>ML779058.1:711706-766499 GCA_009831015.1 Picea engelmannii | reverse complement strand
AACTTTTAGTTTGGGTTTCTTTGTTTTAAGAAAGTTCATTATTGCTTTTAGTGAAATTTTTGAAACAAAAAGATTTAATTTCTTGCTTTATATTGGATTGGGGGCATCCTTGCATTTGAAGTAGTAGAATTGCATGATTCTTGGCATTTTTTGATCTTAAATTATGAAAAATTTCCCCCCTCATGGCCGGGGGGGGGCATGAATTGTGCATTGGTGTATAGTCCTTTTGCTCATTTCTTGAGAATATTGATATTGATGAGTTTTAAGATTTTGGGACATTGTGCATCTGGGAATGATAAATGTTTTCTCCTTCTCGTAGCATAGCTTTCATTGAAATGAAAAGATTTCATCTTCATATCTTTGCATAACTTTCAAGTCAGTCAAAAAACCATATTGTTCACACCATTTTCCTATTGAGTAACAACAACCATAAAATAAAGTGCTTATAAAAACTGATTAGACATTTTTTATACTTTCTGGTAGCAAACCTACATTAGATTAGTTGTAGGCTTTGGAGTAGGTGTGAAGGATAACTTTCCAAAGTTGTAAACAAAAATAGAATCTTGAGTTAGGGAGCAATGAAATCCACTTATTACATTTTGTCCTGGGAAACCATTCTAACACAAGGGTCAATCACGAGGTCGCACTGAGACTGGCAGAGTTACTCACCCTGCTTTGTCGGTCTTGATGTAGAGATTGCACATATTATGGGGGTCGCTTGAAGGTATACCCACAATGATGAGTGGAAGCCTTTCAAGTTGATTTTGGGCTAGATACCCTGCCCTTGTGCATGGATCAGACTATCGACTGTTTCCCCAGGTATCACTGTAGTGATTGGTAACCTTAGTGGCCTATCTCTTTAGGGTCTTTACACAAGGTGACTGTGGAGGGGAAAGTATTCATGGTATCTGGAATCGACGTTGGCCAAACTTGCTCGGGCTCCTTGGAGGGTATACCCACGATTATGTGTGGGAGCTTGCACCAAGGTGTAAGTCCGTTAATTAGGTCATCAACATAATTTTTGCACTCGCTCTATCTCAGCCCCTTCTTACATTGTTCCCATGACGTTGGATTTGATCACCAACTAGTGCATTCATTGTGAGAAGGTTTTGTTTTCTTGCTTTCTTACTAGATTTTTAGTGTGTACTGTTTGTTTTCCCTATAGGACTCTAAATTGGATATTTATTTAATGGCGTCAGTTCCCGGAATGACCAATGAAGGAACCCCTGCTCCAGGGGAACCTTTTGTTTTTACTTCTTATGGAAACATTGGTCCTCCTCATATTGATACTTTGAGCCTTCCAGGTCTCACAATTGGATTACCGGTATGGTTGTTTTCCACTCAGGTAATCCTGAATGCAGTTAGTGCTTCAGTCATAAGCACTTCCACCCACGAGCATCAACCTCATTTTGATCCTTCACCTTCTTCACCAGTAAGGTCTTCTTCTCCTTCTTCACTTGCAAGGTCTTCTTCCATTTCATCTTCTTCACTGAGTGAAAGATCTCAAGCTAGTAACTTGGTGGATAAGAAGAAGAAGAAATGAAAGAATAAGAAGAAGAAAATTAAGAAAGGATCCAAACTTCCAACCACTGTCAAACATGTTGGAAAACAACCAGTTACTGTTAATCGTGATGGGAGTGTTGATGATCTCAAGATCACCCAAACAACTCGTAAGCCCAAGTACCCTTGCAGGCTTTGTAAGGGTAGCCATCTTCTTAAGGATTTCCCTGGTCTATCCAAGGTTATAGAAGCTTGGTCTACACACCCTCACCAACCCGTGTCACCAGCCTCTAAACAACATGTTGATGACCTCCCATCAACTAGTCGAGATATCGTTGAGAAGAAGAAAAGTAGAGTCAATTTCCCATGTATGTTATGCAAAGGGAGTCATCTAACTCACCTTTGCCCTCATATGGAAGAAACCTTGAAATTCCTAGAAGACATACTTGTTTCACAACCTGAACTTCCAGCCACTTATCGCAAGCTTACTCTTGACCCTCCTATAGTTGATGGAATGATCAATCTAGTTCCCCCGTTGGTCAGTCTGGTTGATCAAGTGGTCAATCTGGTCATGTCCTTAATTGAACCAGTTGACAAAGTGGTTGATCCAATCCCATCCTCGGTTGATCCCACTCTCCCGTTAGAGAGTGAAACCCAAGCAGTCGATCTGTTTCCACTTGTAGACCCCATTCTCCCCTTGGAGAATGAAACCCTAGTGGTCAATATGATCTCTCCATCGGTCAATCCTACTCTCCCGCTAGAGAGTAAACTTGATATTTCCCATGTTTTTCTCATTGAAACAGAATCTACCATGCCGGTGGGTATTCCTCCTTCTCCCGTGGAACCCCCTCCAAGTAATGAGGCCATCCTTTTTAATTGGGGTGTGCTAACTGGACCTCATCTTCCCTCTCACATTCCTTTCCAGATTACAATACAGGTTTGTGGTGGAGATGTTCCTCAGACACTGATAGATGAAGGTGCGTCCGTTAGTATTTTGTCCTCTATTGCTTAGCAAACTTTGGGTTATCCTCCACTTGCGCCAGTTACAAAAAATCTGTTAGCTTTTAACAGAAGAACCAGTCAACCTTTAGGTACCCTTCATTAGTTTCCTATAACTTTGGGAGGGAAAAATGCCTTTATTGATGTCATGGTCGTCCAATACCCCTTGGATTTTTCTTTACTCCTTGGGCGAGATTATGTCTATGCCATGAAAGCTATTGTGTCTACTCTTTTTCATGTGATATCTTTCCCTCACGATGGACGAGTTGTGACTATTGATCCACTTTCATTCATTGAACCCAACTGGATTGCTTCCCTAAATGGTTCTTATATGTAGACGATATCGCCCCTGCCACAGGTCAATTATGTGGCGTTGTCACCCATGGATTCAACTTCCGATGACTTAGATCTAGTAGTTGACACGATGATCTTTTTGATAGGGTTGTTAGAGCCTAATCTCTTTACCTCTGTCATGAAACTCGACATGGTGTCCTTCCAGAGTGTGTTTCTTCCTTCCAGTGAAGACCTCTTGGAAGCCATGACTGAGTTTTGTCCCTTGACATGGTGTCATTCTGGAGCATTGTCCTCTTGGAATCCATGATCAATAAGAGAGACTCTGAGGATAGTTTTTGCGTCTCTGTGGCAACCTCACTAAAAAATGAAACAGAGGTATATGAGCATGATTTTCTGATTTCAAGTTCATTAAAAAATGAAACCAGACTTGAGAATAGTTTTCTAATTTCAAGCTCGTTAAAAAATGAAACCACTTATGAGGATAGTTTTTTTGTCTCTGTGGAAACCTCCTTAAAAAATGAAACAGAGGTTACGAGCATAGTTCTTGTTTCTGTGTCAAGCTTGTTAAAAAATGAAATAGTTTTCCTCCTCTCTATTCAAGTCAAGTCCCTCGTCTAGTATTTGAATCTTCATTTCATTCGCCTTTGCAGTTGGATGAAACTGGACTTCATTCTCAAGTTAAACTGCTAGCTTCTTAAGCTGGGGGCTAAGTACCAACCATCCCTGTGTTATGCGTTGGGAAGTTGCAAGCATAGTTTTCTATGGTTCAAGCTTGTGTAAAAATTATATCTCTTACCTCAAGCATAGTTTTCTCTGGTTCAAGCGTGCGTAAAAAATGAAACTAGGTCCAAGCATAGTTTTGTTTTGTTTTAAATATTTCATAAGAATGAAAACAATCTCGAGCTTAGTCTTTGTTCTTTCTCATGCTCATAAATACATGAGAATAAGTTACTAATCTTAGTCTTTGTTCTTTATTGTGCTCGTAAATCAATGAGAATGTAACTGAGTATACTTTTATCACTTTTTCAGACTCGTAAAGGTTATACGAAAAAGGAACCCCCTGGAGTTCCCTTTAAGCTCTTTTCAGACTCTCTAAACATGAAAAGATTGTCGAGCGAACTTGTTCTTTTCATGCTCGTTAAAGTATTTGAAGAAAATGTTCGATGGGTGATAGTTCATCACTTTTTCGGTGTCATCGAACTAATTTACAAAAAAGGAACTGGGAGAGTTCTCTTTTAAGTATTTTTTAGACTCTCAAAACATGAAAAACCCCCGAGTTTTCTATCTTTGGACTCATTAAACAAACATAGAAAGGCCCTTATGGGACCGAACCACTCCTTCCTAGGGTTCGTTAAACATACTCTGGGGGACTTGTTCGAAGGATGAGCTTAAATTGACAAGCATATTTTATCCTCCTCAAGCTTGGGTAAAAATAAAGAGGTACTCACCAGAAATGGTGGGGGAAAAAATTGGGAAAAAAATATGTCTAAACCTGTATTCCATGGAAGAGTCACCTTTGAACATGACACCCTTTCAATCTCTTTGTGTCTAATTTGGAAAACCCCCTTGTTTCTTGATCATACTCCTTTATAAGATTACAAATTGGTCTGTGATCCCTATTGTTGATTCAGTGTTTCCAAGGCAGTTGTCGTGTCATCAATATGTTCAAAATGAACTTCAACCCGGAAAGCCTTCTGTTGCGTCGACCATTTCTGCAGTCTTTAAGCCTTCTATTGTGTCAGCCATCCCTGAGTCAGTCTTGAATCACTTGTTACTCTGAACTACATCAAATCTTGTTACTTGTTTCATGTCATTGATGTGGGATACATTAAGGCCCTACTATGACAAGTCTTTTCCTGTCAACTTCAACTCATTATCTAGGAATTAGACTTAGAAACCAATTGGTACCTTGGAACTTGCATGCCTCAATGGCAGGTTTCTTCTCTTTCGACAATGGGTTTTCATTATCGATCCCTGATCGAGAGATTCCATCGAGTGTTCGACCTCAACTCAGTGATTCACATTCGTTGGATTGTACTAGAGTACCTTGGGAGTCATTGACATTAATGGTGATTTCTCTCTCACTTGTTAACGGTATTCACTAACGACTGGTAATCAAGTGGTTTCTACCATGTTCGACTTCGACACATGTATTTGCATGGTTAGACTCGTACTATAGAGTGGTGGAGATGAAGACCTTGGATCTTTTTTGATAGATTTAGGTTGCATTGGAGTATATTTAGTGTACTGTTGCATAAATCCACATTGTATGCCTTGTGGCTATGTTCAAATTTGAGTCTTTAACAAATAGATCCACAGTGTATTTTTGGTGGCTATGTTAAGATTTGATTCATAATGGCATGGATCCACTATGTATGTTTGGTGGCCATGACCTTGTCTTACTTGACATGGATATTTGCATGTCGACATTCATGCTTTGAGTCATTTGTATTATGAGTATGGGAATGCCTACCTCAGTGATGATATATTATTGTACTATATTTCCTTGTTTGTTGACAAGTTTCCGACTGATTGTTCCTTGTTCCTTACACACACTCGACAAAGTATTTCAGCTATCACTCTGTTCTAAATTCATACTTTTGGGGGCTCTCTGTTACACATTGTTTTCGTCATCCCTATGACCATTAATGATGTAAACCTATATGTTTCCTTCGGAGGGGTTAGTGGCCCGAGTTCCTGAAGAAGGAAGGGAGAAGAACTTTTCTTGAGAAAAGAAGTTGCATTTTCCTTTGTAAAAACCCTATAAAAAAGAAAGTTCCCAGGTTGCATTATAGCTAGGGTGCGAGAATGCCTGATTCTCACAGGATTCATCATATCTAGGTCGCGAGGAGTTCCCAGTCTTCTCTATAGGCAGGGTGCGAGAATGCTTACATGTGGGAAAAACAAGTGTTTTCTCGAATCTTCTAGAAGGAGAAACTTCCATGGTGAGGTGGCATCTGAATGGTTTGGATCTTACTCACTTTCATGATTTAGTGGGATCATCCTAACCTCCTCACCTTATCCTCTTCAGCTTATAAAAGGAGAGGATATCTCATGGAGAAGGGATAAGTTGGATTTGGCTTGGAATTATTAGCTTGGTTGGAGTGTCTTTGAGTTTTTCCTTTGTCAAGATAGATTGTGAATATTATCAGATATGTGCTCTCAGAATTCTTTGAATGGAAGTGTGTGGGGAACAAAGGAAAGTTGTAAGGGACCTTACGACATCAAGGCCATGGTTGTAATCTCTCTTTCACATTTAATATCATACAGTGATACGATTCTTTCCTATAAAGCTTGTTGTGTTTTATTGTATGATTCCTTGATCACATAAATAGGTTTATATTGAGTTTATTCTATTACTATCACTTTGGTAGGTTGCGTTCTTTTGCAGGATCATCATTGTATGAGTGTTGGAACGGATCTAGGATGGTGATAGAGAGAGGAAGTGACATTTAAACGGTATGTCACCTATCCCTCTTTAGTTAGTAAATTCAATATCTAAAACTTAAGGAAAGCGTCATGTTTTGGTGTGTTTTTTTCTAGATCTGGGTGGATCTAGGGATATCAGTTAGTGTCCGCACCTACCGATTTATCTGATAACACTAGGGATGGGGCCTCAAAATTTCATTCTCCTTAAGTGATCAAATCCTTCATTCGGGATTTCTACTACACTTTGTTCATCTAGAGTTTTCCAGCCACTGTTTTCATCCTCAAAACCATGTCCAGAACTGACGGGTATACCTTGTCGAAGTTCCTTGGGCATTTATTGGTTGAGGGCCATGTGGTGCCCATGTGTATCTACCTCACATGTATTATTTCCATGTCCCTTTCTCCACAATGGAAGACCATCCAGAATCCGATCTCACCACTAGAATTACTCTCTTCCTCCTATATCAACTGTGGAGGGGTTCAATGCTTTGATGCTTCGTGGCTATTTACTATCTATGCATGAGATCGCCAAAAGTTCTGAATCTCTGAAGTCCTGTAAGCTCACCACATGGATCCAACTTCTAGACCATTTTGTTCTATCTACAATACTACATCCCAGACTCTTTGAAGTCCCGGTCACTTCGCCAACCGCGTTGGCTAGGTGAGCACGCATCAGGAATATGAAATGTAGGAGGGGTCAAGGTGACACGTGTTACCTATCCCATGAGCCTAAAGGGCACACAAATCTGAGTGACACATGGCACATCAACTGGGGTCCACGTCACATTGGGGGCGTCACTGCACCATGTCACCCCAAACTAACAAACTTTTAACATTCCTTAGATCTCATGGTCGAGATCCAACCATGTAGATGTATATATCTATAGATATATCTATCTTGGGGATTCAACGTTTGAGAGTGTTGCAATGAAAAATCCCCTCATCTCCCAAAGTTCCCAACCTCCAAACTAAACAAGATACCGCTACGCGTCCCCGGTATATCAACAGCTAGAAAGGGACCCGAAGGATCCCTTGATCTACAGTTATGAGTCCTTCACGGCTCCGGCCTTCGGGGTTTCAAAATCTGGTATAGTTGGTCAGGCAGGTCCACCTAACCACCTAGGGAACCCCCTAACACTGATCAACCTTGTGGGAAACCAAGTCTCCTAGCTACCTTCGACCAATATAAGACTAGTGATGTCAGTCATACTCCGAAGTCTCGGACTTCTGGAGTTACAAAGCCAAGGGGAAATAGCTTCTTTTTGGCACAAACCCCACCCCTCCTTCTCATTAACGGGGCTACATGACCTCCCGGTATAGGAATGTTCAATTCTTCGATTCGAATGGTTCGTTGGGCTCCTGATGGAACTATTTTCAACTTGACACATTCCCTTTTTCACTTCCTCGACACCCGCGATGTGGCACCTGCGAACCCTCTCCTTAACAGTTTTCAAATTCGACACCAACGTTGCTATCTCTCTGTGCTAGGCTTCCCTCTTTGATGTGAACAAACTATAGCCATGGGCCAACTCCCTTCATGACCATTCAACTTGGTACTTTCACGAGCTTCTTTCTTCTTTCCCCGATTTCCAAATCGAGGAACTCTTTGGGACCAGATCTACGGTCCACGTTCCTCCCATGATCCATGACTGTGATCGAATTGCGAGTTAAGACTTCGCGAGTCCTATCTTCTCTTGACTCTAATTCTTCTGATTGTGAATCAGAGATGCACTAATCCCTTTCCATGTGCCCTTCCAAATCCAACAGTTTGGATTTGAAATGACTCTTCACGACTTTGCAAAGATCCTTTTCTTACTCCCGACAAACCTCCCGAAGTTTCTGCTCCCGAACCTGTCGATCTTATGCCACATATCCTTTCTTCGACGATGGGTTATTTCTCCATCTTCAGAACTTCCGCAAGTCCTAGAATCCTTTTCAAACTTAGCTAAAACACCCTTTCGAGACTTAGGCTATTCTCGAAGGATTTTTGTACTCCTTGCAGAAATTTGTGCAACTCTCCTGTGACTTTTCTCGGCTTGAAAAACCTCCAAGGTTCCAAGTTCCTCTGAGAGCTTCTCATGCCCTCATGATAGTTCCTCACCCTTCCTCCTAATATTATAAGGTGAAATCACAACACCTTAGGCACACTCCTTGCACTTGTCTCATTTTTTCGATGGCTTCTCCCTCGGCCTTATGGAAAGGTTTAAGGCATATCCTTTCCTTTATCATTGCACTTCTTGCAAATCCTTCCTTCACTAGAATGTTCAACAATTATGGGATCCTCCAACAGCTTCAACCATGTTATTCCTGGGTATTCTCATACAAGCTCGATGCACTTCTGGTAGAGTATTCCAGAGTGTTCAGTAACTCTGGACTGTGTTTTGTCCGACACAGTCTTTCTTTTCAAGGGACTTAACCGCCTTGAAGTTTCTCCCTGACTCAATGAATAAATATGGTGTGCCCTCTTGAAAACTTATCTTGTGACTCCACTGAGTTTAGAAACACAATCCTTGTGTCAGATTACAAAGTCTCCTCTCTCTTTCATTCACTCCTTGAACTTATCCTAGAGAACCAGACTTAACTCAACACACTCGTGGATAGAAAACTATATCTCTATCTCTGCAGACAATTTCTAGCATTCATCTGCAATTCAAAAACCTGTAAAAGACATCGAAAACACAACATCCATTGAAAAGAAATGTAAAATAGAAAAAAATGTCATTTTCTATTAATGGTGGAATGCCAAATTACAATGGTGGAGTCCGAACTGCAACTGAGTCTTAGCTCTCTGTGTTACTCTCCCTGCAACCTGACCTAACTAACTACTACTTTTCTTACAATACAAATATTTATACAAGAATGGATCAAATGAGCTTCCCTCGTAAGCTGACTAATGGTGTCAAATCACCATCCCTAATTCCTATCGAAAGGCCAAATTACAATGCTGGAAATTCTGCTCCAAATCGGACACAGATCCATTTTGTCATCAGGCTATTAATGGTGACCTTATCTCCAACTTGTGAAAAAGAATGATTTGGATCTTCCATCTTGTCTCCAATCAATGCTTGGATCACGTCTTGGATTCTCGAGTAAAAAATGAGAGGGCGACACCTCTACTTCCTTGAATGCGCACCACACGTGTTAATTAGATGGCGCATGCTGAGATGGAGCGATGATCTTGCATCACTTTCGGATTAACCTAAGGTTACTGGGTGTTGATCATATGGTTCCTCTCCAATGGATATCATCCACTCATCTTCGAAAAAAAAAGACCTCCCCTTTTCAAGGCTTCCACTCCGCTATCCTTCTTAAGAATTTACCATGAAATGGTTAAGGACTTGGGTCAGGAATTACGTTCACATGAAAAAGGTTTTGTAAGAGGTATCCTCTTCAGACGAATAGGTTCATGTCGTCACGATATCTCCTATCTCAATCGTCTTACAAGCTTATGTTCCAGGAAGCCTTGGGAGCTAAGCTAGGCATATAGACTATTAGTCAGAAATTTAAATTTACAAATATATGGAGGCATACACATATCATAACCATTCGACACAAAAGTCATTTATATATACACATATGTACAAATAAATACATAAAATAGGGAAAGTACTTATCAGATTTTGATAATCGTGAAGCAACTGCTGAAAGGGGTTCCCGTTACCTCCAATCATAGGCTCACTCACTCCTAACGAAATTAATAATAGCCACCCTTGAGATAGAACACAATGCTCTGCAACAGAATCATTTCTTCTGACTTAGAAACAGTAGGGACAGAGGTTACTCTCCTCCTCCCATAGAATCTTGGCAATGGTTTACATGATACCAAGCAAGGAGGACCATCCTCGTTTATCATCTTGTATCTTAACCATGCTAGCCATCTCCCTGCGACTAGAACACTTATATTTTTCCAGTTCTTCCTTGAACTTGAGAGCTTAACCTCTTGTCTCTACACTCTTCATAGGTCTTTGTTGGCCCACCACACCTTCCTTTCTCCCCTCTTTGAGAAAGGTTGTGTGTGGCTCAAATTACTAGCCTGTGGTCAGGTCTGGAAGCCTTACAGATGGGTTCTCTACCCCATCCCCTCATTAATTCTTAAGGAGGTCTTCCCACCTACCAACCTAATTGTAATTCATCTCCAGGTCATAGGATTGTTCTGGTCCTGAGAAATTAAATTCAATAAGGTACCAGTTTGGTGAAGGTTAACGCAACCATTACTAGTCCCCTTCACCATCTCTTTTCAAAGCATTCGTGGTCTTTCTTGGTACACCCCCCCTTCCATTAGTCTTGCAACACTTATTTATTTTCTAGTAAATAATAGAATTTACATTCATTGACATTTATACAAAGTTCCATCGAATCAAACATTCACACATGTTGAGTTTTCATTAGTGTCTTGGCTATTATAGTTATATTTACAAACTGGGGGAAACACGGTGTTACAATTCCCTCCCCCTTAAAGGAACATTGTCCTCAATGTTCTACCTTTCAACATGCTCTGTATATACAGAAGTGAACAAAAATGGATATGCATGTCTCATGGCATCCTTCATTTCCCACATAGTCGCATCTAGGCCAAAGTGTTTCCATTGCACCTTGACCTGTGCAATGGTTCAGTTCCTGAGTGGGGTTTCCTTCCTGTCTAGTATGCATTGAGGTTATGGTAGGAATTCTCCCTCCTGCTCCACCTAGATCATAGACCAGTCAATTATATGATTAGAATCATGTACATATTTCTTCAATAGTGAAACATGGAAAACATTATGTGTCTTTACTATGGGAGGGAGTGCTAGACTCTAGGCTATAGATCCCACTCTATATAAGACATCAAGGGGTCCAAAATATTGAGGTTCCATCTTGGCACAATCTCCCATTCTCAGGGAACTCTTCCTAGGCCTAACTCTGAGATAGACATGGTCTCTTGTATTGAACTCTCTGGGAGTTCTCTTTCTGTCGACATAACTTTTCTTTCTATCTTGAGCAATTTTCTGATTTTTCTTTATCTGAATCGCTTGTTGTTCTATTTATTTCATCATGTTGGGTTCAATTGTAACTCTATCAGTTGGATTACTCTAGTTGACTAGAGTCTTGTAATGTCTACCATAGAGGGCTTCGAAAGGGCTCATCTTTAGTGACTCTTGATAACCGTTGTTGTAGGAAAATTCTACCACTGGCAGGTAGTCTTCCCACTTCTTAGGTTGATGCATTACATGCATTCTTAGCATGTATTCTAATATTTCATTTACTTTTTCTGTCTATCCATCAGTTTGAGGGTGATAGGCTATGCTAAACAAAAATTTAGTCTCAAAACTAGCCATCAAGGATCTCCAAAATCTTGAAGTGAATTTTGTGTCTTTGTTATATATGATCTCCCTAGGCATGCCATGCAGTCTGAATATATTGTTCATGAAGATGTTGGCAATATCTATTTCCTTGAAATTTTATTTGACATGAATGAAGTGAGTGGACTTGCTTAGTTTTTCCACCACTACCATGATGGCATCATTCTTCCTAGCCGATTTTGGTAATCCGGTGATGAAATCCATGGAGATGGTCTCCCATTTCCATTCTAGAATAGGTATAGGTTGCAACAACCCTGATGGGTGACATTGTTCTGCCTTAACTTAATGGCATTCTAGACACTTAACTAAATAATCAACTATTTCCTTTCTCAATCCAGGCCAACATAATTGTTTTCAAGTAGCCGTAATCATTTTTTGATAGCCTGGATGACCAGTGTATGGTCTCTTGTGCAGTTCGTCCATTATGAACCTCTTCAAATCGTCACAACTTGGAATATGCAATCTGTTTCTGTAAGTCAACAAACCTTTGTCCAACATCTGATAGCCTTCATACTTTATCCCCGTGGGCTCTTTCTTTAGATACGATGTCACGGTGTTGAAGAATGCATTTGTTTCTTATGCATTCCCAACTTTTTCCTTGAAATCCATTTCACAGGTGCTCACCGATTCTAGGTGAATCGTTTTCATACTTCTACTAAGGGAATCAACTACCCTATTTTCCTTTCCTTTGATGTGTTTGATTTTGAAATCAAACTCACTAAGGAGATCGATCCACATAACTTTTCTAGCATTGATTTTTGGTTGATAAAATAGGTGTCTCAACCCACAATGGTCTGTCATAAGTATAAATATCCTACCTAGGAGGTAATGCCTCCACATTTTTAAAGAATGCACTATGGAAACCAACTCTAGATCATGGGTGACATAATTGATTTCATGCTTATTCAATTTTTTGCATTCGTAGAAAACTACACATCCTTCTTGCATAAGGACTCCTTCGAGTCCTTCCTTGCAGGAATATGTACACATGAGGAAATCATTATCAGGGTTTGCGATATTCAGCACGGGTGCATGGGTGAAAAGGTATTTTAGTGCCTGAAATATTTCTTCACATTCTGATTTCCAAATGAATTTAACCCCATTTTTCTAAAGGGCAGTGATTGGACAACCAATCTTGGAAAATCCTTTTATGAACCTTCTGTATTATCCTGCTAAGCCCATAAAGGGTATGATATCAGATACATCCTTTGGGGTAGGCCATTCCATAATAGATATGATGTTGTCAGGGTATACTACCACTCCTTTATAAATAACATGGCCTAATTAATGGACTTGCTTCTAGAAAAAGTCACACTTGCTAAACTTAGCGTAGAGATGATGCTCTCTTAGTACTTGAAGTACCAATCTAAGATGTTCTTCATGATCCTCTCTGTTCTTGGAGTAGATTAGGATATCATCAATGAAAACTAATACAAATTTGTCTAAGAATTTACTGAGTACATTATTCATCAAGCACATAAAAGTTGTGGGGGCATTGGTTAATCCAAATGGCACCACCACAAATTCATAGTGGCCATATCTGGTCCTGAAGGATATTTTGTGGATGTCTTCATCCTTGATTTAGACTTGATGGTACCGAGACCTTAAGTCAATATTTGAGAAAATGAAATCACCCCCTAATTTGTCGAACAAGTCATCGATTATTGGTAAGGGGTACTTGTTCTTTATGGTTTTCTTATTGTGTTTTCTATAATCTATGCACAGTTGGAGTGTGCCATATTTTTTCTTCAGAAACAAGACTGGTGCTCCCCATGGAGACACACTGGGCCAGATGTAGCATTTTTCAATCATTTCCTTTAGTTGTAGCTTGAGCTCAGCTAGATCGGGTATACTCATCCTATAGGGTGTCCTAGACACTGGCACTACTCCTGGTGCAAGTTCTATAGAGAAGTCAATGTCTCTTCATGGAGGTAAACCTGATACCTATTTTGGGAACAAGTCTCTAAACTCTTTTAATACAGGGTGGTCCTCTAGGTTCAATCTTTCATCCTCAATAAATTCCAACACCTGTATTGCATAAAGGGGACATCACTTTATGCAATACTTTTTTATTTGAAGGGATGATATTTGTCTCACTGAGACAGACTTCTGAATCCCTTGGAGGGTTATCTTTCTCCTTTCTTCATGTACACATTCTAAGGTTTTATGGTAACAATCCAAATTAGTTTTATATGCAGCTAGCCATTCCATACCAACCAACAATTCATAAGATCCTAGGGGAAGTATGTTAAGGGTAGCTTGGGTGGGAAATCCATCCATAATGAATTGGCAAGCTAGTATGACCTCTGCTACTTTTATTTTGGTTCAAGTGGCTAGTTGTACTAACCATGGATTAACATGCCGAACTAGTTTCAGTTTAGACTTATCATCCATCTAAGGGACCACATAGCTCAAATTATAACCAGGGTCAATTAAAATAGAGACTAGATGGTTGGAGATCATACCTTCTATCTCCACCATTGAAGCTTGGTGGTCAACTCATAAATCTGTCGCATACTCCTAGACACATCATTGATGGTGGTAGCTTCTTGGATGTTGTAAACTCTCCTACTGTTCTATTGTCTGTGTGGATAGTCTCTCAGTATATGTTCTTCTCCACAACCCCAAGATTTCAAGGGTTCCTTCTTTGGGTTATCAGTCTTCCATGGGGTTGCTACAAAAGGTTTATTTCCACTCTGGAAGGGGAAATTCTGTTGATATACACTTCTAGTAGGAAGGATCATCCTCGAGTACTTCCTATAGTTCTTAAATATTAAGGATTTGGACCCCTTCTTATTGAATCCCAAACTACTCTTTTTCGTCCAGTCCTCACGAGGTTCTGCCTGACTCTTGAACTATTCATAACAACACCTTTCCTTCCGGATAGTGTCTTCTAAGGTATTTGTCTCGTCAAACTCAATCTTTTTCCGATAGGTCTGAGGTAACCCACTAATAAATCATTGTAATTTTACCTTTTCATCCTTTATGTAGGGTACATACCTCAACAACTCAAGGAATTTATTGACATATTCCTCTATGATGAGTTGTCCCAGCTTGAGTTCATAGAACTCCTTAGTCTTACCATCAAGGTATTTCTCTGACAGATACTTCTTCTTGAAGTGTTTTTCAAACTGTTTCCCTGATAAGTCCTCTTCATGGATTTCTTTCACATTCTTAAGGTCTTCCCACCAAATGGAAGCCTTTCCATTCAGGTTGAATATGGCTATTCGAGCCTCCAAGTTTTTAGAGTAGTCATGGAATCTGAAGTACTTATTTAAACCAAGCAACCAAGCTTCTACTTATTCCCCTTTCTTAATATCTCCATCGAAAGAGGGTGGTTTGGATTTCTTGAAATCTTCAGGTTCACAAATTTGGGATTGCTTTTGCTTCTTGTCTTTCCTTTGAGAATGTGAGCTAGTTTTGCTACTAGAATATTCCTCAGAGTTGTCAGTTTCCCTTCTAGAGTATTCTCTCAATGAGTGTTCCCTATCTCCAGGTTGGACCTTCTTCGAGGTACTCCTCCTAGTGTGGCCACTTATGGGACCATGTATTCATATTTCAGGTGGACATTGACTTCTCTTTGTATGTCATCAGTCCACATGACTAGTTGCAGGTCCATGCTGCAACTTCCTCTGTATGTCAGATAAGCTCTACAACAAGATTACATTATTTTTCGTTTGTTTTTCTTTATCCTTTATCAATATCTCATTGTCAGCCTTGCAACTCTATAATTGGACCATGAGTCTCCTTATAGTTTCATCCATATCTGTAGGGGTTTCCACCACCCTCTTCTCATCAAATTATTCATCTCTATTGTGGGATCCATCCCCCACCTCATAGCGCGTCACCATCCTTTATATTTGTAGTTTCCCGTGTGTTACTTACTTCTTGAGAGTTGAAAAAACACTTGTTGTTAGCTAACATTCTATTAGTTCATGAACAACACATAGTTCATATTTCTTAATACACACACACAATAGAAAGATTTCATTATTTTCTATAGTAAGGGTTTTACCCAGAATCTTTAAGAAGGAGGTAAGGTAGGCTGTCACCCTTAAAAGTACTCTAAATATGGTTTTTAAGTGACTCGTTCATGAGCCCAAGTAGGCCAATTGTTGTAACCATGCTCTGATACCAATTTGTAACACACCCAACCCCTGAGTGACTTTCCTAGGGATGGGGCCTCAAAATTTCATTCTCCCTAAGTGATCAAATCCTTCATTCAAGGTTTCTACTACACTCTCTTCATCCATATTTTTCCAGCAACGGGTTCCATGCTCAAAACCAAGTCCAAAACCAGGGGGTATACCTCTCCTAAATTACTTGGGCGTTTATTGGTTGAGGGCCATGTGGCGACCATGTGGATGTACCTCACACGTACTATTTCCATGTTCCTTCCTCCATAGTCTAATATCACGACTGGACTTACTCTCTTCCTCCTATGTCAACTATGGAGGGGTTCAGTGCTTCGAAGCTTTAGCCCTATTTACTATCTATTATCACCCTATAATTTATAGGATCAACTGGTGACTGGAATTTTATCTCTCTAGTGTTTTTTGTTTGTCAAATGATTTTTCATTCTGCAAATAATTTGAGAAAATAAAGAAAAAGAAAAATAAAAAGAAAAGAAAGAGAAAGAAAAAGAAAAGAGGGCATAAAAGAATTTCATTAAGAGCCCCATGCAATAACAGTGACTTGGTCCATACCTTTCAAGCATGGCCAAGTTATTTTAAATTGATGTTGATAGGAATAGTAAATAAGCTTGGCTAAACTATTTAATCTTAGCCAAGTGACCTAGGTTAGTTAGTGAATAAATCTGGCCAGATTGTTTAATCTTGGTCAGGTAGCCCCAGGATAGAGTAAGTTCTTAGCCCAACAGTTTAATCTGGGCTAATTGTCATAGGAAGTTAGGTTAGAACTTAGGATAGTTTTCTTGATTTAAATAAAACCAACTCGATGATCAATGTTGGACCATGTTTTGAATGCTCGAAAGGTTGTTTGCCTAACCCTTTGGTGATGTAAAGATGTAAAATCTTGGGAAAAACCCATGATATGCTCTTATCCTAAGTTTTTCAGGGCGCATATGATTTCGCGCCCACAGTTATGCACCACTCATGTATCAATGACCGAGATGATCACACCTAGATCTACGGTGGACAAATATTTCCAGACCCCCCCGACCGTTCTACCTTTAACGGAGGGTGGGGGTCCGGAATCGCTGATAATGCATGCGCGCATCTGGACGGACCAAGTTTCGATGCTTAGATATACGGTCTGTATTGGATTCCGGACCCCCCCATCTATTCTGCATTTAATGGGGGGGGGGTTCGGAATGTGTGTTAAAGAGTGCACACAGATCTGCAGTCAAAAGGAAAGAAGGCAGATCAACGGCCTAAGGTATTTTTCGAACCCCCTGATTGATCTACTTTTNGGGGGGGGGGGGGTTCATAATGGAATCTTACTCTGGAGTCCCCCCTATAAATTACATGGCATAAATCTACTGGTCCCGAGCCCCACCACCTCCTACTGTCTGACATACCTAATCACCTCGTGACGTCATCATCGACCTTTCCAAAAAAGTCACATCCCATAACTCCGTTAGTCCTTCTCCCTGATTTCACTCGTGGCAAGTCCCCTCACCATGATTTTTTCCCCCAATAGATAACCACCACATCACCCATCTGTATCCCTCATTCATTGTCACCTGCCATCTCACATTCTAAATGACCCGTTGGCCATTTATTACTGGATAACTTATCTGTTAACTAGTTGACCTGTCCCCCGCACCCAACAGATACCCATTTATTCAAAATTACCCTCACTCTTCATTCCTTCACCATTTACCCACTCATCACACCAGAGAATTTACCCCGTTTTCTTCTCCATTACAGTCATTCACCCCCATCTACAGTCACCCCTACTAATATTGTTTTATTTACAGGTATTGTTACAGTAATGGCGCCAAAATCAAAACAAACAGAAGGAGAGGAGAATTTGTTTCTCCCACCTCCTGTCGATCTTGACAGGATTCCATTGGCTGAAAAAGACTACTTAATCGCAGACACTAAGTGTGATTTCGACTTCGCAGACCTTCAATCATGGCTTAAAGAAGTTTTCCTGGACCAGAGTGATGAAATTGGACTCTAGGAGTCCAACCTTCCCCTGTATCTCTTCCCCCAGATTCTCCTTTTCCTAGAGTTCACCCTTAAGTGCCAATCCCTCTATATTCTCGAGCAAAGAGCCATCGTATCCTCCTCTGGGGAAGTTATTTTCCTCATCACGCCAGAAACCATTGACCAAATGATGCAAATATCCCGAGCCAACTCCGCATCACCTTTTAACCTTGAAATCACTACAGAGTTATACCAGAAGATGACGTTTCCTCAAAGAGCTCAAATATTTGAGCATTTTCTTCCACAGACTGCTCAGCACCCCGCTACAAATCCCCCTTATCCTTCCTCCATGTTCTCAACCAAAGGAAACCAGGTTATCACGTCCCTATGCACCTTGTTAGGTTATTATTCAGATCAGTGGGTGGATGAACCCATTCTAGGATTTTTTTCTATTTTCCCCACCAATGAGAAGCCCACTACGTAGTTCGACTTCAACACATTCTTGGTGAACAACATTCATGAGAAATTTGTCAATTTCTCCACATAAGGCATGTTCTGGTATTCTTCAATACTGCCATACTTGTTCGTTTTCTTCCAAGCAGGAAAATTTGCTTTTCTTATGCAGAAGATGGACAGAGATGGAATACCCCAGGCAGTAACTGTATGGACTTCCCTACTCAGGCATAACTCCACAAAATTCAGTTTCAAGCAGTTCATCGATCAATTCTACCACCTAGTGGTGAGTATGCTCAATGGTAGACCCAAACCCAGGATTAATGACGAAGTTCAGAGGATCCTACATCTCTGGGATCATACAAAGATTGGTGATTGGTACCTGTACCAAAATCACACTGAGATTAGAGTCTATGGGTGCGAGTTGGCCCCATATAAACTGCCCAAATACTTACCTATCAACATTTTTTCTCTGGAATTTATAAGGTAGATGATAAACTCAGATGATATTCACTTTGTGTCTTTAAAGAAAAAGCAACAACTTGGAATCAAAGGGTAGATTGGGTCTTTCATCTGCAACAATCGAGGTGTCGAGGAGGAAGTAGACAGGCTGCTGAAGGAAATGAAATTCTTCATGAGTTTCACATGTCACTACGATCCATGCAGGATCATTTCAGAGATGAGGATAAAAAACAAGAATATCCCGTATGTCCACGGATCTAGGCCTGAGATAGAGAAATTTGCAAACCAAACAGGATGGGAACCAAACACTTTGGTTGAAACAGAACAAAAGGACCTCTCGGTCACTGTATCATAGAAAACCACACCATAGGCTCCAAAGGAGAAAAGGCCCAGGTAATTTGTCACCTCCTGTCACTGAAGTGTCATAAGAAGAATTTCGACTGCATACCAAGAGGCCAAAAACTAGTCCATCTCCTGACTCGGTTGGAGAAAAGGAAATTCCATCCACTACAATGACAGAGGTTGATCGGTTTCTCCTCAACACAAGCAACAGGAAGATTATAACCAATGTGTTACCAAAGAAGACTATAGATACTCTACCAATCAACTAGCCAGGAAAGACAGGACCAAAGCTGAGCATCTTTGATAAATATGACTTGATCAAGAAAATTAATCAAACTCTGACCAACAACACATACACCCAATTCTGGAAGCAGATGTCGACTACACAACATAGGCTGCTATCGACGTTGGACATGGATAAGGGCAGAATGCACATGGAATTTCTCCAAGCATGGGTACCAGACCCAAAGGTAATCACCGATTACAAGAGGGCAACTTTTGAATTCTAGACTAAAGATGTGCACCCTGCCGATCAAATGAATCTGCACAGACAGACGGGAGAAATGGTTTTCTCCACACTAGCACATGCTTCCACTACTGCCTCTAGGTTACAAGTGTCTCTGAACAACGTCCACACACTGTTGAAGTTGGAGAAGATATCATCCTTTGCCAAGGACAACAAGATCAAGACATTGGAGGAATTGGTCCTCAATATTGGGTACGATCCCTCGAATGTGAAAGCAGTCGAGGAGATGATCAAGAAGAAAAATGCAGACATAACATCTTTGAGAAAACAATTGAAGCTGCCACCAACAGTAGACTCGCAGGAAAAGGAAATAGCAGAGACATAAGGAGAAAAAGATGAGATGCTTAATTTAATCATGGAGTAGAATGCACAACTGAAGGAAATGGAAGCTAAGATGGAGAAGCTACTGAAAGAGAAAGAACAGTTGAAACCCATGGAAGTCATTCCGTTGAGTGCATTACCACTCTTACGAGTGAGCACAACATCACTAGTAGAAGTCCCATCAACGAATCCACTGACGTCTCTGGAAAAGACAACTGAATTGGCCAAATCTATGGAAGAGATGAACCTGCAGGAGACAGAGATTAGCAGGCTAAAAAAGGAGATTGAGAATCTTTAGGAACTCAAATATTCTTATCAAACTAGCTTCTCCAACGAAAAATAGGTGTCAAACCAGCTCAAACAAGAGTTACTGACGTAAGCGCGCTCCACAGGGCACGTCCGCTCACAAGATTTCTCTTATCCCCTCTTCGAGCCGAATTATCTCTTTGGACTCCCAATGGAATCCCTGTGAAAAACCCGATCCATAGGTCCTTTCTTCACCCGCATGGCCTTCTGCACATGACTGCACTCTTTCCCTGATCTTAATTTAAGGGTTTTCAGGGTTTCTCATTCCCCATCGTCAAGAGTTCCAACACTCTTGAATCCCCGATCTCCGATGAGCTCTCTGCCCAGCCTTAGCCCCTCCTGGCTATGCCCTCTGTTTCATATGACTGCTCTCCATAAGACCGCAACCTTATATCCTCCTATCGGGGTTTTGGACTTAAAAATCTTGATGAGATCCAACTCCCATTAGCCCTCCAGGCTATGCTCCTGGTCCATGTGACCTCCCCCTATATGACCGCAACCATACCTCCTCTTTGGGGTTTCGGACTTTCCAATGTCCAAATGCACTCATCCTCAGGATTCACGATTCCTTGAATCTCGACACACTCTTTACGCGTTATCCCTCCTGGCTAGGCTCTGGCCCATATGACCATTATCCCCGTGACCTCAGTCTTACCACTCGTCGGGGTTTTGGGGTTTCCAATGCCAAAATGCATATGCCCACGGGATTCCCGATTCTTCGAATCTCGATTCTCTGCTATGTTGACAGCTGGCCCCCATGATGGCTCCTTCCTCCTTGTTGGGGTTTCGGGCTTCACGATTCCAAAATGTATAAACACCTTGTCACCAGGATCCCCGATATCCCGATGACCCAAACACCGATAGACGAATTCCTGTCGGGCCTTTCCCCGATGGCTCCAATCGCTGCCACACGTCCTCCTCTAATGGATGGTCTCGATTTATCCGGGATTTCGAGACTTGTGATGTCCCGATTCTTTCGACCTCAGGAACTCCGATTTCCCGATAGTCAATATACCAACTCTCTTCAGATTTCTGACACCTGTCTCCCCAAATAGACGACTCAGATTTGTGTCGGGGTTTTCAAAGTGGACTTACCCGATATCTTGTCTAGAGGAATGCCGATATCCCAACTCCTGATGCTTCGATCTCCACCACGTGTCTCCGCTAACGAACGATCCAGATCTTCCTGGCGTTTCGAGACTTGAAGTGTCTCGACTTTCTTGTCCCCGAGAATCCCGATTTCCCGATGACTGCTATCCCGATGACTATGCCTCTCATTGGGATTTCTCCTCTGTTGTTCACGAAGGCGTAACCCCCTCACAATTCTCTGTAGATCTGATGGCTGTCGAGTCTCTGAATCAAGATCTAATGGTTTAGATCCGTTCTCCCTGTGCGCTTACTCCAGAGGCTAAACTCTGCGTGCATTCACCCGATCCAACGACTGACGGGTATCTATGGGAACATCGAACGGTCCCCCAATCTCTTGGGCTTGCACCCTGGAAACCCAATCGTAACCTCCTCGCTTCTTGCCCAATCTGACGGCTGATGGGATTTTTCTCCCAGATTTGACGACTCAGATCATTTCTCCCGTGTTCTTCTCTTGTGTGCCTTCCTGGACGTGAAAACCGACGGTCCATATCTTCTTCTTCGACCGATCTAACGGCTGTTGTGCTGTCTCCTGATCTTTTCACACTTTCTTCCCAACCATGGGAGAAATTTTGAATTTCTAAAGGCCTCAACCTTTGTCTGTTTCCTCCTGTGAGCTCTCAGCTTCAAGTTCGCCTCCGCGTATGAAAATGATGTTCCTCTTGAGCTTTTCTCCCTTCAAATCCTCGAAGGATTCTTCAACTTCTACACTCCTCCAAAGACTTCTTAGGCACACGCTGGTGCTATCTCTTCTGATCTTCTGCAAACACTCAGACCCCTAAGGGATTTTATCTTTCTTCCCTTCTCCCTCAGATGGAGAATGTAATGCCCTCCTGGCAATCCTTCTACGCAAGAAACCTATTGTTGAGCCTTTCAGGGTGTTCAACAACCCTGTGAAGATCCCTCAGTGGATTCTTCCTTCAAATTACAGAACTCAAAGAGTTCTCTTCTTCTTGTGCCTATCTGCACACTGACTCAAATTCCCACCTGGCAGAGCTGTTTTCTCCCAGAACTTTCAACAGTTCTGTCCTCTTCTCCTGTGCACCTATGCACTTGCTCAATTCCCACTTGGCAGAGCTCTCAGAATCCTCAGTGATTCTGGTCTTTCTTAAGAACTCACAGCAGAGCCCTTCCTCTGTGCACTCCTTGCACCTGCTCAATGCCCACCTGGCAGAGCTTCACAGAATCCACAACAGAATTCTGTCTGCAACTGTGTCTTCTCTTACACAGCCTTGTCTCCAAGGTGTTCAACAACCTTGAGATCTTCCCTGAGTTGTTGATTCCAGCTCTTGTGCCACAACATGTCTTTTTTTGAATCCACAGAGTTCAAAAATGCATCCTCTGTGCACGGCTATCAGAACCCGCAACGTTCTGTCACACCCTCTTGGTGTGAAGCCTCAAAGACCTTCAACCCTGGAAATCAAAACTACCTGCAAATGCCTAGCATACATTCACAGCATATAAAGAACACACACAGACATCCATATAATATAGAATAATGCGGGAAAAACTGCTTCTGTTTATATTAAATAAAAATGCCTCTTTACAAAGATGTTCCTGAGCACGGGCTGTAACAAGGTCTCGGCTCTTCCCTTTTCTGCTCTCTACTTGTAGACTCTCTCTACTGCTTACAAAATGAGATATGAAAATATCTTTTACCTGAGGGGGGTTCTTTGAGTGCTTCCCTCCAACCTACCTACCCTATTCAATTACATTGAATGGGTTGTCTAGTCCGGAATCGGATCTAGATCTCAACCATACAAACATTTAAGTCCAATCTTATCTACAACCTACACAGAGGCACGGCTTCCCAGCTCAACAGCTTAAACATTAAAGTTACATTGAATTCATATTTAAATGTGGTTGCGCCTCTCTCTTAGCATGTGATTTGAATTCGCCGGCGTGGTTGGCTGGCTGGCTGGCTGACGTGGAGAGATGCTCTTGCATCAAAATCCTCATCTGCAAAATCATGAGCTCCTGCTCATGAGCTTCCCCTCTCAGCTGTTGGGAATCCTCCTGGATCCCAAATAAATATCTGGAGCTTCCCATCTGCTCCATTATGTTGTTGCTGCTGCTTCTGCGCTGCTGCTGCTTCTTCTTCTCTTCTGCTCAGCCTCTCCTCATTGGTAGTCTCTGCCGACCTCAACATTAGCCTTTTGATCTCTTCTATCACTTCGTCCAGCTGCTCCAGTGGCTGGCTCTGTTCATGCAGTCTCCTCAGCTGCAAAAATTTTTGGCACATGGGAAGATTCTCAGGACCTCCCATGGCATCCTTTTCATCTTCATCTGTGGTCTCAAGTTGCCACTCTGCTGCAGACTTTAGCTGTACAGTCTCCTCCTGACTGAATTTTTTCCCAGTCACATTCTCTGATAGCTCAAATTCTACCAGTTCTCTTGCTGGTCCTGGATTGTTTAGCCAATCCTCTAGCATCTCTAGCTCCATCTCCCATGGAGTGATAACTTTATCTTCTACTGTCAGCTTCAGTGCTACAGCTTCCTTAGCTTCCTGGATAAAAGTAATGAGCCATTCCTCATAATTCTCATCTTCTTCATCTGCTTGGGCAACTTCCAAAGTCTTCTCCAATTCTTCTTCTTTCCTGACAGTCACAGCTGACTGTTCTACTGTTGTTGTTGCATCTGCAACACAGATTTATGCCTCCTCCTGGGATAATGGTAGGAATACTCCAAGTCCCCCAATCATCAAAAGATATCTCATATATTTCTTCTCGGTCAGCTACACATGCTGATCCAAACTCATCTCTGAATTTATGAGACCCTCAGACAATCTCATCTGCTCGGTCATCTCCTCGGGCTAATCAAAATTCACCTGCTCATCCCTGCCCACCTAGCAATATGGGATGTCTCTGTTGCCCTCCTAGAAGACTATGAGATCAATTGATCCCATCTTCATCAACAACCCTTGCTGAATTGAACTCACCTCTGAGTCCATGAGACTTTCAGATATCCTCGAATTCTCATCTCTGCCCACCTGACAATTCTTGAGATCCTCAGCTGATCCCAATTCCTTTTCAAAATCATTGAGACCTCTCCCAGTCTCTGGTTCACAGAGATAAATCATCTTTTCCTTTGTGGTCTTGAGGGTTTCAGCATGCCTCAACTACTTTCTCAATAGCCCATGCTATCTCCTGACCATCAATTTCTTAACTAGCCATTTTGCTTTTGCCTTCTTCATGGGCCACTCATACACCCATCTCGGCTTCTTATCCTGTCGTAGCTTCAATTCGAGCTCATCTATCCTCGTGTTCAGTAGCATCTTCAATGAAATCCTTTTCATATCCATTCATGTATCAGCGAGCCCTTCATCTATGTCCTCTTGACTCCACAGCTCTAAGTATTTCCTTCCAGCATACCTACGGCCTTCAGTAGCCATGTTGTTGTCTCTGTCTGCTCTCCTAGCAAACCTGCTGCTATCACTCCGCGTCCCGAGTGTTTCCAGCTTCACTTACAGTCCTCCTGACTGCCTCCTTGATCACTACCTACCTGTAAACAATCCTTACAAAGTCCTTAGAAGCTCTGTCTTCTTTCACCTGAAATATACAGATGAATTTCCTGCTCTGATACCACTTGACGTGTATCAGAGTGCTCTTTACCTCTTCCTGCCTGAAATATACAAGCAAGGTTCAAGCTCTGATACCACTTGACGCAGGTGCACTCCACAGGGCATGTCTACTCACATGATCACTCTTATTCCCTCTTCGAGCTGAATTATCTCTTTGGACTCCCAATGGAATCCCTATGAAAAACCCGATCCACACGTCCTTTCTTCACCCGCACGACCTTCTGCACATGACTGCACTCTTTCCCTGATCTTAATTTCAGGGTTTTCATGGTTTCGCGTTCCCCATTGTCAAGAGTTCCAACACTCTTGAATCCCCGATCTTCGATGAGCTCTATGCCCAGCCTTAGGCCCTCCTGGCTATGCCCTGTAGTTCATATGACCGCTCTCCATAAGATCGCAGCCTTATATCCTCCTATCGGAGTTTTGGACTTAAAAATCCCAATGAGCTCCAACTCCCGTTAGCCCTCCAGGCTATGCTCCTGGTCCATGTGACCTCCCCCTATATGACCGCAACCATACCTCCTCTTAGGGGTTTCAGACTTTCCAATGTCCAAATGCACTCATCCTCAGGATTCACGATTCCTCGAATCCCGACGCGCTCTTTACCCGTTAGCCCTCCTAGCTAGGCTCTGGCCCATATGAACATTATCCCCGTGACCTCAGTCTTACCACTCATTGGGGTTTCAGGGTTTCCAATGCCAAAATGCATATGCCCACGGGATTCCCGATTCCTCGAATCCTGATTCTCCGCTATGCTGACAGCTAGCCCCCACGTTGGCTCCTTCCTCCTTGTCGGGGTTTCAGGCTTCGCGATTCCAAAATATATAAACACCTTGTCACCAGGATCCCCGATATCCTGATGACCCAAACACCGATAGACGACTTCCTATCGGGCCTTTCCCCGATGGCTCCGATCACTGCCACGCGTCCTCCTCGTATGGACGGTCCCGATTTCTCTGGGATTTCGAGACTTGTGATGTCCCGATTCTTTCGACCTCAGGAACTCCGATTTCTCGATAGTCAATATACCGACTCTCTTCGGATTTCTGACACCTGTTCCCCAAAATAGACGGCTCAGATTTGTTTTGGGGTTTTTAAAGTGGACTTACTTGATCTCCTGTCCATGGGAATGTCGATATCCTGACTCCCGATGCTTCGATCTCCGCCATGTGTCTCCGCTAATGGACGATCCATATCTTCCCAGCATTTCGAGACTTGAAGTATCTCGACTTTCTTGTCCTCGAGAATCCCAATTTCCCGATGACTGCTATCCCGATGACTATGCCTCTCGTCGATATTTCTCCTCTATTCTTCATGAAGGCGTAACCCCCTCGCAATTCTTTTCAGATCCGATGGCTGTCAGGTCTCCGAATCAAGATCTAACGGTCTAGATCCATTCTCCCTATGCGCTTACTCCAGATGCTAAAC
The DNA here is from genome assembly GCA_009831015.1 of Picea engelmannii. Taxonomy (NCBI): domain Eukaryota; kingdom Viridiplantae; phylum Streptophyta; class Pinopsida; order Pinales; family Pinaceae; genus Picea; species Picea engelmannii. The sequence goes on along the minus strand of ML779058.1, from coordinate 740,261 downwards.
TCTGCGCACCTTCACCCAATCCAACGACTGACGGGTATCTATGGGAACATCCAACGGTCCCCCAATCTCCTGGGCTTGCACCCTGGAAACCCAGTCGTAACCTCCTCGCTTCTTGCCCAATATGACAACTAACGGTATTTTTCTCCCAGATCTGACGGCTCAGATCATTTCTCCCATGCGCTTCTCCTGTGTGCGTTCCTAGACGTGAAAACCGATGGTCCAGATCTTCTTCTTTGGCTGATCTAACAGTTGATGTGCTCTCTCCTGAGCTTTGCACACTTTGTTCCCAACCTTGGGAGAAATTTCGAATTTCCAAAGGCCTCAACCTTTGTCTGTTTCCTTCTACGAGTTCTCGGCTTCGAGTTTGCCTCCGTGTTTGAAAACGTTGTTCCTCTTGACCTTTGCTCCCTTTGAATCCTCGAAGGATTCTTCAACTTCTGCACTCCTGCAGAGTCTTCTCATGCACACGCTGGTGCTATCTCTTCCGAGCTTCTGCAAACACTCAGACCCCTAAGGGATTTTATCTTTCTTCCCTTCTCCCTCAGATGGAGAATGTAATTCCCTCCTGGCAATCCTTCTACTCAAGCAACCTATTGTTGAGCCTTTCAAGGTGTTTAACAACCCTGTGAAGATCCCTCAGTGGATTCTTCCTTCAAATTACATAACTCAAAGAGTTCTCTTCTTCCTGTGCCTATCTGCACACTGACTCAAATGCCCACCTGGCAGAGCTGTTTTCTCCGAGAAATTTTAGCAGTTCTGTCCTCTTCTCCTGTGCACCTATGCAATTTCTCAATGCCCACTTGGCAAAGCTCTCAGAATCCTCAGTGATTCTGGTCTTTCTTAAGAAATCACAGCAGAGCCCTTCCTCTGTGCACTCCTTGCACCTGCTCAATGCCCACCTGGCAGAGCTTCACAGAATCCATAGCAGAATTCTATCCGCAACTGTGTCTTATCTTACACAGCCTTGCCTCCAAGGTGTTCAACAACCTTGAGGTCTTCCCTGAGTTGTTGATTCCAGCTCTTGTTCCGTAGCACATCTTTTTCTGAATCCACAGAATTCAGAAATGCATCCTCTATGCATGGCTATCAGAACCCGCAACATTCTATCACACCCTCCTGGTGTGAAGCCTCAAAGACCTTCAACCCTAGAAATCAAAACAACCTGCAAATTCCTAGCATACATTCACAACATATAAAGAACACACATAGACATCCATATAATATAGAATAATGCAGGAAAAACTGCTTCTGTTTATATTAAATAAAAATTCCTCTTTACAAAGATGTTCCTGAGCACGGCCTGTAACAAGGTCTCGTCTCTTCCCTTTTCTTCTCTCTACTCGCAGACTCTCTCTACTTCTTACAAAATGAGATATGAAAATCTCTTTTACCTGAGGGGGGTTCTTAGAGCGCTTCCCTCCAACCTACCTACCCTATTCAATTACATTGAATGGGCTATCTAGCCCAGAATTGGATCTAGATCTCAGCCATACAAACATTTAAGGCCGATCTTATCTATAGCCTGCACAAAGGCATGGCTTCCTAGCTCAACAGCTTAAACATTAAAGTTACATTGAATTCATAATTAAATGAGGCTGCGCCTCTCTCTTAGTGTGCGATTTGAATTCACCGTCGTGGCTGGCTGGCTAGCTGGCTGACATGGAGAGATGCTCCTGCATCAGTTACAACAGCTCCGAAAGCAAAAAATGGCAGGTAAAACACTGGCCGAAGTCAAAGAAAGTGTCTGGACAAACATCACCAAGTTTATGAATGAAATATGGCCAATGCCATAGATTATGTTTGAGCAAAATGAATTGGTGCAAAGAAGTAAACAAGCCATTGAGAATATAGCTAGAAGAAAAAGGTTTAGGCCATGGACCAAGAGAGGATTGATGCTACAGCTAGAAGAAAAGGTTCAAGCCATGGACCTAGGGGTACAAAATTTTTTCAGCAAGATTAAGGCTCTACAGAAGAAAGGCCTTCCTGGTTTGAAGGTGATAAATTACAAACTGATGACACTCCCAGACTACAAAAATAGACTAGCCGATGTGGCTAAGGATAGTTCGAAGTTTTCAGGAATTCGAGGCAACATCACTGGCAAGGCATTCCTAGATGCAATTTAGTTGGACATCAACATACAACATGAGATCCGGTACATCTTCATCACCAAGCCTACTTTTTCCAAGTACACAGAAATGGATGAAGTCTATCGAAGGTTACTCAAAGTCAACATTCCTAGTCATCTTCGATGGGAAGAGCTTTGTGACCTAATCGAGTAATCAATGAACTGTCCCAGCCCAATCAGCTGTCTATTTAGATGAGGTCATGCAGAGGCCTCACCAACAGTTCACCCAGAAAACAACATGTAGTTGCGACACATCATCAAACAGTTTCCTAGATTCTTGTAATTTGTTAAGTTAGTTAGGCTAAAAATAGGTTTACCACGTCTTGATCTTTAATGACAGGATTGTTTGTAATTTTGGGTTATAAATACTTCACTTTTCAAAGTATTGAGGGTTGATCTTTATGCCCTGCGAGCTATCAGACTATAATATTTTTCAAGAGATCTTCCATTAATACAAAGAGGCATTTTTACAGGATTCTTGCGTGTATTCACTGGTGATGTTTTTCTTTCTAAGTTTAATGTTATTCTCGCTTAGTTATCACACTGTTTTCTAAATCTAATCTTTGAAAGTAACGAACATTGCATGATTTATCTTTGTATACCCTGTTTTTGACTTTAAAAGATTTTAGTGTTTCATCTTCTGATTTTATGATAAAGAAATTATTAACTGTTTCTTTGTTGTAATTGACATTCTCACCTTTTGTCTGCTATTTCTCATTTATGCTACTAAACGAATCCAACGATTACATTATCTCGCCCTGTGAAAAGTTTCTTTGCTTTATGGTTTAGATTTTATTTCATGATACAGACCCCATAGCCCAATGGATGTGTAAACTCTCTCAGCCAACCCAACGAAAAGTACAACAAACAAAACCAACATATTTTATTTACCTAGCCTAATATTTAAATTTAAAACATATCTAAATCATATAGAGATATCCCTCTCTGAAGTTGGTAGGGATAGATCCCAACTTCGAAGTGGTTGGATAAAGTTACCTCCCATAAATTTCATCTTTTCTAACAACCTCTAGGAAATTTACAGGGCGTTAACATAGTTGCGACCATACTGGGGAAACAGAACTGAACGAATTTTTAACCTCACATCTTCTTTTCCCTAGAAGAAAAGTTTGCTTCTGAAATATTGCAAATTTGAGAAAGAAGTAATGTTTAGAGGTTGTTGAAAACTTGCACATATTATTTTCAGACTCATAAAACTAAAAAGTATATATATAAAAATAAAAAAGAAATCTGGCTCCCAAAAGAGCTTATACTCGCTCTCACCCAAACCCAGAACCTGCGATAGCAACAGATAATCTAGAACAATTACTCAGGAAAAAGACCATTACTAAAGATTTAGTAAGACATAATCCCCTTCAGAAGTCCCCTTCTCTTCCAGAGGAGCTTGTTTCCCTTCAGGATCTTGAATTTGAAATCCTTTTCGAACAAAGCTTGTTCAGAACAAAATCTGATAGTTTTGTGGCTGAAACTATCCTAGACCCAACCGTCTTGCAACCCCAGACCCCTGAAGTCCTATCTCCCACTACTAAACCTCAAAGAACTCACTCTGTTCCAGTTAGCCCCTCCTCATCCTCCTCTTCTATCACCACCGCACCTATCATCCAGGTCATCATCCCGCCTCCTTCGCCTATCATGGCAGCCATATATGCTCCCTTGGTGTTGGTTGCACCCCTTCATGCTATGCCCCAGGATTATCAAACAAGACTTCCACATTTCGATGGAACAAGAACTTTGAGCGCCCAACAACACATTGATAAAATGAATGATTATTTTGACCTGCAGGAAGTAGACGAGGCTGACGTTCAAATGAGATTGTTTGCCCTAGAGTTTGAAGGGTGACGTTAAGAAATGGTATAAAGGTTTACGTCCTGCCTCAGTCCTTGACCTTACTGCATTCCAAAGGAGTTTTCTAGACAGATGGGAGGTAAAGAAAAACCCTCTCCAAATATTGTCAGAATACGAAAACATCAGAAGAAATCAAGGTGAGACAGTACAAGATTACTGCACCCGTTTCAATAACCTATACAATGCAATTCCAATCGATATTAAACCTCCACAAGGTTTGGTATTGATAAAATTACCTGATGGTTTTGACATCGATATGTCATATCAATTAAGGGAAAGAAACTCCACCACCCTGGAGGACATGCAGAAAAGTGCAATAAGTGTGGAGGCTAATCTGTTGGCAAAAAGGGCACGACAAAGGATAGAGAGGAGAGTCACAATCAAAGAGGAACCTTCCACATCAACCTTCGGTTCCAAGTTGGATTCCTTGGCCAGAGAAATGGAAAGAATGATGGAGAGACTTACTGTATCCAAAAGAAATCCTCCTAGAGAAAACCCACTAGCTCCTGAAATTCGAAATCCTAACTTCAAAAGAAACCCTCCTCAAATCAGGCAGAGAGATCTTAGGGATCAAAGGGAATAGAGAGGTCTTGATCAACAGATCAGACCTCCCCTACAAGAAAATTATGCCGATGAAGGAGAGGAAGTAATTGAAGAACTAGAGGATAGTGACATAAACCTCATGGGCATTCACGATAACGAAGCTATTTTCCTTACCCAGGAAGAGAAAGAACTTTTTTTTCTCAATCAAACAAAAGTAAGTGAAGAAGTTGAAGATGCCGAACAACATGCATTTGAAAATTCTATTTTGGAGGTTCATTGATAGTATAATATGTGAACTAAGAAGACAGATGGGAGTTCTCCAAAAAAGGTGACCAAAATAAAGAAGAGAGTCGAAACCCAAAAATCCCCTGAGCCTTCTGCTGAGAAGAGCCCTGAGAAGGGTAATGCTAAAGTTCTAGCAAAAAGAAACCTTACTATTCTGAAAAGATCATCGCATTCTGATGTTTCATCAATTAACCCACCAAATACTTTTGGCCAGAAAATTGTGGTGGACAAACCATAATTGTTGAGCCAAAGCAGAGCACCTACACCTTTCAGCCTCGAAGGGGAATTAGCCAAAGTAAAAATTCTCATTTCGCTTTCCGAGTTGTTGAGAAAAGACGCTTATCGTTCATAGGTTATTAAAGCGCTGACCATTGAACTTGATATAGGCATGAAGGCCTTAACTATTGGATCAAAAAATCATTCAGATACTGTAAACCTTACAGATGACCAACCCTAACTCCTATTCGAACCAGAAGTGGATGGTCAGACCGATAATGGTGTTGTTGCTCCTTTTTACATTAGTCTTAATATACACGACCTGATTCTACATAATGCTATGTTAGATTCGGGTGCTTCCCATAATATTATGCCTAAAGCAGTGATGGAAAAACTAGGACTTGAGGTTACCAGACCTTACAAGGACTTACACTCTTTTGACTCCAGTAAAGTTAGATGTATTGGATTGATCAAAGATCTGTGTATCACCATGGTCCAGATTCCTACGAAAAGCATGGTCATGGATGTTGTGGTTGTGGACATTCCCTCGAAGTATGGTATGTTGCTATCCCAGTCTTGGGGGGCCAAGTTGAAAGGTACTTTACAGTTGGATATGTCATATGCCACTGTCCCATTTTTTGGTCAACAGAGAAGACTATACAGAGAAACAATGATGAAGTACATGGTTAGCAGCCAAGAAAAACCACATAACTATTCTCTGTACTCTGCACATTCTGACCTGGACTCCTTCATCCTATACAATGATGGTGATATGGGAGAACAAATCATTCAGCTGGAAGAAGATACATCTGGTCTGGATGAAGGCCAAGAAATCGTTGAGACAGAAAGAAAGAAAAATGTGATAACTGAAGAATTGCCAGTGAATTTCTAGAGTATGGACTTTGATGGAGCTGTAAGCAAAGAAGGAGCTGGAGCAAGATTTTGGTTGCACAATCATAGATCCAGGTATTCAGAAAACCATTCTTACAAATTAAATTTTAAATGCACTAACAATATTGCCGAGTATGAAGCCTTGATGCTCGGTCTAAAACTTCTAAAGAAGGTTGGTGCCAAACAAATTATGGTAAGGGGTGATTCCAAATTAAAGGTGAGTATGCAACAAAACACCCCCATCTTAGAGATTATAGGAATGCTGTTATGGTTGCCCTTAAATGTTTCATTGAAGTTGATTTATAGGTGATGCCTAGGGGACAGAATATTTTGGCAGACGGGTTAGCTACGTCAGCAACCACATGCAAGATACCTTTTCGATCCACTCTCCCATACATGGTGGAGGTGAAATGCAGACCAACTGTTCTATACAACATAAGATATTGGCAGGTATTTGGAAATGATGATCAAATTGAAGATTTTCTGCAATGTAAAAATGATTTTGAGTGTACAAACATAGACTTAGAAAATGAAGATGAAAATGTAAAAAGACTTGATTTTGGAAATGAGAGTGTAAATAAGATAGATTCAGGAGAGTTAGGTGATGATGAGATAGAAGCTAATGTTTTGCATTTGAAAAGTAATGTTTTACCTAGGGGTTTAGTTCCTTTAGAGGACTTATTTGATTTTAATGATGTAGCTAAAAAACCGAAAATTGAAGCCAGTGGTCAAGAAGTAGAAGATTGTAATATAGGGACAGAAGAGAAACCTGGGATGGTGAAACTTTCCAAATCATTACCCCCTGAGAAGAAACTCAAATACATTGAGCTTTTCAAGGAATATTCAGACATGTTTGCCTGGGGTTACGAGGACTTGAAAGCTTATGACACTAGCATCATACAACATAGGATTCCAATAAAAGAAGACCAAAAACCTTTCGGATAGAAACTTAGGAGAATCAATCCCAAGCTACTTCCCCTGATAGAAAAAGAAATCAAAAAAATGTACGATGCTAATCCCGTTACAGTTTTCCAAATGGGTTTCAAATTCGGTCCCAAACCGAAAGAAATTTGGAGAAATCAGGCTTTACATCGATTTCCAAAATCTAAATAAGGTCTCTCTGAAGGACAATTACCCATTGCCAAAAATGGACCACATATTACAAAGGGTAGTCAGATCCAGTCTAATCTCTTTACTAGATGGGTTCTTGGGTTATAATCAGGTTCTCATTCACCCAGATGACCAAGACAAAACTGCTTTCACAACACCATGGGGTACTTTCATGTATGTGAAAATGCATTTCGGGTTGATGAACGCTGGGGCCACTTTCCAGAGGGTGATGGACATATCTTTTGTGGAAAAACTTAGAAAATTTATTGTCATCTATCTGGATGACATAACTGTGTTTTCCCAATCTGATGATGAGCAATTACGACATCTCAGACGAGTTTTTGAGAAATGCAGGAAATTTGGAATTTCTTTAAATCCTAAGAAGAGCCTTTTTGGATTAGAGGAAGGTAAACTGCTAGGGAACACAATCTCTAAGGACATAATTAAAATAGACCCCAGCAGAATCGAGGCCATTCAGAAATTAGAACACCCAAGAAACATCGAAGAGTTACAGTCTTTTATTGGAAAAATAAACTTTCTGCGAAGATTCATACCCAACCTGACTGAACTTCTTAGAAACGTCACAAACATGTTAAAAAAGGACACAAAAATAAAATGGGACACTAAGTCCAAGCAGTCTTTTGAATAAGTCAAATGCGCACTCACGCAGGCCCTAGTCTTGATCAATCCTGACTTCACCAAAGATTTCTATCTTTTTTCTTTCACCTCTGAACATACCATTACAGCAGTATTACTACAGAAAAACAACGAAGGGTATGAACAACCCATAGCCTTTTTCAGTAAATCTTTAAGAGATGTTGCTTTGAATTATAAAATAATGGAGAAACAAGCTTTTGCCTTGGTGAAAGCCATAAAAGATTTTAGAGTATGCATTCTCCATTCCCACACCATTGCATATGTTCTGAATGTGGTAGTAAAAGACATTTTAACCCAGGAAAATCTGAACGACCGAAGAGGAAAATGGATTGGTATCATTCTAGAGTATGACATAGAGATTAAGCCTACTAAACTAATTAAAGGACAAGGTCTAGCAAAGTTAATGGCTGAATCAAATTTCCATGCTCTTGACATTAATTTCTTAGCTGCAGCAGATGAACAAGGTGAGCAGGCGACTCCAAGTGTGAGAGATGTATTTCTCAACTCTCCATGGTACGCAGACCTGATATTTGTCTTGCATAATTTACAAGCTCCCCCCTAGTCTAACCAAGACTAAATCTAGGTTTTTGAAAATGAAAGCATTAAAATTCTGTATTCTAGAAGGCAATATGTATTGGAAAGATCCTGGAGGTATTTTGTTAAATTGTCTATTGAAGCATGAAGTTGACAAAGTACTACAGGAGTTTCATGCAGGATACTTTGGTGGTCATCTGAACTGGAAGGCCACAACCAACAAAATCGTCAGAGCTGGATTCTATTGGCCAACTCTATTCACCAATGTGCATCATAAAGTGACTTCATGTCATCAATGTCGATGTTCAAAGGCAAAAGGAAACTTCTTCCCCTACCCCCGAAACCAATCTCCATTGAGGCCCCTTTCCAACAATGGGGATTAGACTTCATCGAGGAAATACATCCTCCTTCTTTGTGAAGCACAGGTGGATTCTTATTGCCATGAATTATTTTACAAAATGGATCGAAGTGGTACCAAGCAGGCAAGCCACTGATTCTATCATTATTAAGTTTCTTGAAAATAATATCTTGTCTCACTTTGGATGTCCTGGAAATATTATAACCGACAATGCAGTTGCTTTTCGATCTAAGAAACTCATAGATTTCTACAACCAGTATCATATTGGTTTGGGTCATTCCAGAGCTTACTACCCTCAGGAAAATGGGCTAGCAGAATCATCATATAAAACCCTAGTAAACATTATCAAGAAAACTTTGTAGGAAAACAAGAAGTCGTGGCATAACAAGTTGGTTTTCGCACTGTGGGCCGACAGACTGACCACCAAGAGGTCAATCGGTATGTCACCTTATCAGTTGGTCTATGGCATAGAAGCATTTTTTCCCACTTCCTTAGGAGTCCCTGTCATGAAATTTCTGCAAGACATACAAGCTGAGCCAAACGACTCCCAAAGAAGGATCAACCAGATGATCCATTTGCAACAATCTAGGGAAGAAGTATACAACAAGACCCAGGTAGTCCAAGAAAGAATTAAGAATATTTTTGACAAAAGAACCAAGGAAGATGATTTTGAGCTAGGATATTTGGATCTGAGATGGGATTCCTGAAATGAAGGCAAGGGAAAACATGGCAAATTCGATAGTCTATGGAAGGGACCATACATGATTCAAGCATTCAGAGGAAATAACGCTTTCTTGATAAACAACAGTGATGGGATGGATCTTCCAGGAGGACCTGTAAATGGCAGAATGCTGAAACATTATTCACCGCCTCACTAGAGACTTGAAGTCACACTTTCCATTGTACAAACCATTTTTTATTTTTCTTGTGAGTTTCTGAGTGAATAACTTTGGTCAGTTGATTGAAGCCCGAAGAGAAGGCCCTAAGCCGATTGACCACTGCTTTTTTTTTTCCATTTTTTGAAAATAAAACCAATCAAGCAACAAAGGTGACTAGGGAGGAAGTTTCATAACATCAGGAGTCAGGATTCTTGGCACTTCACAAGGAGAGTACCATCCCCAGGTGGAGCTGCTGTTATCACTCTATAATTTATAAGATCAACTGGTGACTGGAATGTTATATCTCTAGTGTTTTTTGTTTGTCAAATGATTTTTCATTCTGCAAATAATTTGAGAAAAGAAAGAAAAAGAAAAAGAAAAAAGAAAAGAAAGAAAAAGAAAAATAAAAAGAAAAGAAAGAAAAAGAAAAAGAAAGAGGGCATAAAAGAATTTCAATAAGAGCCCCATGCAATAACAGTGACTTGGTCCATACCTTTCAAGCATGGCCAAGTTCTTTTAAATTGATGTTGATAGGAATAGTGAATAAGATTGGCTAAATTGTTTAATCTTAGCCAAGTGACCTAGGTTAGTTAGTGAATAAATCTGGCTAGACTGTTTAATCTTGGTCAGGTAGCCCCAGGATAGAGTAAGTTCTTAGCCTAATAGTTTAATCTGGGCTAATTGTCATAGGAAGTTAGGTTAGAACTTAGGATAGTTTGCTTGATTTAAATAAAACTAGCTCGATGATCAATGTTGGACCATGTTTTGAATGCTCAAAAGGTTGTTTTCCTAACCCTTTGGTGATGTAAAGATGTAAAAGCTTGGGAAAAAACCATGATATGCTCTTATCCTAAGTTTTTCAGGGTGCATATGCTTTCACGCCCACAGTTATGCATCGCTCATGTATCAACGACCCAGATGATCGTGCCTAGATCTACGGTGGAAAAATCTTTCCAGACCCCCCCGACCGTTCTACGTTTAACAGAGGGGGGGGGGTCCAGAATCGCTAATAATGCATGCACGATTCTGGACGACCCAAGTTTCAGTGCTTAGATCTACGGTCTGTATTGGATTTCGGACCCCCCCATCCATTCTGCATTTAATGGAGGGAGGGCAGTATGGAATGTGTGTTAAAGAGTGTGCATAGATCTACAGTCAAAAGGAAAGCACACAGATCGATGACCCAAGGTATTTTTCAGACCCCCCCGACTGATCTACTTTTAACAGTGGGGAGGGTCCAGAATGGAATTTTACTCTGGTGGGCCCCCTATAAATTATGTGGAATAAATCTACTGGTCCCGAGTCCCACCGCCTCCTACTGTCTGACATACCTCGTCACCTCATGACGTCATCATCCACCTTTCCAAAAGATTCACATCCCATAACTCCGTCAGTCCTTCTCCCTGATTTCACTCGTGGCAAGTCCCCTCACCATGATTTTTTCCCCCAATCGATAATCGCCACATCACCCATCCATATACCTTAGTTGTTTTCACCTGCCATCTCACATTTTAAATGACCCGTTGGCCATTTATTACCGGATAACTTATCCATTAACCAACTGAACTGTCCCCCGTGCCCAACGGATACCCGTTTATTCAAAATTACCCTCACTCTTCATTCCTTCACCATTTACCCACTCATCGCACCAGAAAATTTACCCCATTTTCTTCTCCGTTACAGTCAGTCGCCCCCATCTATAGTCACCCCCACTAATATTGTTTTATTTGCAGGTATTGTTACAGTAATGGCACCAAAATCAAAACAAACAGAAGGAGAGGAGAATCCGTTTCTCCCGCCTCCTGTCGATCTCGATAGGATTCCATTGGCCAACAAAGACTACTTAATCACAGACACTAAGTGCGATTTTGATTTCGCATACCTTCAATCATGGCTTAAAGAAGTTTTCCTGGACCAGAGTGATGAAATTGGACTCTAGGAGTCCAACCTTCCCCTGTATCTCTTCCCCCAGATTCACCATTTCCCAGAGTTCGCCCTCAAGTGCCAATCCCACTATATTCTCGAGCAAAGAGCCATAGTATCCTCCTTCGAGGAAGTTCTTTTCCTCATCATGCCAGAAACCATCGACCACATGATGCAAATATCTCGAGCCGACTCTGCATCACCTTTTAACCTTGAAATCGTTACAGAGTTATACTAGAAGATGATGTTTCCTCAAAGAGCTCAAATATTTGAGCTTTTTCTTCCATATTCCACTCAGCTCCTTGCTACAAATCCCCCTTATCCTTCCTCCATGTTCTCAACCAAAGGAAACCAGGTTATCACGTCCCTATGCACCTTGTTAGGTTATTATTCAGATAAGTGGGTGGATGAACCCATTCTAGGATTTTTTTCTATTTTCTCCATCGATGAGAAGCCCACTACACAGTTCGACTTCAACATGTTCCTGGAAAATAACATTCATGAGCAATTCGTCAATTTCTCCATAGAAGGAATGTTCCGGTATTCTTCAATACTGGCATACCTGTTCGTTTTCTTCCAAGTGGACAAATTTTCTTCTTCTATGCAGAATATGGACGGAGATGGCAGACCCCAGGCAGTAACCGCATGGACTTCCTTGCTCAGGCATAACTCCACGGAATTCAGTTTCAAGCAGTTCATTGATCAATTATACCACCTAGTGGTGAGTATGCTTAGTAGCATATTGGAACCCAGGATTAATGACAAAGTTCAGAGGATCCTACATCTCTCGGATCATACAAAGACTGGTGATTGGTACCTATACCAAAATCACACTGAGATCAGAGTCTATGGGTTCAAGTTGGCCCCATATAAACTGCCCAAATACTTACCTGTCAGAATTTTTGCTCTGGAATACATAAGGCAGATGATAAAATCGGATGATATTCACTTTGTGTGTTTAAAGAAAAAGCAATAGCTCATAATCAAAGGGCAGATTGGGTCTTTCATATGCAACAATTGAGGCGCTGGGGAGGAAGAAAATAGGCTACTGAAGGAAATGAAATTCTTCATGAGTTTCACATGGCACTATGATCCATGCGGGATCATTTAAGAGATGAGGATAAAATACAAGAATATCCCATATGTCCACGAATCTAGGCCCCAGATAGAGAAATTTTCAAACCAGACAGGATGGGAACCAAACACTTTGGTTGAAACAGAACAACAGGACCTCCCGATCACTGTATCACAGAAAACCACACCACAGGCTCCAAAGGAGAAAAGGCCCAGGCAGGATCTATCACCTCCTGTCACTGAAGTGTCATTAGAAGAATTCCAACTGCATACCAAGAGGCCAAAAACCAGTCCAGCTCTTGACCCGGCTGAAGAAAAGGAAATTCCATCCACTACAATGACAGAGGTTGATCGGTCGCTCCTCAACACAAGAAGCAATCAGATTGTAACCACTGTGTTACCAAAGAAGACTATAGATACTCCACCAATAAACCAACCAGGCAAGACAGGACCAAAGATGAGAATCTTTGAGAACTATGACTTGATCAAGAAAAAGAATCAAACTCTGACCAACAACACATATGCCAAATTCTCGAAGCAGACATCGACTACAAAACACAGGATGCTATCGACATTCGACACGGAGAAGGGTAGAATGCACATGGCATTTCTCCAAGCGTAGGTACCAGACCCAAAGGTAATCGCCGATTACAAGAGGGCAACTTTTGAATTCCAGACTAAAGATGTGCACCCTCCAGATCAAATGGATCTGCACAGGAAGACGGGAGAAATGGTTTTCTCCACGCTAGCACATGCTTCCACTACTGTCTCCAGGTTACAAGTGTCTCTGAACAACATCCAGACAGTTGAAGTTGGAGAAGATATCATCCTTTTCCAAGGACAACAAGATCAAGACATTGGAGGAACTGGTCCTCAAGATCAGGTACGATCCCTCGAATGTGAAAGCAGTCAAGGAGATGATCAAGAAGAAAAACACAGACATGGCATCTTTGAGAAAACAATTGAAGCTGCCACCAATAGTAGACTCGTAGGCAAAGGAAATAGAAGAGACAAAAGGAGAAAAAGATGAGATGCTTAAGTTAATCATGGAGTAGAATGCACAACTGAAGGAAATGGAAGCTGTTAGCACTCAGTAAGTTTCCTAGAGGTTGAAAAAGAAGAATTCTACTAAGGTAACCTTAACCAACTGCTTTTAAAGATGGGATCTATCCCTTCCAGCTTTAGAGAGGGATCTCTCTATATGATTTGGCTTTGTTTTATTTTCAGACATTAGGCTAGTTAAAGAAATCGTTGGTTTTGTTGTAAAGGGTTTTTAAAGTTGGTTGAGACAAACTACACATCCATTGGGCTATGGGGTCCGTGTTAATAAAATATGAGAAATAACCAGAAACGCCAAAGTAGATTTTCACGGGGCGAGGTAATACATTCACTGGATCCTTTAATATTTGAAATGATGAATGGAAGAACAGATGAGGAAAATAACTTCAACTAACAAGCAGTTAAGAATTTCTTAATTGAAGGTATTAGAAGATAAACATTTAAATCCTTAGAATCGGAAATAGGGTATCAGAGATAAATCCTGCAACATAGCGCTATTCATAAAGATTAGATTCAGAAAACAAAATGAATACAGAGAAAGAAAACTTTTAACTTAGAGAATCACATCTCCAGTGAACATATGCAAGAATCCTGTAAAATGCTTCTTTTTTATTAATGGTGGATCTCTTAAAAAATGATACAGTTTGACAGCAATCGGGTGTGCGAATCAACAACCCTCAATACATTGGAAAATGAAGTATTTATAATACAAAATACATACGCTCCTGTCATAAATGATCAGGACGTGCTCATACTATTTTTAGACTAACTATCTCGACTAATCAAAACTGCTTTGATGACTCATTACAACTGTATACTGAATTTCAGGGGTAGGCCATTGGCGAGGTGCCTCTGCGACCTCTGCTGACAGGACAGCTGACTGGAAATGACAGCTCATCTACTAATCTAGTAGATCACACAGTTCTTCCCATCTGATATGACCTGGCACTGTGACTTTAAGCAATCTCCAGTACACTTCGTCCATGTCTGTGTACTTAGAAAATGTAGGCTTGGTGACGAAAATGTGCTTAATTTCATGCTAGATACTAATATCCAACTGCAAGGCATCCATGAATTCTCTTCCTGTGATGCTTCCCTGTATTCCTACAAACTTAGAACTGTCCTTGGACACTTCGGTCAACCTTTTATTATAATTAGGGAGTGTCATCAACTTGTCATTTATGACCTTCATACCAGGCAGGCCCTTCCTTTGCAGAGCTTCTATCTTGTGGAAAAACTTCTGCACTCCTTGATCCATGACTTGGATCTTCTCCTCAAGCTGAAGCATGAGACCTCTTTTGGTTAGAACTCTTTTCACTTCCAATATGGTTTCTGTCCTGTCTTCAATTTTCAATTCTTCGAGTTCCTCCCGGGTCTTAGAATTCAGGAACCTTATGATTTCATTAGCTTGGGCTGGCATGTCTCCTAGTTTTGTTCTGATTTTCTCCACAGCCTGTTTACTCCTCTCGAACAACTCATTCTGTTCAAACATGATTTGAACCATTGGCCATATTTCATTAATGGACTTAGAAATATCCGTCCACACAAGTTATTTAACCTTAGCCAAGGTCTTTCCTGCCATTGTCTGTTTCTAGAGCTGTTGCAACTCCTTCCTGACCTGCTCATTCACCTGCTTCTCTTTGGACAGACTCGCCTGAAAAGAAGTCTTCAGCTCTTGGAGATTCTCCACTTCTTTCTTAAGCCTGTTGATTTCTGACTCTTGCAGGTTCATTCTCTCCATAGACTTGGCCAGGTCCGTAGCTCCTTTTGGTAGGGGTACTGCTGTTGCAGATGGAATGACTGTCACCATGGGTGTTGAAATTGGGATAGCACTCAATGGAATTCCTTCCATTGGCTTCGCCTACTCTTTCTCCTTGAGCAGTCTCTCCATCTCCGCCTCCAACTCCTTTAATTGCGCGTTCTGCTCCAGGAGTAATTTCAGCATCTCATCTTTTTCACCTTCCTTTTCAGCGATTTCCTTCGCCTGTGGGTCCTCTGTTGGAGGGAGCTTTAGCTATTTTCTCAATGAGGGAATGTCAACATTTTTATTTTTAATCATCTCTTCGGCAGCCTTGACGTTCGTCGGGTCATAACTGATATTGAGTACCAACTCCTCCAACATCTTTATCCTGTTGTCTTTCGCAAAGGAAGATATTTTTTCCAACTTCAGTTGGGTCTGGGCATTGCTCAAAGATACCCGAAACTTTGATGCAGAAGTTGATGCGTGGGATAAAGTGTGGAAAATCATCTCCCCAGTTTTCTTGTGCAGATCCATTTGATCTGTCGGATGCACATCTTTTGCTTGAAACTCAAATGTGGACCTCTTGTAATTAGATATCACCTTTGGATCAGGCACTTGTGCTTGGAGGAATGCCATATGCATCCTACCCCTCTCTGTATCAAATGCTGAAAGAAGTCTATGCTGGGCCGTGGATGACTGCTTCTGGAACTGTGCATAAGTGCTGCTGGTGAGCGTCTGGTTCTTCTTTTGGATCATGTCATATTTTTCAAAAATGCCCAACTTGGGCCCAGTCTTGCTCGGAGGAGTATCCAAGGGAGAATCTGTGGATTTTAATGCTTTTGTCCCTTCCTTAAGCTGTCTGGAGCCAAAAGGAAAACTGAATTGCTTGGCCCCAATGGTGGTCACTGTGGTAGTCACCGTGGTAGCTTCTACTGTTGTGCCGGGCGTTGAGACTGTCTTCAGCTTCTTGGAGTGAATTTGGAATTCCTCCGATGAAACTTCTGTTACAGGAGGAGATGACTCCTGTCGGGGTCTCTTCTCCTTGAGGACCTAAGGTGTGGTAGCAGATAGCGCACTTGTTGAGGGCCCCTGCTGTTCCAAGTCTAGCAAAGTGTCAGGCATCCAAACGGTCTGATTCACAAATTTCTCGATCGCCAGCTTGGCATCGTGAGCATACGGGGCATTTTTGTTTTTCACCCTCATATCTAAAATTATCCCGTGAGGATCATAATGCCAGATGAAACTCATAGAGAATTTCATCTCCTTCAAAATTCGGTCTACTTCTTCCCCTGCGCCTCGGTTATTACAGATGAAAGGGCCAATTTGCCCTTTGATTCTCAATTGTTGTTTTTTCTTAAGGGAAACAAAATGAATATCATCAGAATTCATAATCTGTCTTATATACTCTAATGCAAAAATCCTTACCGGTACATATCGAGGCAGTTTATAAGGTGCCAATTCGCACCCAAAGACTCTGATTTCTGTGTGATTCTGGCATAAATACCAGTCTCCAGTCTGAACGTTGTCCGAGAGATGCAAGATTCTCTGGACTTCATCATTTATTCGTGGCTCAAGCATGCCATGCAACATACTTACCACCGGGTGGTAAAAACAGTCGATGAACGCTGTGAAGTCATATTCGACAGAATTGTGTTTCAGGAGAGAAGTCCAAGCAGTGACTGGCTGGGGCTTCCCGTGTGCGTCCATCTTCTGCATGGAGAAATTGAACCTGACGGCTTGGAAATAGAAAAACATGTAAGACAGAATGGACGAGTACCTAAACATGCCTTCTGTGGAGAAATTGACGAACTTCTCGTGGATATTATTTGCCAAGAAGGTGCTATAGTTGAACTGCATGGTTGGTTGTTCGTCGTTGGAGAAGATGGACAGAAAACCTAGGATGGGCTCATCCACCCACTGATCAGAATAGTATCCAAGAAGGGCACACAGAGAGGAAATAATCTGATTCCCTTTGGTGGAAAACATAGACAAGGGGTACGGGGGGTTGGTGGATGGGAGTGGAGCGGAAGTGGGAAGAAAGAGCTCAAAAATCTGAGCTCTTTGCAGGAACGTCATTTTCTGATAAAGCTCGGTGAGGATTTCTAAATTAAAGGGGGATACAGATTCCGCTCAGGGAATTTGTAACATCTGGTCGATATCATTTGGGGTGACGAATAAAATAACGTCTTCCGATGAAGAAAGGATGGATTTCTAGTCAGGGACGTAGTGGGCCTGGCATTGGAGGGAAAACTCGGGGAAACTGTGAATTTGGGGGACGAGATACAGAGGTAAATTGGACTCCCAGAGTCTAATTTCGTCGCTCTGGTCCAGGAAAACCTCCTGGAGCCACGACTGGAGATCAGAGAAGTCGAAACTGCATATGGTATCGGCTATCAAATGGTCCTTATCGACCAGGAGAATTTTATCCAGGTCAACCGGAGGAGGAATGAATGGATTCTCTTCCTCTTCAACTTGCTTCGTCTTAGACACCATTTCGGCAACTGTACCTACAATAAACAATATGTTAGTGGGGTCGGATGATTGTAGGTGAAAGTGATGCGGGAGCGATGGAGAAATCAGAGGTTTCTGGCGCGATGGATGAATAATTCCTACAAAGGGAAACAATAGTTTTATTCAAAAATGGGTCGGTCGGACACAGGAAAACGATCAGCGTGACAACGAGTATGTTACCCCGTTATTAATGGGCAACGAGCCACTAGGGATGAAGTGGCAGATGACGATGGCCAAAACGTACGGGGAAGTGACATGGAGGCAGGTGATTGGAGGTTAAATTCGTCGAAGGGGGATGGCCATGAATGGGCAGGGTAAAGACCTGACAGCAGGGATTGACAGTAGTTATGGGATGGGACTTCAAACCGGGAGAAAGTAGGACAAGTGGGCTTAGTGGAGTGTGACATCCAGGGGCGACGGGATGTCAGGCAACATGTGGGGGATGGGACCTCTGGACCGCTAAAACAATGCCACTTGTAAAAAGGGGCCCGCCGTAGGGATTATTCATTCCGGACCCCCCCTCTTTGGTTAAAAGCAGAACACCCGGGGGGGTTTGGAATCTGTTACGAGCCATTGATCTACGCGCTTTTTTTATGGCCATCTAGATCTGCGCGCTCCTTAATATCAATTCCGAACCCCCCCCTTCCATTAAAGGTAGAACGAAGGGGGGGGGGGGTCCGGAATTCAATGTGGACCGCCGATTTGAGCGATGGATTAAGAGCCGTCCAGATGTGCACCCAATTTATAACCAATTCCGGACCCCCCCGCCTCCATTAAAGGTAGAATGGAGGGGGGGGGGTCCGTAATCCAATGTGGACTGTGGATTCACGCGCCCCTTTCAGGACCGTCCAGATCTGTGTAAGTATTACCATCGATTCTGGACCCCCCCCTTTGGTTAAAAGTAGAACACTAAGGGGGGTCTGGAATTCTCTGTGAGCCGTTGATCTGAGCGATGAGGTCTGGACCACTGGAAAGTGACTGAAACATATGTCAGGGCGGAAAAAGTCATGTGTAGGAAAACTTAGGATTAGTACTTTCTCATGGGTTTTCTTCGATTTTTCTCATACACACCACCAAGGGGACATCATGTCAACTACACTTAGGCATTGGAGTCATAGGGTAACAACTTTATCAATCTGGTTTTATTTGGGCAAGGCAGGCCAAGTAGTTAATCTACATTCTAACCTACTTCACAAGACGAATAACCCAGATTAAACTGTTGGGTTAAGGTATTATTTTTCCTAAGGGCTATCTGACCAGGATTCGATGGTCTGATCAGATGTATTCACTAGTTCTACCCTAGGGGCTTTCTGACCAGGATTAGATGGTCTGATCAGATGTATTCACTAACCTATCATCATTGAAAATTTAAAAGAACTTGGTCATGCTTGAAAGGTATGACCAAGTTACTATTATTGCATGGGGCTTTTTATTTCAATTCTTTTTTGCCCTCTTTTCTTTTCTTTTTATTTTTCTTTCTTTTTCTTTTTATCTTTCTTTACTTTTGCTTTTTCTCTTTTGCAAAATGAAAAATCAATTTCCAATAGGAACACTAGTTACAGATAGTATCGAAAATATCCAAGTCATAAGTTGATTCCCATAATTTATGGGGTGATAACAGAAGCTGAGATGGAGAAGATAGTGAAAGAGAAAGAACAGTTGAAACCCATGGAAGTCATTTCATTGAGTGCAGTAACACTCTCAGGAGTGAGCACAACATCACTAGCAGAAGTCCCATCAGCGAATCCACTGACGTCTCTGGAAAAGACGACTGAATTGGGCAAATCTATGGAAGAGATGAACCTGCAGGAGACAGAGATTAGCAGGCTCAAAAAGGAGATTGAGAACCTTCAGGAACTCAAATATTCTTATCAAACCAACTTCTATGAGGAAAAATAGGTGTCAGACCAGCTCAAACAAGAGTTACAACAGCTCCAGAAGAAAAAAATGGCAGGTAAAACACTAGCTGAAGTCAAAGAAAGTGTCTGGACAGACATCACCAAGTTTATGAACGAAATACGGCCATTGATACAGATTATGTTTTAGCAAAATGAATTGGTGTAGAGAAGTAAACAATCCATCGAGAAGATCATATCAGAACTGGGAGAGATGCCCACACAGGCTAATGAAATCATCAAATTCTTGAATTCTAAAACTAGAGAGGAGATGGAAGAGCTTAGAATTGAGGATAGAACAGAGACCATCCTTGAGGTCAAAAGAGTCTTGACCAAGAGAGGACTGATGCTACAACTAGAAGAAAAGGTTCAGGCCATGGACCTAGGGGTACAAATTTTTTTCAGCAATATTGAGGCTCTACAGAAGAAAGGCCTTCCTGGTTTGAAGGTGATAAATGACAAACTGATGACACTCCCAGATTACAAAAAGAGACTAGCCAATGTGGCTAAGGATAGTTTGAAGTTTTCAGGAATTCAAGGCAGCATCATTGGCAAGGCATTCCTAGATTCACTTCAGTTGAACATCAACATACAACATGAGATCTAGTACATCTTCATCACCAAGCCTACTTTTGCCAAGTACACAGAAATGGATGAAGTCTACCGAAGGTTACTCAAAGTCAGCGTTCCCAGTCATCTTTGATGGGAAGAGATTTGTGACCTAATTGAATAATCGATGAGCTGTCCCAGCCCAGTCAGCTGTCCAGTCGGACGAGGTCATGCAGAGGCCTCACCAATGGTTCACCCAGAAAACAACATGCAGTTGCGACACATCATCAAACAGTTTCCTAGATTCTTGTAATTTGTTAAGTTAGTTAAGCTAAAAATAGATTTACCACATCCTGATCTTTAATGATAGGATCGTTTGTAATTGTGGGTTATAAATACTTCACTTTTTGAAGTATTGAGGGTTGATCTTTACGCCCTGCGAGCTATCAGACTGCAATATTTTTCAAGAGATCTTCCATTAATACAAAGAAGCATTTTTATAGGATTCTTGCGTGTATTCATTGGTGATGTTTTTCTTTCTAAGTTTAATGTTATTCTCTCTTAGTTATGACACTGTTTTCTAAATCTAATATTTGAAAGTAACGAACGTTGCAGGATTTATCTTTGTATACCCTGTTTTTGACTTTAAAAGATTTTAGTGTTTCATCTTCTGATTTTATGATAAAGAAATTCTTAGCTGCTTCTTTGTTGTAATTGACATTCTCACCTTTTTTCTACTATTTCTCATTTATGCTACTAAAAGAATCCAGCGATTACATTATCTCGCCCTGTGAAAAGTTTCTTTTCTTTATGATTTAGATTTTATTTCATGATACAGATCCCATAGCCCAATGGATGTGTAAACTCTCTCAGCCAACCCAACGAAAACTACAACAAACAAAACCAACATATTTTATTTACCTAGCCTAATATTTAAATTTGAAACATATCTAAATCATACAGAGAGATCCCTCTCTAAAGCTGGTAGGGCTAGATCCCAACTTCGAAGTGGTTGGATAAAGTTACCTCACGTAAATTTCTTCTTTTCTAACAACCTCTAGGAAATTTACAGGGCGTTAACACTATCTACGCATGAGACCACCCAGAGTTTCGAACCTTTGAAGTCCCGTAAGCTCACCATGTGGCTCCGGATTCCAGACTGTTTTGGTCTCTCTACAATACTACATCCCAGACTCTTGAGAGTCCTGGTCACTTCGCCAACCATGTTGGCTAGGCTAAAACCTATCAGGAATCTGACATGTAGGAGGGGTCAAGGTGACACGTGTTACATGTCCTATGGGCCTATAGGGTATCTTTCACACATGAATTTGAGTGACACATGGCATGTCAACTAGGGTCCAACCCTGGGGGTGTCATTCTACCACGTCGCCCTAAAATAACAGACTTTGAACATTCCTAAGATCTCATGGTCGAGATCCAGCCCCATAGATGTATAGATCTACGAATCTAACTATCTTGGGGATTCGACATTCAGGAGTGTTGTGATGAAAAATCCCATCATCTCTCGAAGTGCCCAACCTCTGAACTAAAGGGGATAATGCCACGCATCCCTGGTATATATGGCTGGGAAGGGACTTGAAGGATCCCTCGATCTACGGTTCTTTGTCCTTCACGGCTCTGACCTTTGGGGTTTCATAATCTGATATAGTTGGTCATGAAGGTCCACCTAAAAACTCGAGGAACTACCTAATGCCTGCCAAACTTATGGGAAACCGAGTCTCCTGGCTACCTTTGATCGGTATAAGGATGGTGAGGTTAGTCATACTCCGAAGTCCTGGACTTCCATAGTTCTGAAGCCAAGGGGACATAGCTTATTTTTTTCTTAGCCTAAGGTTCCTGGGTGTTGGTCATATGGGTCCTCTTGAATGGATCTCGTCCACTCATCTTCCAAATGAAGAGACCTCCCCTTTTTAAGGCGTCCACTCCACTATGCTTCCTGAGCTTTTACCAAGAAATGGTTAAGGACTTGCATCAAGACTTTAGGTCGCACAACAAGGGGTCCGGAATAGGTATCCTCTTCAAATGGAAAGGTTTAGGTCATCACGATATCTCCTATATTGGTCGCCTTACAAGATTATGTCCAAGGAAGCCTCGGGAGCTAAGATGGGCATATAGACTATCAGTCAGAAATGTAAATTTACAAAGAAATGGAGGAATACACATATCGTAACCATTCCACACAAAATTCATTTATATATACACATATGTATAAATCCAAGCATGCATCCATTATTACAGATCAATACATAACATAGGGAAAATACTTATCAGAACCAAATAATCATGAAGAAACTACTGAAATGGGTTCCCATTTCCTCCGAACTATAGGCTCAGTCACTCCTGATAGATTTACCACTAGTCACCCCCGAGCTAGACCACAATGCTCTACAACAAAATCCTTTCTTTCGTCTCAGTGATAGTAGGGATGGAGGTTACTCTCCTCCTCCTGCAGGATCTTGGAAATGGTTTACATGATACCAAGAAAGGAGGACCAACCTCGTTTATCGGATTGTATCATAGCTGTGCTAGCCATCTCCCTGCGACGAGAACACTTATCCTTTTCTAGTTCTTCCTTGAACCCAAGAGCTTAACCTCTCATCTCTCCACTCTTCATAGGTCTTCCGTTTTCCACCACACCTTCCTTTCTCACCTATTTTAGCAATGTTGTGTGTGGCTCAAATTCCCAGCCCGTGGTTAGGTATGGAAGGCTTACAGATGGGTGCTCTTCCCCATCCCCTCATTAGTTCTTGAGGAGGTCTTCCCACCTACCAACTTGACGATAATGCGTTTCTAGGTCAGAGGACTGCTATGGTCTTAAGCAATTAAATCCAGTAAGGTACTAGTTTGGTGAAGGTTAACGCAACCATTCCTGGTCCCCTTCACCATCTCTTTTCATAGCATTCATGGTCTTTCTTAGTACAATGCCCCTTCCAACAATATTGCAACACTTATCCATTTTCTATTAAATAACATAATTTAAATTCATTGACCTCTATACAAAGGTCCATCGAATCAAACATTCACACATATTGAGTTTACCATAGTCTCTTGGCCATTATAAGTATATTTACAAACTGGGGGAAACAAGGTGTTACATCGAGAAATAGTGATAGACCAAGGAACCCAATTTACCTCCAATTTGGTCAAATCCATTACTAAACAATATCAGATTAAACATAGAAAATCCTCACCTTATCACCCCCAAGAAAACAAACAAGTTGAATCAACTAACAAGGTGATAGAGGATATACTTACCAAGATGGTTGAATTACACCATAAATACTAGGTTGATCGGTTTCCTGAGGCCTTATGGGCCTACATAACAACTTGGAGAAACACAACAGGCCATACACCTTATGAATTGGTGTATGGGAAGCAGGTGTTGCTTCCCATAGAATTTCAAGTAAAAACTTTCAAGACTGTTATGCAATTGGGAATGGATTTGGATGAAGCCCAAAAATGGAGGATATTGTAGATGAATGAACTTGATGAAATTAGACAGGATGCTCTTAAAAGGAATACACTCATTCAAGGACAAAGGAATAAATGGCATGACAAGTACATCAAGAAGAAACCTTTCTAGTGAGGTGATTGGGCCCTTCTATATGATAGTAGGTTCAAGAATTTCAAGGGTAAATTGTACACTCGATGGTTGGGACCCTATGAAGTAGACATAGTTAACGACAATGGTTTTGTGAAGATCAGACCTCCTTTGTTGTAAATGGGCATCGATTGAAATTTTGTCATAAGCCTCTATCTAAAGAGTATTTTATCATCGATTGAAGATAAAAATCATTGACGAAGATCATACATCCTTTGTTGTAAATGGGCATTGATTGAAATTTTGTCATAAGCCTCTGTCTAAAGAGTATTTTGTCATCGATTGAAGATAAAAATCATTGTCGAAGATCAAACCTCCTTTGTTGTAAACGGGCATCGATTGAAATTTTGTCATAAGTCTCTGTCTAAAGAGTATTTTATCAAACAAGTTCTTCAAAATTTTGAAATGCAATTGGTAAGCAAGAGGAGTTCTCCTCCTGTTGAACCACCACTGCAAGTTTTTTTTTTGTGATAATTTAACTTTGTACATATATTGATATAGGTGTGTTGTTAGATAGTGATTTTTGGTGTTACTAACAAAAGAAAAAGATAATTGTGTTCTCATGTAGATAAGAAATAAGGAGGACATCTGCTAGGTGTAAGTTTATTCCTTTACCCAACCCTAGTAGATTACTCATGGAAAATGAGTCTAATGGAGTTTTCTTTAAGTTTTTTAGACTCCTAAAAATTGAAAACACCGGTGAGAATTAACTAATATGGGCTCGAGAACAATCCACGGGATAGTAGATGGATCTTTTTTTAAGTTTTTTAGACTCCTAAAAATTGAACACACTGGCAAGCATTAACTGACCTAGGATCGAGAAAAATCCACAGGACAATAGTAGTTAGGTTTTTGTTTCCAATAAAATGGAAGTGTCAACAAAAGAAATGGTTAGTCTGGTTCCAAAAAGAGGAGGTTTTTTCATCTCAATAGGAGAATGTCCAGCTACAGTTTCCTTCCCACTACAGAGCTTGGATCCCAATCATTGGCTTTTTTGCCTCATTTTATGACACTTCCGCTGCACTTTCAACATTCTTGTACTAGTGTGTTGTTTGTAACTTTCCCAACATGATCCTTCAGGAGAACAAATTCACATACAAAATTAGTGAGTTCCAACATCTACTTCATCTTGACCCTCATAACATGTTTAGACATGAAGAGAAGCCTACAAGATTCCAGGTATCTTTTCAAAGCTTCATTCAGTACTGGAAAAGGCTCCCTGTGCTGGTCCAGTACTAAATCGATTCTCTGTGTTGGTCTGGTACTAAAATGATTTTCTATGTTGATCTGGTACTAAGTTTGTGATCTGGTACCGATGATGGAATTTTGGTGACATTTTTCTATATTTGATATTTCCCTTATTTGATAAAATGCATTTCAGGTAATAGAGGTATGGACTCAATGTTAATTCCTTTTTATTAAGAATCACATTAATTTTATGTTAAACATATGGTTATTCTCATATCCCTTTGTCATATTAAGTTATTAAACCTCCATATCATTATCTTCTGAAGTATTCATGATTTCCCATGTTTTCAAAATCATTTATGATGTACACAAATCTCTTCATGAAGTGCTCGTCCAATTTGAAATCTCTTGTAAAAAACATTCGTTCGTATGATGTCAAAACTATGATTATGCCACCTTCTATAACCTTATGTTGTTTCAAACCTATGACATAGAATGCTACCCAATGGTGAATTTGTTGGTTGTGGAGCCTGGTTATCTTCCTAATTTAGAGGTCTTTTACTTTCAGCCGTGTTTATACCCCATGAAGTATTTACACCCAAGAAGTATGTACACAGTTCCACGCAGGGGAGTGCAGACGGGGGGTACCCTCTCTGCGGGGTCTGGGGGCAAGTGGTGGCTCAGGGGTGAAGCCCCCAAAGGAAAAATTGCCTTGTAAAAGTATATTGTAATTTCATTGTAAATCTGGACCGTTCATTATAAGGTTGCAGATCTAACGATAGAGATTATGTTAGGGTTTTTTTCCCTAGAAGGAAACCCTCTTTTATGAGGGAAATGTATTGCGGCTATGGTTGATGGTGAGTATTGTATTCTGAGAGAGGAGACTGTGAGAGAAAGAAGATGAAGTTACAGTGGGTTTTGCTATAGGTTGTATCCCTTCATTTGCTGGATAATAATAAAAGAAGGACCTAGAAATTTCTCTGGTGGACGTAGCCCACATTGGGTGAACCACATAAATCTGTGTCTCTCTTGTATTGTGTATCTTCTGTGTTTTTTTTTCCGCATTTGTTTTATTTTATTGCTTCGCGGTCCTATTTTTCCAACAAATGGTATCTGAGTGAAAGGTAAGTCGTAGGAAAAGAGGGTTCCTGGTTCGAGTGGGAGAAATGATGGAAGATGGAATGTTTAGGGTCGAGAATTTTAACGGCCAAAAATTCCAGTTATGGAAGATGCAGATGGAAGACTATTTATATCATAAGGATATATTCCTACCATTGGGTGGAATAGCAAAGAATCCGATGGCTACGAAGGACGAAGAATGGGATATTCTTGACAGAAAGTCTCTAGGAATGATACGGCTGAGCCTGGCAACATCAATGGCTTTCAATATTTCCAAAGAAAAGACAATGAAGGGTTTGATGGACGCATTGGCCAAATTGTATGAAAAACCCTTGGCGTCCAATAAGGTATTTGTAATGAAGAGATTATTTAATATGAAGATGTCGGAAGGTGGGTCTGTTGTAGATCATTTAAATGATGTTAATACGGTTACTAATCAACTAAGTTTTGTAAATGTGGACTTTGATGATGAGGTAAGGGCTCTTCTAATCTTGTGCTCATTGCCAAAAAGATGGAATGACTTGGTCATGGCTGTAAATGATTCTGTCTCTGTTTCAAATACTTTAAAATTTGATGATGTTGTTGGTGTTATCCTTAGTGAGGAAATGCAACGGAAAAGCACAAGTGAGACATCAGGAAATGCATTGAACATGGAGAATAGGGGAAGACAAAAGGATAGAGGAAAGGGTTTCGGGAACCATGGGAATTCTAGGAAGGGAAGATCCAAATCCAGACTTGGAAAGATAGAGTGTTGGAATTATGGGAAGAAAGGACATCTGAAGAAATACTACAGAGCTCCAAAGAAACAAAGAGATGGAAAACAAGAGAGAAATCAAGAAGCAAATGTAACAGGTGATGTGTTACAAGATGCTTTGATTCTTTCTGTAGATAATATTTATGAGTCTTGGGTAGTAGATTCAGGGGATTCATTTCATGCCACACCCCATAGGAAACATTTTCTAGATTATGTTCAAGGTGATTTTGGATAGGTTCATTTGGGTGACGATGCACCATGCAAAATTGTTGGAATGGGAAAGGTAAAAATAAATCAACGCAATGGAAACCAATGGTTGTTGAAAGAGGTAAGACATGTTCCATATTTAAGAAAAAATCCAATTTCAACAGGGCAGTTGGCAAGTGAAGGTTTTATATCCATATTTATAGATAAGACGTGGAAGGTCATCAAAGGATCATTGGCGATAGCAAAAGGAGAGAAGGTAGGTACATTGTATTTATGTACTGGTAATACTAAATCTTCTATCTCTTTAGCTTCTACAGGAGTGGATACAAAACTGTGGCATCATAGGCTTGGACACATGAGTGAGAAGGGGATGCAGATACTTCACAAAATAAATTTGTTGCCAGATCTTAAAAAAATTGATTTGGACTTCTGTGAGCATTGTGTTTATGGAAAACATAAGAGAGTCAGATTTCTAAGAGTCGAAAAAGAAAAGAAGAGTGAAAGGTTAGAGATTTTGCATACAGATGTATG
The DNA here is from genome assembly GCA_009831015.1 of Picea engelmannii. NCBI lineage: Eukaryota > Viridiplantae > Streptophyta > Pinopsida > Pinales > Pinaceae > Picea > Picea engelmannii. Next base: position 712,628 of record ML779058.1, on the reverse strand, counting down.
GGGACCATCTTAGGTATCATCTCTTGGTGGATATCATTATTATATTACTTTTATTGATGATGCAACTAGAAAAACTTGGGTTTATTGCATTCGACACAAATCTGATGTTTTTGATACTTTTAAGAAATGGAAATATTTGGTTGAGAATGAGACAGGAAAAAAGTTGAAGTGTCTCAGATCGGATAATGCAGGTGAATATTGTAGCAAGGAGTTTGATTATTACTTTTCATACCATGGGATTCATAGAGAGAAGACAGTTCCAAGAACACCTCAAGAAAATGGTGTGTCAGAAACGATGAACAGGACAATCATGGAGCGTGCAAGGAGTATGAGATTGCATGCTGGTTTGCCCTTATAGTTTTGGGCATATGTTGTAGATACTGTTGTTTACTTAATAAATAGAGGACCTTCAATCTCTTTGGATGGTAGAATTCCAGAGGAGGAATGGACAGGAAAAAAGGTAAAATATTCTTTTTTGAAAACTTTCGGTTGTGAAGAATTTATCCATATTGATAAAGAAAATAGAACAAAGATTGAGGAAAAATCCAAGAAGTGTACCTTTATTGGATATGGTGTTAATGATTTTGTTTATTGCTTATGGGATTATGAAAATAAAAAAATCATTAGGAGTAGAGATGTCATATTCAATGAGAAGGTCATGTATGAAGATTAGTTGTAGGGAAAGAAACAGGAAAAAGAAAAACAAGAATACACAGTTCTTGATGAGATCACTGAAAAAGAAATTCCAAAGGAACCAGAAAATCAAAATGTACAACAATAGGAGCAGCAGGTACCTCAAACACCTGCAAGTGTTGTTAGAAAATCTATCAGGTTAAGTATACCCCCTGAACGATACTCTCCTTCATTGTATTATTTATTGTTGACTAATTCTGGTGAACCAGAATGTTATGAAGAGGCAATG
>ML779058.1:560644-680735 GCA_009831015.1 Picea engelmannii | reverse complement strand
GAAAAACCCAAGTATCATTATGGAAATGGTATGATAAAAGGTTAATGGGATGATGAAATGTAAGGAATGGTGAAGGGAAAAGAGGATATAAATGTGACATTTCTGAGGCCCAACATGCCCCCCAACTCAACTTGTTGCATGTCCTCATGCAACCATGCATGTATCTTCTTAAGAACTTTTGGCATTCAAGCTATGGCTTTGATTGATGATGTCATTTTAACAATGAATATTTCTAGGATTTGAAATACAAGAGTAGCATCATGTAAAATACATGTGTAACAACATGTGAAATATGTGTAACAACATGTGAAATTTTCTTATGGTTGGTTCTTGTGTGACAACCATAAATACAAAAGATGTTGGTTCTTGTTTTAACAACATTCATTTCACTTATTTATTTTCTTGCTACAATAATTTAGCCATATACTCACTGGAAATAATAAGCTATCAATGTGCATAAGAAATCATCATTGTGTGTAAGAAAGCCTTTTCATTATCTTTATGAATCATGTCAATATGTATATCAATCGAAATGAAACAAAGTGTTGTTGGAAAAGAAATGTTAGTGAATCATAAATGGAATGATGAGATGGTAAAATGGAATAATGGTAATGAATATGTGGTGAAAAAGTCCCCCCCCCCAAACTGAATCGGTTGTATGCCCTCATGCAACTTAGTGTAGGTCATGGAAGGAAAGAGAGCATGGTGATGAAATTTTCCAAAATATTCAAGTCGACATATAAGAAATTGTGTGATTAAAGCTTAGAAAAGAACATACCTCCACTTACCCAAAAAGTAGATGTAGTTGTTGTAGCTGCTCGATCAGGAAAACATGACTGGTGTTGTAGCTGCAACTGTTGTAACTACTGGATTAGAAAAATGGAACTGTTAATGCTGTTGCTGCTGTAACTAGATCATGGGAAATGAAGGAATCTGAACTGTTACTACTGAATCACGAGAAATGTGGAAGGCAAAGAATATGGAACCGTGATACTCTCATAGATCTGAAATCAAAATGTTGCAACTACTGAGGGGATAATGAAAAAGTGTATAATCTTCACCCGCTACAAAACTGATGGTACAATTCTCATCATGCGAATGAATGTGTCGATGTTGAGCATGAAGAAAAATCATTGGATTACCGACCATTGATGAATGTCATTAACCAATGTGAGACAAACTCACTAGTGATGACAATGAGTGTCAAGGTACCTGAGTACATCTTGCGAAGTGCAAATAGATGGGCTGATGTCGAGCCACTTGCAAGATTTGATGATCAAGGGACATTGATGTATTCCCATGATCGTCAGCAAGAGAACTTGCCATTAAGGCATGCAAGCCTCTAGGTACTCAAAATGAACTCTAGTCTATATCCTAGATAATGGGTCGAGGTCGATGGGGCAAGGCTGTTGAAAGGTGGGACTTAAGGAATCCCACATCAGTCAACACGAGTATATAAAAAGAGTGGTAGGACTATAGATGGAAAGATCTCAGTAGCAACAGGGTTTATGGCAAGGAAATGTAATCATGGAAAGGGGTTTGTTTTATTTAGAAGGGAAACTGGAAAGGAAAAAGAAGGAAAAAAGATAAAGGAATTTATGCAACTCATAAAAATAGGCGTGTATGAAGTCATGAAAGTTAAGGCAATGGAAGATGGCTTCAACACTAGGATGACTAATCAACTTTGAAGGAGAAAGGGGATAGTGTCACAGCATGAAATTTGGAAAAATGCAGAAATAATAGTGTATCAGCGTGGTCCCTGTGTAACAACAAACATCAAGATGCGCAAAACATTTCTGTGTAACAACAAAATGTTGTTGTGTATCAGCGAAATGTTTCTGTGTAACAACAAAAATATTTCTTTGTAACATCGAAAAATTTTCTGTGTAACAGCAAACTGTTTCTATGTAACAACTCCTTCAAGATGTCTATCACATGTTTTCTTTGAAGAATTTTGTGATTCTTGAAAATCACTGCAGCATGGAATACGATCGGCTGTGAACCCGAAAATCTTAGTACAAATTCCTGCATGAAAACTGTGAGAATTTCAAAAAACATATCATGCAGAAATAAGTGTAAATGCAACAAATCAAAGAACAATACATGTTTATACCTTTTACTATTGTGCTCGTGGTTCGTCATTGATCGTGAAGAATTAAGAAACTCAAAGAAATAAACTGCGTTTTTATTTGATTGTTGGACTTCAACAAGAGTTTGACTATGTATCTGCCACATTGAAAAACCGACCATCCCGAAATATGGCTCTGTCATGTTCAGAAAAACAAAAACTGCTCTCAAACCAAGAATTTTTTTTAAAAACCGCTTGCTTGTCAAATAAATAAGACCATTATGCACAAAACCCATGTGCTGGATTTTTGAAATTTGTTACGGTTTGCTCCGAAATTTCACCTAAAAATGACTGTCTGCAAATGGATGTCAAGTGACAGACAGTTTCAATTTGAGTGTTAGAATTGCCTGCTGTTACTTTCTGAGTGAAAGAGAAGATCAATCTTTAATTTTGGAGGTGGTTTATATCTAGATGGAATAGTTGGCTTCTTGCTGGAAAAATATCCAACTGAGTAGATTAATCGATTGCTTTAACTTGGAAAACCTCATCACTGAGTTTTTGTATTGATTTCTGGGATTGCAAATGGCCAAAACAAGATTATATGGATCTTAGAGATCATAACAAAAATAAATTCAACCTAAGAATATTCAACTAAACCCGTAAATCCAGTTGGAGACATACTTTTGGATTAGATCAATTGAAAATTTATCGTAGAATAGTCATTATGAGGCCAAAATGTTGGGTGAAGTTACAACAAACATACCCAATGAACTGCATTCTCCGGCAGACAAGGAAAATGGTTTAGTTCAATCTTTCCCGAAATATATGCAGTCAAAACATTTTATCATATGTGATTCCCTCCACTGTGTATTTTCAATAAATGGTTATGTAACAACCAATTAGAACTGTTAGTCCAGTCATGCATGCATGAATCTTAGGGATAAAATTTTATTGTTGCGGTCCTCCTTGATTGTTCTAATCTGTCACGGCTCAAGCCTCCGACCGTAATTAATTGCAACAAATCTGCAAATCAAATTGGACTCTTAGATCATGTGCCATGTGGATCAAAGTTTGTTATTAACTTGAGTTCTTCTTCTTGAGGGTGCCGTAATTCAAAACAAATCATTTTTTTTTTCTCACGTAGTCTGCAAAATAGAGCTCCGAAGAACCCTGAATTTCTCCCAAATGGTTGTGAAATCTAGAAAATCGCTCATGTTTTACCTAACTGCCTCCGTTCTCGAGAAAACCCATGTTTTATGTTTTTCTAATTCGCCTCGGTTTGCTGAGAAAATGCATTTTAAAATCATCTGTTTTCATAGTTACACATTTCTGGAAATTACGCTTTTTGTGGCAATTTTGGAGACTAGGCAATAGAGCATGGCTATTGCAGGTGTGGCGTGGGAAATGAAACTTCAATAAAAAGTTCCAAAGATAGTTCAGACCGAAAAATAATTCAGCAATAGTGCAGGGCGAAGGAGAAAAACAGACCGCATGATGAATGCACTCTTAAGATTTCTCGTCTTAGTAATGCGTTCTTAGTTCAATCATTTTGGGGCATCATATTATTAATACTCATGTCATGTCCATTTTATTGTTTTTGTTTTGTTGCTGGTCTTAGCATGGATAGAAAATGCAGTTCAACCAAAGTTTCAACATAATATAGACACAATTAAAATTTCGCTGTAACAGCGACTGTCTCAGCATGTAAAAAAAATTTCACTGTTGCAGCATGTAAAATTTTGCGGTATCAGCATGCTATAACAACATGTAAAAATTTCATTGTTTCAGCATAGAAAATTTTTACTGTTTCAACATGCTGTAACAACATGTAAAATTGCATTTTGTTTTTATTCATCTTAATATGTTTTTATTGTGTTTATTGTTAAGCATGTTTGCAAAAACATTCATTCTTGAAATCAAAATCATCCCTATTTTCCGATCCTCGTGATCGCACGAAGTGCGAAGGAGAGCATACTTATTCAAGGTAAAAGAAAAACTGAAAATTAAAACCTACCTACTCTATGCTAAATGGAATTATAAATTAGTTACATGTAGGCAAATTTCCAGTGGAACCAAACATGCAACAGTAACAACAATATGTTCAATGGTAATCTTTCAAATGAATAATGTAAATATTCAGGAGTGAATGAATCTAGTTGTTGTGAGTGTAAAATTTCTAAATAAAAATAAAAAAATGGAGCTAATCGAGTACTTACCTAGAACCATTGCTCGATAATGCTTTCATAGGCACGTTTTTCCTTGCTTAGATCTTGTTGTAGCTCCTCATTGTCCTCCTCAAGTTCCTCAGATGTTGATTTCTTGTTTGTTTCTAGAGGAGTATTTAAGCTCTAGGTTGCTGTCAAGATATCCTCTTCCTAAGAAGAAAAAATCCTAGTTTTCGCCAGGATCTGAGCGAGCTGTTCCAAGATGACACTCATGGTTAAATCATATTGCAAAAGGGGTTCTTACAACACCCAAATCAAAAATAAAAAAAACTGAAAATCATACTTGCTGAAACACATAAAAACCTCTTCATAGTTGCAAAAATCAAGCACACTTGCTGAAATTGAAATTCACACTTTAGTTACACTTGCAAGAAAATCAAACTAAACTTCAATCCATCGTGCTTCCCCAGCAATGACACCAAAATGTTAGGCGGAAATATTGTCGTTTAATTCCGTTGTAGTACTTGCCCAACTATCTAATTTCTCAATCCGGGGTTCGTAGGCTTACGAAGCACACACACTATATATCCAGGACTGAAGTAGAACTAATCTAATCTAAATTGCTGAAATGAAATTAATCTAGAAAAGCAATGAAAGACTAACTATGAAAGCAGTAAATTGATCTAGGAAAGAAATACACCATGTGAAGAGTTGAATGACAAAAGACATATGTGAGCTCACACAATACATCAATCTCAAATTATATTACAAGAGTCAAATGACAAAGCATGAAAGAATAAAAAAGTTAAGAATTAAAGCTAAGAATCTCCTTCTCCTAATGACAAGACTAAATTATGAATTACATGATCTCTAACTCTCCAAGCTAATCTCTCCATGAATAACATGATCCTCCTCATGAAGAGAGAACACTCTCTTATATACATGAGAGTCTTGAAGAGTGTCATAATTACAGATCCACTATTCTCTCAACCATTCTCAACTACTTTCCTATTATTAGAAGATATGATCCCTTCAAATCCTCCACACATCTCTCACATATCTTAGATAAGATATGCCATCCAAATCTTCCATGATCTTCTCCTTTGAATATGCTTGAATGAAATTCGAATTTGAGGCTAGGTGGTAATATTTGACTTTGTTGAAATCTTCACATATGCCTACACACATCATCAAACTCATCCAACCTTGATATATAATGAAAATATGTTATTTTTCTAATATTTAATCACAAATTTACTTATAATACTAAAATGAATATAATGAAAAATAATAAGGAAAAACCCAAGTATCATTATGGAAATGGTATGACAAAAGGTTAATGGGATGATGAAATGTAAGGAATGGTGAAGGGAAAAGAGGATATAAATGTGACATTTCTGAGGCCCAACAACTATGGTCCTACTCAACCTTCTCAACACCCTTATTTGATACCTATTTCATTGGATTTCCCTTGTCACCCTGATCAAAATCATATATATCACTTAGTCACCTTTTTTCAGTGGACCCACTCCCCATTCCTATAAATGTGTTGAACCTGCACAAAATAGATCTCGCTAGAAAATACTACACATATTTGTAGAGAGAAATTGAGAAAGAAGAAGAAGGAGAGAAACAATAAAATAATTCTCATTAACCATCTTCACAACTCAAAGAGTGAATAATTTACAATATATATAGGCTACATAAGTAACTAATGATCCATAGTAGTGTTATGGAGAGATCTAGACACTCACTGATAGACACTAGAGTGAACTTCCACCTAGTCCTAGTTAAATGATCCATGCAATCATCAGTTGACTGAGACACATGTGTGAAAGTGAGAGAGACACATGCAAATCATGGTGATGAAACTGAGGTTGCCATGCATGAGTGACTTCAACTAGTCTAACTGAGTGTAACTAACTCTGAACTGAAGAAGAACATCCTATTTTGTAGGGTAATATTCTCTAGAGAGAACATTCTCATCTAAGGAATCATTCTCAACATTGGACTGTAAAACTTACGAAAATAATTATAGGTGAGCGTGTAATATCTCGAACACCACCCATGAACACTACTAGGGTGTACATGATGAATGGGTTCTGACAACAAAGGCCATGTTAGGTACCCATTGTACAATGCATATAGGAATGAAACATTGAAAAAACGAGGAAAGAGGGAAAACCTCATGGGAACCCCCCCCGTCAAATTACAATGCATAAAAAATATATGAGAAGGAAAAAGATGAAGTTGCTAAGAAACCATGTCCTTCACTCCAAGAAGACCTCTCAATTGTGAAGGTTTGTGCTCTTTGAAGATTTTGTTGAAGATGTAGATTTCTGCATATTTCTAATGGAGTAGATGCACCATTGAGATGTCCACACATATCCACTTTCTCTTCTTGTAATGAATAAGATCCAAATAAAGTTTGGATGAAACTTTGAAAACTGTGCGGCCATTTCTGGAAAAATGATGAAATTTTGTTGATTTTAAAATGATCATAACTTCACTTCTCGAATTTCGTTTCAAACAATTTTTTTTTGAAATTGGATATTTTCTTGAGAGGAATTCAAATACCCAATTTGTTTCTGCAAATTTTTCTCAGAAGATATCATAATTGAGTCTGATGTGTGTGAATCCCTTTTTGTCTCCTGAGATGCATGCATTGCTCATGGAAAAGTGTCTGCATGTGACCCCTAAGATGCATGCCACATATCTTCCACATGAAATTTAGGAAACAAATCTAAAATGGAGTTTTCATCATATTCAATTAATGGAATAAAAATTTGTGAAAATACTTTTGTAGAAGACTCTTCATAATAAGAGGCTTGATCTTCTGATGGCTTCTCTTCTAGATCTATCTGTTCAAACTCCTGCATGAAATCTTCACAATATTCTTTATTACCTAATAGAACCTCCAATCTGGTCCATAATTCATTTGGAGTTGATTCTTGTGAGTCATCATATACTTGATGGAGAATTTCAGGAGAAATAAACCAGAGGATACATCCTATGGCCATATCTTGTCTATTGAGAAAATCATTTTTCTCATCAGTGGAATTAGGCTCTACTTCCATTGCCATAGTTATTTGGTACAAGCCTCTGCATTTGAGCAGAAGTAAAATTTTTGGCTTCCACTCCAAATAGTTATGAGGTGTGAGAAGTATTTCCAACGAATAATCCATCTTTTCTACGTTCTTAAATCTTCAATACCTGTAAAAAATAATTTGGTGTAGATTTTTCTTAGTAGTTTGTTGGCTATGATACCATGTAAATGCGTTGAACCTGCACATAATAGATCTATCTAGAAAATACTACACACATTTTCAGAGAGAAATTGAGAAAGAATAAGTACAGAAAGAATAGAATAATTCTCATTAACCGTCTTCCACAATCAAAGAGTTAATAATTTATAGTATATATAGGATACATGAGTAACTAATGTGCCATAGAAGTGTTCTAGAGAGATCTAGACACTCACTAACAAACATTGGACTGAAATTCCACCTAGTCCTAGTTAACTAATCCATGCAATCATCAGTTGATTGAGACACATGTGTGGAAGTGAGAGAGACACATGCAACTCCTAGTCTAACTGAGTGTCACTAACTCTGAACTGAATAGGAACATCCTATTTTGTAGGGAAATATTCTCTAGAGAGAATATTATCATCTAAGGAATCATTCTCAACATTGCACTTTAAAACTTAGGAAAATAATTATAGGTGAGTGTGTAATATCTCCAACAATCCCAATCAACCCAAATTTCCAATTGACCACCACTCACATCCAATAATTGCATGCCAAAATAAAACAGAACAAGGATACTCTCTAGAAAATGTATTATGAGTTTCATCGCTTCAAAGACCAAGACGAGACTGAATTTTCAAAAGTTTATGACCAATTTGACAAATTAGAGGGAAACTTTGACACTATCAATGCCACTCTCAACTAAACTATTTGTTGAACCACCTCCAAGGACCCCCCCTTCCTTGAACAACCCTCCCAAGTAGATGGTATTGAATTCTCCCATACTATGGCCTTTCAATCCAACCCCTTTCGTCGTGACCCTCATCTTCCTCGAGTTGAGGTGAATAAATTTTATGCATTTGATCCCATGTGCTGGGTGACCCAAATGGAGCATTATTTTTGTTTGCATGGAATTACTGACAAGTTTTCCAAGCTTCGTTATGGTATTGTCTATATGGATATTGATTGTTGGCAATGGTGGAGATGGCATAAAAAAGAACACCATGGGTATGTTTCTTATACCCAACTTGTTTCAGAGATTTATGAATGCTCTAACACTGAAACCCACCATTTAGGCCATTTGACCAAGTTGAAACAGTTTGGAAAAATGAAAGACTTTATAACCACCTTTGAGCACTTGGATTTCAGAACAAAGGGCATAACAGATTCCTTCTTCTAGGAATATTTATCAATGGCCCAAAGGATGAAATACACACCTAGGACCTCATGGATTCCCCCCAGACTTAGTTGGAAGCTACTAAACACACCAAAGAAGCACAACATATTGTTTCTTCCCAGACCCAAAAACTCTCTTTTCTTCCCCACCCTTGACCTACAAATCATGCCCCTCATGCCACCCAACTCAAGATCCATAAATTAACTCAAGCAAAAATGTCTAAATTCCAACTCAACGGTCTTTTCTATAAATGTTATGGAAAATATTTTCCAAGGAACATGTGTAAGGAGAAAAATCCTCTTATGGCCATTTCTAAGGATATTGTTGACGAGGAGGTTGAATCTTCCCATGTGGAAGAGCCACCCCCAACCGATGATCCTACTCTTCCCCCTGATCCATCAGATGTTGAACCAATGATTTCATTGCATGCCCTCATTTGATTCTCTTCTCCCCAAACCATCAAGCTAATTTGATACATTAAGAAAGGGAAATTCATAATCATTGTCGACAATGGAAACACCCATAATTTTATTCACTGTCGCATTGCCCAGGAAATCAATTTTTGTATCTATGTCGTCAACAATTTTCAAATCATGATTTCCAATGGAAGTTCCATGAAATGTGGTGTGTGTTGTGAAAATGTGCACCTAAAAATTTGTCAGTACCACCTAAAATCTCATTTCTTTGATATCCACATAGGTGGTTGTGACATTATGCTCAGTGTTTAGTAGTTACACACTCTCAACCCCATATTAATAGAATTTAAGGACCTCACCATGAAATTCCAATAGGAGGGAAAGAAGTATAAATTCCAAGGCATCACAACAATCTCATCGGAGACAATCAACTCCCACCGAATGAAAAAGCTACTTAAAAAAAATCAGTGTGGAATTCCAATCACGCAGTTGAGACACCCACGATGCACCCTGATATCTAATCTATACTCTCTAAACAACAATATGTTTTTAACACTCCCCATGGAATTCTCCCTTCCCGAGGTTTCAATTTTCATTCCATTCCTCTAGTACCAAGCAATGTTCCTCCCAATGTTCACCCTTATCATTATCCCTTTTCCCAGAAAAATTGAATTGATAAAATTGTTCAAGAATTGTTATAAGTTGGTGTTATCCATCCTATTACCAACACCTATTCTTCTCTAGTATTCATTGTAATCAAGAAAGAAGGAACTTGGTGCACTTGTCCTGATTTTTGGGATTTCAACAAACTCATAATCAAAGAAAAATTTCCCATTACTGTCATTGATGACCCTTTTGATGAACTAAGTGGTGCTCAATACTTTACAAAACTTGATCTCCATTATAGATACCACAAGATACATATGGAATAGGATGACATCCCTAAGGTTACCTTTTGAACTCATGGGGGTCACTATGACTTCTTGGTCATTCCCTTTGGTCTATGTAAGGCCCCCTCCACTTTTCAAAGTCTCATGAATCATGTCTTCTGTCCTTTCCTCCATCATTTTCTCTTAGTTTCCATTGATGATATTCTCATCTATAGTTAAACTTTGCATGCCCATATCACCTATGTGGATCATGTTCTCCATCTATTATATAAGCACAAACCTTTTCTCAAACAATATAAATTTTTTTTTGGTGTCTTTGAAATTGAGTATCTAGGTCATATTGTAGGAAAGGATGGTTTATGGGTGGATCCTAAGAAAATTGAAGCTATGAAGGATTGGCCACACCCTAAAAATATTAAAATCTCCTCTCATTGCTCACCTTAAAAATAATGCTTTCATTTGGAATCTAACAACTGATCAATCCTTCCAAGCCTTGAAACAGGTTATGTGCACTACTCCTATCGTGGCACTACCCAACTTCACCAAGAAGTTTTTCTTGGAATGTGATGCAATATCAAGGAAAGACATTGAGGTAGTCCTCATGCAAGATGGTCAACATTTGTCTTTCATGATAAAACAACTATTAGAGTGACATCTGAGCCAATCAACCTGTGAAAAGGAAATGCTGTCTATTATGCATGCACTGATCTCTAGAATCCTTATCTCTTGGGGAAATGATTCCAAATTAAAACTGATCACAATAGCCTCAAGTATTTTTTGGAGCAAATAATTTCCTCCTCGAAGCAACAAAAATGGATGACCAAAATGTTTGGCTATGATTATGAGATCATTTACAATAAGGGTAAATAAAATGTGGTTGTTGATTCTCTTTCAAGGAAATATGAAGAAGAAGGGTCCTTGTTTTCCCTCTCATTCATTTTTGTATACTGGCTTTACGATGTTCACCAATAATGGTTGCAAGACCACAAAATTTATATCCTAACCCAACAATTTCAATAGGATCCTCAAGATTCTCCAGGGTAATCTTGGCACAATGAAGAGCTTTGCTATAAAGGTCACCTATATTTAAGAAAATAGTTGAACCTTAAACCCATAGTCCTTTCGGAGTTGCATGCTTCACCCATAGCTGGGAATTTTGGGTTTACCATAACCTATGAACGTGTCAAATGTTTTTTTTGTGGTGTTTTTTTGGGTTTACTCCACACATTTTTGGCTAAATGTGATACTTATCAATGCAATAACGGAGAAAAATTCAAAGCTCCAGGGACACTCCAACCACTCTTGATTCCACCTACTATTTGGAGGGATATCTCCATGGATTTTAATGTTGATATCATCATCATGGTAGTGGTAGATTATCATTCCAAATATGCTCGTTTTTGTGCTCTTCAACAAAAATTTGATGCATACACAATTGATCATATTTTTATGGATAGTATATTCAAAATCCAGGGAATGCCTTATTATATTGTCTTTGACCGAGATCTAAATTTCACCAACAATTTTTGGCAAGAATATTTCCTAGTCCAGGGAACCCAATTGCATCTCAGCACCACCTATCATCCCCAAACTGATGGAAAATTGAAATCTATCAACAAGTGTTTGGAAACATATTTGTGGTGTTTTTCATCTGATCGACAAAATCAATGGGATCAATGGTTACCCTAGCTAAATGGTGGTACAACACCTCTCACCATACTACTACTTGCATTAGTCCTTTTGAATTATCCTATGAGAAAAATCCACCATCAGTTCTTTTATACATGCATGGTGTCTCCAAGTTTTAGGAGGTGGACAATAATATTACAATCTGAACAACCATTCTCTGTATGCTCAAAGAAAATTGAGTTCTGACTTAGAATCACATGAAGCAACAAGCATATTAGGCTCATTCTAAATTTCAATTTGTTGAAGAGGACCATGTGTTTCTTCATCTGCAAACTTATAAGAAGAATTCACTTAAATTTTAACACTGTCAGAAACTTGGCCCGAAATTTTATGGTCCTTATACAATTCTCAAGAGAGCAGGGCTCGTGGACTACAAGTTATCTTTTCCCATTCAGTTTAAGCTCCATCATGTTTTTCATGTCTCATGCTTAAATAAAGTGATTGGAACCAAATGCTAGACTCAAACCAGTCTCCCTGAGCTAGATGAAGAAGGTTCCATTTGGTTGCAGCCCCAAGCAGTCCTGGACGAGCAAAAGCATTGTCTATGTTAGCGGACCATCAAGGAAGTGTTAGTTCATTGGAAGGATACAACTCTGGAAGATTCCACTTGGGAGACAACTACCATTCTGCAACAATTTCCTCATCTCCATCCTTGAGGACAAGGCTATTCTTCAAGGGGGAGGTGATGTTAGGGACCTAACCTCCCTAACTCCTCAAGTAGGTATAATGATGTATTTTCCATGTAATAAAGGTCAACATTAGTTAATAAGTCCTATTTAATAATGTGAACAAGTATAATGTAAGAAGACTTAACAAAATCTTCTGCTTCTAGGAATATCTTCCTCTAGAATATTCTTTAGAAGGTAGAATTAGTATAAATAAGAGTAGAAGGAATGATGAAGCTTGTATTGAGAATTATTGTAATAGATCTCTACTATGCTAGAGGTTTCCCCCTCGAAGAGGAAAGTGAACTTGGATTTCTATCAATAAAGGTATCAAATTTGGTGTTTTGATTCTCTATGTTTTGTTGTTCTGCTGTTATTTGCTGCAATATTTATGTTTCTACATAATTATAATACATCTGATACCTTACAAAATGTTGTATTCGGGGAGGGAATTTAGAATCGTTGTAGTAGAGTAGAAGTTTCAAATTGTCCCTACTACAATTTCAATAGTTTCTCCAACAATAGGTCACTAATGAAGGGGTTTCACCAACACCATAACCATTTACATCCTTGTTCGTAGATCTATAGAGGCAATGGAATGGAATGAGTTTGGTCGAGGCCTATCAGAAGAAGAAGGATAAGAGGTACCATTTCTAGTAGACACTAATTTTATTTATTTATTCTAAGATAAGCCATAGATATAATTTGTGTACTAAGGGGTAACTATTAAATAAGTACTAGTGAAAATTCCCTCACCACCATGGTTGAAAAGAAAGGATAGAAATATAGGTTCAATAGGGAAGAGGTCCACTAGTCTATATTAGATGACTATGAGAAAGAAAGGAAACAAGTACTATCCCTTCATGAGAAAATTGACTGGATGTATTACAAGAGAAGAAACACGAAGAGGTGATAGATGGGTATCTATGTATACATCGAGTAAATGGGACTCAAGAAGCCATCCCCATGATAGTAGTTGCAACACTCTTAGCACTAGCTGCACAAATACCTTCACCCTATACTACCCTATGTTGTAACTCATCAAAAACATTACACATTTTTTATTGATACTTTAAGGTTGAGAGGTAGAGGGATTCACTATAGATTTGATGGAGAAAGAAGTTGGTCGACCAAATTTCAAGGTACAAAAGGTGGATATCACCGAGGAAGAAGTTTGTGAGCGAGACATAGTCTAGAGGAAACACTATACATATATATGGAAGATGGATCTGCTCTCCCTTTCTTAGTTAATCACAAAGTCTACCTCAAATATGATGGTAAGGTTTAAGAACAAGGATGAGTACCTTTAAGGATCTATAGATATAGAATATACACCTAATGGATTAGTTATAGGAGAAGGAAACTGATAAATAAACATTGTGGATGAAGGTGGAGTATGTGGCATAAAATGTGAAAAATTGGAGGAATAAAATAGAGAAGTTAATAATCACATTAACCAAGTACACACAAAAGAGGACCCTCATGTTAGAGAGAATAAAAAACCAAGCCACTGGTTCTAGAGCATTGGAAATAGAGGTATTGAATGTGGCTTATAAAGTGAGGGAGGAACTATTAACCTATTTCATAGAGGTGTTTCCTCACCTTCCTGAGGATTTTGAATGCACTTAGTAGGAAATAAGTATAATCTCCAAGGTCACAAAAACTCTTCTCTAGATCATAGATAAGGGGAATGGATTTTTGTAATCGATAGAAAAGGTGACGATGAGAAGAGACAAGGAAAATAAACATGAAGATGCATGACAATAACTCACAAAAGCCAAGACCCATGGGAAATGATAAATGATAATAATTTATCCTATGGCCATCAATACCTTAAGTAGATTGAGAAACTAAAACAAAACATGCCTAAAGTTTCAACCATTATGGGTGAAATTTCAAATACATGTTGACATCCAAGTGGTACATAAGTAGATATTCTAACAAGAATTAGAAAAACTAAAGGAGAAATTGAAAAAGTCTTATTCTAACGCCATCATATTTGATAGTGGGGATAAGATGGTGGAATCAACAAACATTATCTTCACACAAGATTCTTTAGAGGATGAGAATAAAAGTCAAGGAATCTAGAAATAGAAGTTGGTATATCAAGAACAATATTAGTTCAAAGTATAAAATAAAATGAAGATAAGAGTGAACACCAAGTCGATACCACTAATCAAGGCCATTCCCCAAGAAGAAACTATGGAATAGACATCCATGATAGAAAGTGCCATGAAAATCAAAGATACTACCACAGAGTGGAAGCCCATGTTTGATGAGTTCAACATATTTAGGGATGTCTCTATCAAATAACTCCTTGAAGTATAGCCTTTTTTTGAGTTTTGGGATGCGAAACCAACTCAACGACAAGTTGGAATGTGTGGTTAGGGAGTCACATGAGGGCTTCACCTTGTTGAACAATATCTTATCATGTTCACTCATAAAGGTTTTTTTTTAATTGTGAAAAATAAAGTCAATATATTGTAGATATTGGGGGATAATGTGGGTTGTTGGGAGTTTTATAGTTATTGTGGGGTATAAAAAGCGGTATCTAGTAAAAATAGGGGTTTCTTTTATTGGAAAGATGTATTGGGAAGGGGGTTAAACAAATGGATTCTGGGAAGTATTTATCAATATCTAGTGAAATTAGGGGTATTCTTTAATATCCTATGAACGAAAGAAATATGTCATAGGTTCATTGAGTGAATACCCCATGGCGAGTTGTTATGGTTGTTATGAGCAAAATATCTCTATGGCTAGGGTAAACCACAACAGACGGAAATGACTGTAGAAATCAACTCTCTTCTCAAGTATGATATATAAACAAATATGCTAGAAAGACAAGATAAATGGCCTACCTTGTCCAAACGTTCGATGAAGTCCACCGTTGAGCGCTCAAACCAAAGAAATATACCTACACATAGTCCTCAACAACCAAGAAAAGAAATCATATGGTGATATTATATGATGTTAGAACATTTAATAGCATAATCCATTAATAAACATGACAAATACACCCATGGAATAATAATTCAAATATTTGCAAGATATCAATTGGATGGGAAAAGAGTATTTCTATTAATATATGATGAGAAAAAGTGAAAATGTTACAGACTTCCATGTTGTCACGGTTTTGAACTGAGAAACCAATTTCCTTCTAGTTGGACCTCCACCACTTCAATCCTCCACCAAAGGCAAGCTCATAAAAGAGAAATAATGAAGTTCTCAATCAATAAGGGAAGAGCTTGGGGGTTGAACACCGTGTTCAGACTTAAAGGACAAAGGGATCTAGACTCAATATGAAGTAAATAATTCCTCCAGAGTAACTTTTCTCTCAAAGTTGAATTCTTTCTCTCTTTTCCATAGCTCGGAATTGGCCCATTTATAGCCTTCAAAATGGAACTGAAGGGTCGAGTCAGAAATTTTCCAGTATATGGAAGGCCAAGGATCATAGATCTCCTGTCGTGACATGGAAACCTGACATTAATTTTCATTTTATGGCACAAATCCCGATGTAAGTGGGCTGTAGTGGAGCAGCCTGCATATACACATGTTGTGTAGTAGGCAAGATGCGTACATGTGGAAAAATATGTATTTTTAGCTATGGATCTTACAAACAGGGATGATAAGTCTGCATAGCGAAATGGAAAAAGGACTTTTGTGTAAAATTTCATAGGGTGAGGAAAATATTTCTATAACAGATGCCCCCTAATGTGTGAGGTTAGAGGAGTATCTGCAATGGCTGAAATACATTATAAACAACCCAAAAGTGGAGTGATAGGGAACCAGCTGGACGAATTAGTTTCTCATTACATTCTGCACTTACTTTGCATACATGGATGCCAATAGAATTACACTGCAGATCCATGAGAAAATATACCAAACAAGTGTCTGTGGCCATGAATAGGCAAATACAAATGTGGTTACATTCTGATAACTTTCATAGTCATGAACAAGGCCCAGTAGAACCAGTCTCAGAACCAATATGAAGATATCTGTATACAATGGTGTACAATCTAATCTCCCATGATCACTGAAGTCATATGGGAACTGGTCCAATGAAAAGGAAGCAACAACTCAGGAAAGTTGTGGCTACTTACTGGTGTCTTCAAGTCTTCTACAATATCCTCCAAGGGTGCAAGTCTACATCATGTGAATAAAGGAGTTGAGATCGAACACAATGAGACGTCGTTTGATTACTGGTCATTGAGGTATACTGTTAATAAACATGAGACAACCTATCAATAATGAAAGTATATATCAAGGCACTGAGTACATTCTTACAAGTGTGAATAAAGGAGTTGGTGTCAAACACCTAAAGAATACATCGATCAGGAGACATTAATGTATTCCCAATTGTCGATGGCAAGAGAAACTACCACTAATGACTGCAAGCCTCAAGGTACTCATAAGACTCTAGGTCTCGTTTCATAATAAATGAGCCGAAGTCGATGGAAGGAGACCCGCTTAAAGGAGAGAATTAAGGAATCTCTCATCAGTCAACACGAGGTACAAAGCAGGAGCTTCATGATTTGGTAGGAATTAGATGAAGAACATGTTCATGAACCAACGACCCTGTGTGTATTTAACATGTTCCAAGTGCATGTGGTACATGAAAAAGACCCTCTGAATAGAATTCAATGATGAAAAATACTAACAAAGGTATGGAAACCACCAATAAGGCTAATGGAATCCAAGACACTACATGATTTCCAATGTGTGAATAGATATCTTGTCGTCGAGCACAAGGGAAATGACCCAATCAATGACCAATGATGAAATGTTGATTGTTGGGTTCAAGGTTACCTACCAATGATGAAAGTAGGACCAGGGTGCATGATAGGACTACAATATCATGTGATTCTGATAAACACTGCAGGTATAGTCGACATGCAAAGTCAATAGTTCTCAGGAGTGGTCGACATAGGTCGATAGACTTCCTTTGAACAAGAGCATGAAAAATATGGAAGATTCCTGCAACATAGACCCAATAATGAAACCATGATATGCAGGAGGCATCAATGAAATTCTCTATAGGACTGGAAGAGAAACCAATCAGTAGAGAAGAATCTGTAATGAGATCAGCTTCCTAAGGCCATGCTAATCCTAAAATTATGATGACAAGTGGACTCAATAACTTTTTTCTCTCTCAAAGGTCATACGACTGCTGCCAATACAAGATAATACTCCCTTCCTGCCCATCTTTTTTTGTTTTTTCATAGACAAATGGATGCTATGATACAAAGGAGGAAACAAGTGTTGCAAGTAAGCAAAACTAGTTCCAGCAGTGGAACATACCTATGCTCAATGCAAGGAGATGAATGCGGGAGATGAACACTTAGGGGAATGCTCCCTCCTAGGTATGGGGTGTCAAATTGCGAAGGATATAAACAAGGCTCTTCTTGGTTGAGGATGCAAAACTGCTAAGGCAAATGGTTTATAACACAAAGTGAGAACCAACTATAGGCTCAATACAACAAGCAAGGGCATGAGATGTAATCACAACTTAGCGCCAAAAAATGTCCTTTTTTATGAATTTTAGTCTACTTTGTGTGAAAAGGGGATAGAATTGTGCCAAATAGATGTCCTTTCAAATCCAATTTACAAGTGTGAAAGAGACAAGTTCACTAAAAAATGTTTTCACTTTTTTAAACGAGTATGAAAAGAGATTAACTAAGACTCACGACCTTTCAAGTCCATCTTAATGAGTGTGAAAGGGAAAAATCACTTGGAAATATTTTCCCTTTTTGAACGAGTCGGAAAATATCTTAACTCAGACTCGTTTGGGATATTCTAGGCAACAAGTCATGGGGGGAGGGGGGGGTGGGAAAGGCTCCCTTGCAGAACTTATGTGGAATGTCAGTATCTTAAGAATAGTCGACATAAGCTTTGGAAAACAAAAATCTCTCCAAGTCGAGGAGGATAAATCACTAGGAGAGGATATAGTCTCTGTGATATATCAGATAATGTCCCTTACTAGAAAGGACATAGACCGGGGAATTGGATACCTCACAAGACCATCCCAATCGAAGGGGATCTCCTCAAGACTTGGAGGGAGAGAACTCAAGGAGAGTAAAACTCTCTCTCGTTAAAAAGGTGCAAGATCAAGAATGCTGACGACATGGTTAAAGAATGCATCATGCTCCGCAAGTAGATTAGGATTGACCAACGATTGCATTGGTATGACCACTTATTCAATTCTAGGTTGAAGAGGATGTGTGACAACAGGGATAGGGGACACACCACCCTCCACGACGGGGGTGTGGTCAGGAGATTATTGTAGTGGAATTATTGTCGTGTCAATCAAAGGATAAATAGGGGGCAGGGAAACCAAAGACGCCTCAAAATCCGAAGGGCCCTTAAGTGAGCCCCACACTTCTGGTATCCCAGCAGTAGCTGGACATAAACAAGTAAGGTGATCTCCTTCACAAGTCCTGCAAAGAAATTTATGCTTATGTTTGAGACGTCTAGGTTTCTCGATTCCCCCAACGTCGTTCACAATGGATGATGACATGTTCTCAATGCGATTAACATATGTGAGAGAGTCATCTCCTACATGATGTACAAAGGTTGGAGGTGTGGCATTGGTATGACTCGTGGTGGCTAGAGTGGTGCCACCAACATGTCTAGCAATGACTAGGTGCAGGTTGTCAACATGACTCACAGAGGTCGTTGACCCATCTCCAACATGAGTGGTAGAGATTGGTGATGGAGCTCCAGTATGACTGGCAGTGACTGGACTAGTGGTGAGCTATGGCATTTGATACCAAGGTCCATGGAAAGATTGGCTTTGAAACATTGCAGGATAGGAAGGGTCCTGGTTTAGCCCCTATCGCTGTTTGGAAAGGTAGTATACTCCTCTTAATTGATTCAAAGAGGTTTGAACGAGCATCATCACTAAATTCTGCAACGAGACAAAAGTATGATAAGGTTTATTCAAGTGAGGATATAAATTTCCCCCTTGTGAAGGGGTTCCTTGAATAGGGTATCCTGAACTGCAAAACTAATTCTCCCCATATGAGACACCCGGGGATACCTGAGGAGCCATCATGGGAAAAGTGTTCGAAGGAACCAACATGGCAGACAAAGGATACAAAGATGGGGTGTAGTAAGTAGAATAAGAACCCATTTGAGTATTGGCTCCTGAAAGAGCGTAGCTAAGATCAGATACATAAGAGGGGAGGTTCCAACTTCCCATCATGAAAGATGTTTGAGGGACATGAATCATATCAAATGAATACATAGGAATTGAGGCCATGGTGACCCAAGATCCAATGATAGGATTCATAGAAGTGGACCAGGGAGATGATTGCAAGGGTGAAGTCATATCAATAGGGAAATTATTAGAGACCCAAGGCACGGACTGAGTGTCATAGTTCTGCATACCATTATGAAAAGCAGAAGGATTCATCCCCATGAAATGAGTAAACATCATGGGGGGGGGGGGTTAAACAATGAATGAGGGATCTAAAGGAACTCCACTATCCATGATAATGAAAACTTATTAAAAACTCCTAAAGCCAACTAGTAATCAAAGAGCACACCAAAAGTCAAATGACCAATATGCACACAAACAGGGTAAAGTGGCTAAAAGTGTCCTCTTTCCCTAAAGAAGGTATGTCTCACCCAAGAGGGGCATGAGACTCCCTGCTAAAGATCGGAGGTAACATAATCAGTTATAAGTGCCCTCGTGGGATTAACAACCAATCGGTTAGATCCCCCCGGAGAGGTAATCCTCCATAAAGGCAAGCTCATAAAAGAGAAACAATGAGGTTCTCAATCAATAAGGGAAGAGCTTGGGGTTTGAACACTATGTTTAGACTTAAATGACAAAGGGATGCAGACTCAATATGAAGTAAATAATTCCTCCAGAGTAACTTTTCTCTCAAAGATGAATTTTTTTTCTCTTTTCCATAGCTCGGAAATTTCCCATTTATAGCCTTCAAAATGAAACTGAAGGGTCGATTTAGAATTTTTCCAGTATATGGAAGGCCAAGGATCATAGATATCCTATCATGACATGGAAACCCAACATTACTTTTCATTTTTTGGCACAAATCCCAATGTACATGGGTTGTAGTGGAGTAGCCTATGTATACGCATGCTGTATAGTAGGAAAGATGCATACATGTGGAAAAATATGTATTTTTATCTCTAGATATTACAAACAGGGATGATAAGTCTGCATAGGGAAATGGAAAAATGCCTTCTGTGCAATATTGCATAGGGTGAGGCAAATCTTGCTATAACAATGGCCCATTTTTGTCTATGTACTAGAACATATCACTATTTAGTAAAATATCATCCACATTGGATGTGAAGCCACATAAGCCAATGTATGTGGAACCATAAAGGCCCTAATACATGGATTTTAATGAGTCATCCTATAAATTCTCTATGCACAATCTCTTTAACCCTTTGTGCTTTTTTCAAAAGGTGTAGATCCTTTTGTATGAGTGGATTACAAGTGGTATATTGGCTAGTATATTATGGATCCTTCTATAACCACTCCAATTTCCTATATATATGAGGATTGTAATAAATATGAATTAAAGAGTGTTAGTGTTGATCTAAGTTAGTTGTTGGTTCAGAATAGAGATATGGTTGGACCTATGCTCTCTTATGATTTTTCTGCATGACTTGTTATGCAATGCTTGATATTCTTATACAATGGATGGATTTTCTTCTCATATATGTGCATTTGTAATGTATATGTATGATCTATATGTCATTTTATTTATTGTATATTCATTGATTTATATTATATTTAATTTATGTAATTAGTGATTAACTAATGGAATATGTATCCCCACTAAATCTTTAACACTCTCCACATTAATCTATTGCCAATTTTTCTACATGCCTTAGGTGATAACTCCTTTCTTTTCAAGGCTAAATATGCCAATATACTAGACTGCTGTCGATTTGTGTTTGACACCATATGTGGACCTCGATTATATCATAGAGCCAACAATATGTCTTAGTTTTAGATAAATTTCAATTATACTAAATGTTTTTTTTCTTTTTCATTTTTTTTACTCCAAACATCTTTTTGATGTGTTGTAGTTTCAGGTCAATGGTATTGCTTATATTCATTATTTGTCATATTGGTTTTAGTTCTTTGAAATGATGTAGTGTATCCCAACATGTAAGAAATAAGTGTACCTATCTCAATAATTATTTCTTTAGGTTGTATGGATAATGTTTTATGGCTTATAGGATATTGCAATATCTAAATGGATTAGTGTTGTTGATTCTTTGCTATTCTTTATTGTTTTTTTTTGAATTTTTATTAGTATGTGTTGCTATGAACATGTTCTATTATTCTATTTTATACTAGTGTATCTCATTCATAGTAATCCAAGATAATACTCCAACAACCATCTCTTGTGATATTTTGAAGTTGTTGCATGTATTGTTCACAAATTAAGTGAAGAAAAAATTTGAACGAATATTGTACTTGGAGTGTAATGTAGTTGGATATCTTGAGAAAGATATTCTACATAAATAAATATATATAGACTTAAATTTAAGTCATGTAAGGTGAATGTATGTTATTTTCTACTAGACATGCTAATTATTATTTCTCTTTTGTTATATATATATCAATGGGTTTACTCGAGTGGTTGAGAGTTGTGGATTACAAGAAGGAGGTCACGGGGTCAAGTCTCCTGGAATATATATTGTATATATTCTTGAGCATCACTCAACATCCACAATGGGTTAGGTTGCAAAAAATGCAACCAACCAATGGACCTCCCATACCATTCTTGAAATGAGGGAAAGTACCTGGAGGGTTCTTGGGATGTGTATTCCATATTATACACACACACACACACACACACAATTGTTTTAAAAATGAATGTGCTCCTAATTATGGATGTACATTTTTTTTATATATGGGGCAATCAATTGAATAAGACATGTTTTTTCATAGGTTTTGTAGGCTTATAATGAAAAAACCAATACCAACTCTTACCAAGATGTAAAAATTAACCAACACAATCAAAACCCTTTTTTGAAGCTTAGGGATGAAAACATGAACCTCAATTACTATGTCACGACAATTGTGGCAAATAAAATTATTTTTCGAGAGCTTTTAGTACAATAAAATGCTTGTTTGGATGAACAATTGTCACTAACATTTGCAACGAAAATAATATTCATTTGAAATTTAAATCTAATGGATTGGGCCAAATATTTGTCTACAAGAATCTATCAACAACTGCTAAATGTGGTTAGTGTGAAAAAGGTTTTGACCAAACATTCCTTTTAGAAAAAAATCAATTTTAGCTGAACATGTTTTTTGGTCAAACAAGTGTTTTTAGCTTAGTAAAAAATCAATTTTAGCTGAACATGTATGCATCAAAGCATATGATCCCATGGTTTCACTCCTTCAATCAATAGATATTGGAATTTTTGCTATAAAATTATTTTGGTGATGATTCAAATAGTTAAAATTTGACATTATTTAGGGGACATATTGAGGTACCTATGGTAAAAATTTCAATTATTGGTTCTTTATAATTTCTGAGAAATATCTTGTGGAAGTTACAATTTGTGATCAGTCATGAAATCCATTTCAAATGAGTCATCTTGGACTTTTCACTACAATTTGTTTTTTGAGATGTTTAAAAGTTCTAAAGTTTGTGATACTAATAGTACATAGAGAAGTATGTCTGGTAAGAATTAAAGGTACTTTTTCATTATACTTTCTAAGATAGTGACTATGGAATTTAGGGTTTGTGACTAGTCCAAAAATCAATTTCAAACAAGTAATCTTGTAATTTTTAATATAACATTTTTTTGGAAAGGAGACTATGAAATTTTCATTGCGGATACATTTTGACATATTTGTGGTAAAAATTTAAATTTTTAATCATTTAAGTTTATAATATACAGTCTGTGGAAATTAAGGTTATTTGACTAGTCTTAAAACTAGTATCAAACATGTGTTGTTGGCAGAAGTGATATATCTAAAGTTTGTAAAGTCCAAATTGAGTGCCACTAGTTTCTTTCGAAAAAATCTAAACCATAGTATTTTAGGAAAAAGTTTTAGAAAAAGATCTTAAATGTTGGACATCTAGAATTCTATACAAGTTCATTATCTCGAAAGGGAAAAAAAACAACAATTTTTCTTAAAGTTACCATAACTTCACTTAGGACATCAAATTTTGGTCATACCTATGGAATTGCAGTGAAGAAACATTAGAGTACTATAGAAAAAAAATCCAGACTCGGAAGGGACACAAATTTATAGATACATCGGGACAAAGGTTGGCCTACAAGACAATCTCCCAATTACGGTTTAAAAGGTATGTAACTTACAATCAACATAAATTTTGATTGCAATATCTAATTTTGGTGATTAAAAATTTATGAGAAAGAGAAAAAAGAGGAGTGTTATTATTTTCTCCAATGGAAAGGGATTATTGAATAATTTTTACTTCTGGCAAAACTCCATACATCTCACACATGACATCTAAAGAAAGTTAAGACTTTCAAAACAATCTATCCCAATTGAAGAACCAAGTTGATGAAACGAGTGGTAGTGTATTGGAACTTCTGTATTTCCCACATTCCAAAGAATCATTTAAAAGGTAAATGGAAGATAAAATATAAATCTTGATGGAAAAGAATATGGATGAAAAGAGGGTGAAAATGGAAAAGAAGATGGATGAAAATAAGGAACAAATGGTACAAATGGAAAAGATGGAAGAATTGAAAAATTCCATGTCAACCGTATTTTTATATACTTGTTAACCTTAAAATTATCTAAGTTATAAATATCTCTCTTTTGTATAATACTCCATACTTAGAACAACATTGATCTACAATGGGTTCATGACCTTTACCTTAACTTCCACAATCCTCAAAAGATATTGTTATATTCTATTGTAGACAATTTGTACCAACACTTAGTCATATTCTAATTCTTTGTGGAACGATGGGTTTGTGGGTGTGCGCCACTTCTTTGATTGTAATAACAAGTCCATCCATCCACTTTTGGTACTAAGCCATTTTTATTGAGATTTTATGTTCCATAAATAGTGTTTTAAGGTCAACCACGAAAGCGGAGTTTGTCACACTACTTTGAAAAGTTCTCTTTTTTCCATCCATCCATCCACCATCCTACACTTAGTCATATTTCAAATAATCCCACAAAAACACAAAAGAAAATGTCTTTCATTCAACTCTTTGTGTACATTCCTTTTCTTTGCTCTGCCCCAAATCCTTGTTCCTTGTCACATTCACCAAGAAACAATTAATGCATATATCAAGTGAAACAACAGATGGTTAAGTAATAAAGCACCATTACTAATGGAGTTTTTCTTGAGACCCTTCTCATAAATTAAAATTTAATTCACCAAATAACTCTTTTTAAATAAGAGCTCCAATGGTTAATATGAAGAAATAATTATTTTACTATTCCAGAAAGACTCTACATGCTTCGGTAACTATTATGAAGGATGGAAAGGAGAAGAGAAAGCTTCCATGGAGACACTCTAAATGCATTTGCATGAGAAAACCCGAAATACCATTGGTCGAGAGCATACATATACTATTTTACACTACCTCATGAAGAAAGGGATATTGATGATGTATGGATATCAGGGATCACAAAGGCAGTATGAGTTCCATAGGCCTTTGATGGAAAACAACTGGTAATATGGCGCACATACAACTATGAGAAAGACCAAATAATTATAAAATTGAATGGACAATCTCCAGTGTCTCCGGTGCCATCAACTTTCATCCAAATGCTTAGGTTACTGACGCCGACAATAACCTTCAAAGTTGAAGAAGGAAGGAACTTCATCAAGGCTAAAAATGGTGGGATTTATTACCTCAATGTCTCGAAGACATGACGACCATGCTAGAGGATTTGTCAGTGTTACAGGTTAGTTAATTAAAAAATATTATAAAAAAATGGCTTGGATTCTTGCTAAGGTACTTGGATAGGAGTCAAATGATAATATCCCTTATTTAATCCTCTACAGTTTATATTATTCTATTCAAGGGAAGAGAATTTTTTGCTAGTCTAAAATTGTATATTTTGAGATATCATTTCATCTATCAAATTTAAAGAAGGATAATAAATTCTATATGTGTGCATATTTGGCATTCGCTATGATATATTTTCATGTATTTAAAAGATTACATTTTTCAAGACAAGTTGATTCCAAGAAAAATCCAGTTCATACTTGGTACCCTACTCTATGGAAGTATAAATTGATGTACCACTATTATGAAGGTTATGATTCTTTTCTAGCTTTTTTTCAAAAAACTTATGTTTGGAAACAATACTTCAATATTATCCTTAGAGATGGAACCATTCTTAGACAAAAGGGGAAATTTTGAATCAAATTAAAAATATAGCATAATTAGAGTCTATTGCTATCGAGAAGCCCCAATATATATTCTATTTTATGTACATGATAATATATTCATAGTAGAAAGAGTGTAGGGGTGTAGACTGATTGACATGTGCCGTGTAAATGGAAGGAAATGTAAAAATGAGGTCTCAAGTTTTATTCTCACCCTGATTTATCCAGAGACATGCTTGCGGGATGTGTGATTCTCCCTAGGGGTTATAAGGTAGTCGACAAGATTCGACCCCATGTCACGCGAGTAAGATACTGCCGCTGCTACCGATTCCCCTAGTTACAAAAGAAAAAAAATAGATTCATGGTAGAAGTCTGTAGAAAATACAAATTCTAGGATAATTTCTTTTATCAAAGAAATAAACGTAGTTCATTCCATTTTCATGAAAATTTGGCAATATTTCATTGAAAAGAGCTACAATGATTGATGAATTTGCAACCCAATTCAACTAGTATAATATTTAATTATCAAATCAAATGAAGGAGTTTGAACCCCAACAATATTTCATGAATTGTATGGTATATGTAGGTTTCAATGGACCATACATAAATGTATGTATATATGGAGAAGAATAAAATGATGAAAATAAGTTTGAAGAAGTGCTAATTGCAGATCTTGAGAATATTATCGGTACGAATGAAGCACATCATCAACACATAAGGTTTACTAGTGAAAAGAGTACAAAGTCTCAAAGTTATTCTCAGAGAAGTGACACACCCAAGAAGAATCCCCAAACCATTTTGAAAGAAAAATAAATCTTTGATTGAGAATTTGGCTGATGGATATGGTCCTCATCATCCCAAAAACAATATTGAAAAATCCTACAATTTACCAATAATTAGTAAGAGGAAAAGTAAGAATACTCAACAAGAAGTAGAGGATCTCATACCTGATGAGGAAACTCTTATTGAATACATGGAGTTAGATGCAAACATTGATGATATAGAGTTTCAATATGATGAATAAAGGATTCAATAGAATAGAGAAGTAGCAGGAGAACCGATGAATCAAGATCCTATCTTTTATGAAGAATAATCCTTGATCCTCCATAGTACAATATTTAATAAATACTTAAACAAGATAGTCTTCGAATGAGTAAATTCAAAAGGAAAAATATCCCAAGGGAAAGACACAGAGCTAGATTTGAATGGAGTCCCAACATCAAGAATTTATCGAATGCATAAATCTATTGGGGACTCTCTAGAAGTATCAATTGATGGATTGGAAGACGAAAAGTCAAGGCTCAAAGAAAGAATTAAATAATTGGAATGTTCTTTGATGCCACCTCCTATATTTGTAAGTCCAATTGCTTCTATTCAATATGGGAGAAATCCCAACAGAACACCTAAGTTGAAGTTGAAAGGAACATAAATTTTGTTGGAGAAAATATCAAAAAGAGAATGTCCCTTATTTTAGAGGCATGATATGTAGGGAATGATATTGTCTCTTTTGGTTTTAAATTAAACAATTTAAGAGAATGTCTCCAGAAAGACTTACACAATGAAGAAGATTTCTAGAAAGATGTTGTAATCACATTTATTTTAAAATTTTATGGTATGACTGAGTTGTGAAGAAAATAAGAGGACCTACCTTCCCCCATGACATAGACCTATCAGCCCTTGGGACCGATATCTGCTCACATGATCGTTCTTTATCTCCCTCGAGCTGAATCGACTCTTTAGATTCCCTGCTAGAAACACAAATTATTGATCCACAGGTCCTTTTTGGTAGCTCCCCTGTGCGAACAGCACTAGGCGTGAGATCTACCTTCCTTGAGCAATCACAACGCTATGACCAATGGCTTAACCCGAAGTCTCTTGTCGCAATCTCGCGATCTCGCGAGTTCAAATGTCCAACCTTGGCACCTTTCCTTCACAAACCCCCGAGAAGCGATATTAGCTTTCCTTCTCATGTTCTCACTACTCGTGACTTCGAAAGTTTCAATGTCGAGCTCTCGTGCTCTTATCTCACCAATCCCCGAGACACGAGAACTCAACGGAGTATTGGCTCCTTCCTCTAGGTGACACATGTTCACCTGCCAATCATGTGGGCCCTACCTTGTGGTTCTTCCATGTGTCCACACTCGTGCCTCGGCTCTCGGCACTTAACGACTTCCAATGTTGAGACGAGGTCCTCCCAACCTCCGAACCTCTGAATGTGCGATACGCGCGATGAGGTTCTGATCCAACGGTCCTCCCGCGACCTGGATCCAACGGGTGGCTTTGCTCCTCGCGACTTCGCCACTCACGACTTGGAGCACCCAAATCCTGAGATCTCACCTTGCGAACATCCGAGTTCACGAGATTCTTTGATCTTTGCCACCTATCCTCCTCAGATGGGTGGTCTTGATCGACTCACGACTTTGCTACTTCTGAAATAAAAAGTTTTCCTTCTCCAGCTTCCGGTGTCCGAATCCCCGATATGGGTGATATTATGACATGTGTCTGCTCTCAAATGAATGACTCATATTCTCTCTCTATTTCAGGACTTCTGAGGCCGAGTGCCCGGACTCTCATCCTCTAGACTCCCGAACTCCTAAATGTTGATATCCCGACCTCCAACCCTTTCAAGACTTTCGCTTCTGCTGCTCTATGCATGAGCGTTTAAACCTTGTATAGCTCCTGACAGATCCAACGACTATCGGGTTCCTCGCTCAAGATATGATGGTTCAGATCATTTCTCCTGTGCGCTCCTCCTGTACTACCTCCTGGACATGGAAACCTTTAATGGTCCAAATCTTTTTGGCTGATCCGACGACAGCTATTGCTCCTGCTGAGCCTTGGCGCTTTTCTTCCAGACTTGGAAGAATTTCAAATTCTCAAAGGCCTCGACCTTTGTTTCTTTTTCCCTACAAGCTCTTCACCTTGATTCCTCACCTGCGTGTATAAAATTGTTGTTTCTCCCGAGATTTTCTCCCGAATCCTTGAAGGATTCTGACTTCTGTGCTCCTGCAGAGTCTTCACGCACACAAAGGTGCTATCTCTTCTGAGCTTTCCTGCTCCTCATACCTTAAGGAAATAAATCCTTCTTCCTTTCTCCTATAGATGGAGAATTTGGATGCTCTCCTAGCTATCCTTTACTCAAGCAACCTCTTGTTGAGTGCTCAGGGTGTTCAACAACCCTGCAAATATCCCTTAGTGGACTCTTCTTTTGTTTTCCATAACTCAAAGAGTTCTTTTCCTCTCTGTGCCTATCTGCACACTGTCTAAATGCCCTCCTGTCAGAGTCATACAGAACTCCTCAGAGCTTCTGTCTTCTTCTGAACTCACAACAGAGTTCCTTTGTACATTCCTTTGCACCTGCTCAATGCCCACCTGGCAGAGCTTTACAGAACACCTCAGAGCTTCTATCTGCAACTTTGTTCTCCACAGCCTTGCCTCCTGAGGTGTTCAACAACCTTAAAGGTCTTCCTCTGAATTGTTGATTTCAGCTACTGTTCCCTCCTGGCACATCTTTGTCTGGCTCCGCAAAGTTCAGAAGTGCATCTATGCACTGGTATACAGAGACCGTAGTACTCTGTCATGCCCTCCTGGCATGAAACCACAAAGAACCTCTCAAGCCTGTAAATAAAACAACTCCTGCAAATGCCTAGCATACATCTATAGCATAAACATGAACACTCATAGACATTCACACAACATAGAAATACATGCAGGAAAAACTATTGGTTTGTATTAATAAAATGCCTGTTTACAAGGGTGTTCTGAGCACGAAATTTAATAGAGTCTCTGCTCCTTCTCTTCTGCTCTCTCCTTCCTAAAACTACTCCTTCCTAAAACTACTTCAAAATGAGATCGAAATTGATCTTTTACAAGAGGGGATCTTCGAGCTCTTCCCTCCAATATACCTACCCTATTCAATTACATTGAATGGGCTATCTAGTCTAGAATCAGATCTAGATCTCAACCTTACAAACATTAAAGGCCTACCTACTCTAATGCTTGCACAAAGGCATGAATTCACGACTCAACAACCTAAAACATTAAATTACATTCAATTTCAAAATTGAAGATGAGGGTTGCGCCTCTCTTCAGCCTTGAGTGCATGCGCTTGATGTGGCTGGCTGGCTGGCTGGCTGACGTGGAGAGATTCTCCTGCATCATACTCCTCAACTGCAAAATTCATGAGCTCTTGCTCATGAGCTGTCCCTCTCATCTTTGGAAATCCTCCTGGATCCCAAACAAATTTCTGGAGCTGTTCATCTGCTCCATCTCCCTGCTGTTGTTGCTTCTTCTTTCCTTCTACTCAACTTCTCCTTGCTAACAATTTCTACTGACCCTAACATCAGCTCCTTGATTTCCTTGATCACTTCGTCCAGCTACTTCAATGGATAGCCCTGTTCATGCAGTCTCTCTAGCTGCAAAAATTTTCTGCAATTGGGTAGATCACTGTGATCTCCCATGCTTTCTTCTTCATCTTCTGTGGCACTGAGCGTCCACTTTGCTACAGACTTCAACTCTGCAGTCTCCTCTTGATTGACCTACTATTCAGTCATCTTCTCTGACATCTCAACTTCTGCCAATTCTTTTGCTGGCTCTGGATTGTTCATCCAATCCTGCAACATCTCCAACTCCATCTCCCATGGAGTGATCATTTTTTCTGCCTGTTCTTCAGCTTCTTCTTCTGCTGTCAGCCTCAGTGCTACAACTTCCTCAGCTTCCTCAGCTTCTTGGATGAAATCATTGAGACACTCCTCAGAATTATCATTCTCTTCTTCTTCTTGGGAAACTTCCAAAGTCTGCTCCAATGCTTCTCTGACAGTCTCAACTGGCTGTCTCGCTTCTATTGTTGCTGCCTCAACATCCGCAATGCAGATTTTTGCCTCCTCTGGGCTAAGTGGTAGGAATATTTCAAATTCCCCAATCATTAGAAGATTCTTCAGATCCTCCTCTTTTGTCAGCTCCTCAGGCTTATTCAAACTCACCTTTGAGTTTATGAGACCCTCAAATAGTCTCATCTGCTCATCCCTACCCACCTGGTAAATTGGGATTTTCCTACTGTCCTCCTGGCAGTCTATGGAATCAATTGATCCCATCTATGTTCCCTTTCCCAACTAGAAAATTGGAAACTCTTGTCTACCCTCCTGACAGTCTATGAGATCCCGTAGTGATATCAATCCATTTCCCACCTGGCAATGTGAAATTCCCCGGCTGTCCTCATGACAGTCTGTGAGATCCTCAGCTGATCTCAACTCTTTTCCCACCTGGCAATCGATAATTTCTTCTCTGCCCTCTTGGCAGTTCTTGAGATCTTCATCCGATCCCATTTCATCCTCAGCATCGCTGAGATTTCTCCCAGTCTCTGGCTTACATACTTGAACCCTTTTCTCTGGTCTGTTGAGGTTTTCAGCAGGCCTCAACCACCATTTTAACAGCTTACACTGTCTTTTATCCATCTTGTTGTCTATTTGCCCTGCTGGAAAATATGTTGCTATCACTCTGAAACCTTGAGTGTTTCCAACCTCTTCCACAGTCCTCCTGATTGTCCATGGACTATTTCCTACCTGTAAACAATCCTTACAGAGTTTTAGCACTCTATCTTCCTCTTCTCTTTGCTTCACTTGAAATCTACAGATGAAGTCCTACTCTAATACCAACTGATGTGTATCAGAGTGATCCTTTTCCTCCTGGATTCTCTTGCCTGAAATATACAGACAAGAATCAATTTCTAATACCACACTGACGCAGACCTATCATCCCTCGGGACCGATATCCACTCACAGGATCATTCTTTATCTCCCTCGAGCCAAATCGACTCTTTAGATTCCCTGCTAGAATCACAAATTATCGATCCACAAGTCCTTTTTGGCAGATCCCCTGTGCGAACAACACTAGGTGTGAGCTCTACCTTCTCCGAGAAGCCACAACACTATGACCAAGGGCTTAACCCTAAGTCTCTTGTCGCAATCTCGCGATCTTGCAAGTTTGAATGTCCAACCTTGGCACCTTCACTTCATGAACCCCCGAGAAGCGATATTCTCTTTCCTTCTCGCATTCTCACTACTCACGACTTTGCAAGTTTTAATGTCGAGCTCTCGTGCTCTTATCTCACGAATCTCCAAGATGTGAGAAGTCAACAGAGTATTGACTCCTTCCTCCAGGCGACGCATGTTCACCTGCCAATCACGCGGGCCCCACCTTGTGGTTCTGCCACGTGTCCACACTCGTGCCTCGGATCTCGGCACTTCGCGACTTCTGATGTCGAGACGAGGTCCTCCCAACCTCTGAACCTCTGAATGCGTGATACACGCGATGAGGTTCTGATCCAACAGTCCTCCCACGACCTGGATTCAATGGCTGTCTTTGCTCCTCGCGACTTCACCACTCGTGACTTAGAGCACCCAACTCCTGGGCTCTCACCTTGTGAACCTCCAATTTCATGAGCTTCTTTGATCTCTGCCACCTGTCCTCCTCATATGGACGGTCCTGATCGACTCGCAAATTTGCTACTCGTGAAGTCGAAAGAATTCCTTCTCCAGCTTCTGGTGTTTCGAATCCCCGATATGGGTGATCTCGCGACATGTGTCCACTCTCAGATGAATGGCTTAGATTCTCTCTCTATTTCAGGACTTCTGAGGCTGAGTGCCCGGACTCTCATCCTCCAGACTCCCGAACTCCTGAACACCGATATCCTGATCTCCAACCCTTTTGCGACTTTCGCTTCTGTTTCTCTATGCGTGAGGGTTTAAACCTTGTGCAGCTCCTGACAGATCCAACGACTGTCGGGTTCTTCGCTCAAGATCTGATGGTTCAGATCATTTCTCTTGTGCACTCCTCCTGTACTACCTCCTGGACGTGGAAACCTTCAACGGTCCAGATCTTTTCGGCTGATCTGACAACAGCTATTGCTCCTGCTGATCCTTGGCGCTTTTCTTCCGGACTTGGAAGAATTTCAAATGCTCAAAGGCCTTGACCTTTGTTTCTTTTTCCCTGCAAGCTCTTCACATTGAGTCCTCACCTGCGTATATAAAACCGCTACTTCTCCCAAGCTTTGCTCTCGAATCCTTGAAGGATTCTGACTTCTGCGCTCCTGCAGAGTCTTCACACACACAAAGGTGCTATCTCTTCTGAGCGTTCCTACTCCTCAGACCTTAAGGAAATAAATCCTTCTTCCTTTCTCCTGCAGATGGAGAATTTGGATGCATTCCTGGCTATCCTTTACTCAAGCAACCTCTTTCTAAGTGCTTAGGGTGTTCAACAACCCTGCAAAGATCCCTTAGTCGACTCTTCTTTTGTTTTCCACAACTCAAAGAGTTCTTTTCCTCTCTATGCCTATTTGCACACTGTCTCAATGCGCTCCTGGAAGAGTCATACAGAACTCCTCAGAGCTTCTGTCTTCTTCTGAACTCACAATAGAGTTCCTCTGTACACTCCTTTGCACCTGCTCAATGCCCGCCTAGCAGAGCTTTACAGAACTCCTCAGAGCTTCTGTCTGCAACTCTGTTCTCCATAAACTTGCGTTCTGAGGTGTTCAACAACCTCAAAGGTCTTCCTTTGAATTGTTGATTTCAGCTACTATGCCCTCTTGGCACGTCTTTGTCTGGCTCCGCAAAGTTCAAAAGTGCATCTATGCACTGGTATATAGAGACCGCAGTACTCTGTCACGCCCTCCTGGCATGAAACCACAAAGAACCTCTCAATCATGTAAATGAAACAACTCCTGCAAATGCCTAGCATACATCTACAACATAAACATGAACACTCATAGACATTCACACAACACAGAAATACATGTAGGAAAAGTTGTTGTTTTGTATTAATAAAATGCTTGTTTACAAGGGTGTTATGAGTGTGGACTTTAACAGAGTCTCGACTCCTTCTCTTCTACTCTCTCCTTCCTAAAACTACTCCTTCCTAAAAGTACTTCAAAATGAGATCAAAATTGATCTTTTACAAGAGGGTCTCTTCGAGCTCTTCCCTCCAATATACCTACCCTATTCAATTACAATGAATGGGATGTCTAGTCTAGAATCGGATCTAGATCTTAGCCTTACAAACATTAAAGGCCTACCTACTCTAATGCCCACACAAAGGCACAACTTCACGACTCAACGACCTAAAACATTAAATTACATTCAGTTTCAAAATTGAAGACGAGGGCTGTGCCTCTCTTCAGCCTTGAGTGCATGCACTTGACGTGGCTGGCTGGCTGGCTGGCTGACATGGACAGATGCTCCTGCATCACCCCACTCAAATAAAACAACTAAAAACTTGATGGATAAGAATGATAAATTTGCTAAAAGAAATATTGGATGATTGTGACGCTTTGGTCATGAAAAAGGAAGCACTTTATGATTTATTGCTTGAAATCGATCTGGTAGGAAATACAGGGCAGGTACAAGACCCAAAATTAGTTTTAAATTCCATATTTATGGTAGGGAAGTAGTTTGAGGAATACATGGTAATATTAAAAGTCCTATCAACTGAAAAATTTAATAACATGATTGAATATACTGAGTAAGAAATTGAAAGATTGTTGGTAAATTATGTAAATAAAAATGAGGATATTGAAGATACACTCCACCAAATTTCATTTGAATTAAGAGAAATGGAAGGAAAAATATTTGATATCAAAGTTAGAAAAGAAACAAATGTTGTTCCAATGAAAGAATATATTGAAAATTAGTTGAAACAAGACCTCGACAAGATAACCGAAGAAGATTAGTTAGAGGTAGTTGGTACTGGTCAATAAACCACAACAAGAGATGATACAAAAGGGGCATCAAAAAGAAAATAAGCAAGAGAGATTTCATCACAACGAGTTAAATAGATCACATTCTTCCCAATTCATTTCTCTTCCTATTCAGAAAATCATTCAGTTTTGTTTTATCTACCGCAATAAAAGCATAATTGTTTTTTTATCCTTCTCTTTTGTTTTCTTTTTAGGTCCAACTTTGTCCCGATTTATTTTCTTTATTTTAAGGTCCAAAGGAGCCCGATCCCAGTCCAAATTTGGACAAACACATTTTTATTTTCAAGGCTATCAAAAACTTGTATTATTTTTTGAGAAATTCCAAAGAACTACTTCGGGGACAAACTTTAATTCTATCTTTTGAAACTCTAATTTTTTAGCATTGGATATTTGAAGTTTTTCCTATCATATTCTATTTTTTCATCAATGAAAATAATATTTTAAATTTCTATGATATGAAGAACCTTCAAATTTCTTTCATTGAATGTGATAAGAAATATTTGAAATTGCGATGGATGTGTGATTGACGTGTGATTGATGTTATATTTTTTGTAGTTATTTTCTTGTATCATATTTGTGTAAACATATTGTTTTATGAGTGAAGGTTCCTGGTCCATTTCTAAGGAATTATTGATGCATGTGTATTCTTTTCAGTATTTTCATTTATTTGAATGTTAAAGATTTGGAGTTTTCTTTTTATAACTTTATCATTTTAATATTGTTGTCCCAAGATACTCAAAGTTAAATATTTAAATAATTCAAATAGGATTATCAATTGTATAAAAATCCAACGAGGTTCATATCTTCATGAGGTTGTTTTATTGATCTTAACCAATTCAAACATCAACTTTTTTGGAGACTCCACCGAGGACAAGAACAAAAAGTTGGTTTTAAACTAGAATTATTTATGACTCAACCTCAAGCTAACCAACCCCAGTTGAAAGTTGGATTAGGAAATCAGACAAGTTTTTTTCATCAATTATATGATTTGGTGTTGATGACATCCTGAAGTTGTGAAGAGATTGACAGATCCTGGGAGACTCTTTCCTGTTAGGAGGAAAGAGAGATTGAAAGAATATAGAGAAGAAGATATATAAATTATAGTTTGAATCATACAAAGGACCAATAACAAGTATTAAAAGTAAAAACTTCAAGAAATCAGAGAAAGTTCCACCACCAAAAAGGAAAAATATCCAATCATGGGTGATAGAGAAGAAATAAAAGAAAATATTCAGAATCGTGAAGAAAAAAAAAGAGTTCCATGGATAAAGGTTAAAAATATCCCTCTAAATAGTCATGGAGAACAACATTAGTTTCCAACTCTCCCATAAGAAGTGTTTCCAACATTTCCAGGAGATGGATCAATGGACCCAAAGAAACATATGGAAATATTTATGAGTATATGCGGGATACATTTGGTGGAACACGATGACGTAATGACTAGATTATTTCTTCAAACATTGATAGGACAAGCCTTTGGATGGTATATATCCCTTGTTGCATGATTAATTCCATCATTTGATAATCCATAAGCCATTTTTTTTTAACTATGTATGCTCCTCCGGTAGCATATCATACAATGCTAATGCAATTCACCCAGCTCTGTTTGACAAAAGGTGAAAGGATCAAGGATTTCAATTTCCTATTTTTAAGAAGACTTAATAATATCCAAGAATGGTATACCTCCCTTATTGCACGATCAATTTCGTCATTTAATTATTTAGAAGCCATTTTTTAAACTATGTATGCTCCTCTAATGGCATATCATACTCTACTCATGCAATTCACCCAGATTTGTTTGAAAAAAGGGGAAAGGACTCGAGATTTAAAATTCCTATTTTAAGAACACTTAATAATATCCAAGAATATCAGAGGAAAAATGCTCCAGTCATACTTTGGTGTTACAAAAATGTAATTCCCTCAAATTTGAATTTTTCCATCAGGGTTGCAGAAGTTGAAGACCTAAATGATGCACTGAATAAATCAACCTGAATGGAATAAAACATGTTGGAAATAGATGAAAACCCTAAAATCATTCTTGGCAAAGTCCAAAGAAAAATGGATACCCTTAATATTTCATATCAAGAAGCATCAACTTCAAGAAAAGTTGAAGATCAAAGAGCACA
This sequence comes from Picea engelmannii, assembly GCA_009831015.1. Classification (NCBI taxonomy): domain Eukaryota; kingdom Viridiplantae; phylum Streptophyta; class Pinopsida; order Pinales; family Pinaceae; genus Picea; species Picea engelmannii. The sequence continues at coordinate 644,214 of ML779058.1, read as the reverse complement.
AAATACTATATACTAAGGAGTTGGTGGAGGAATGTTCAAAGGAGTAATTCCTAATGTGACAAATGATCCAAAAAAAAAAAAAAAACTAGACACATGATGGAGATAGCACATATGAATTGAACTATTAGACATATGCAAAATGAATTGATAAGACTAATAAGAAATGAAAATTTTGTTATGAATCCAAGAATTCCTATTCCAAAACAAAGGATAAATATTGTTCAATGATAGAGAATAGGAAACGTTGGTACAAATGAAGAGTTTAGACAAAGGGAACCTATATTTCCAAATCCAAATGTTGTAATTTTGGAAGAGATTTTTGAAGATGAGATAGATGACAATCAAGAGGATAATTTTGTTCAAGAATAAATTCTTGAATCTGTACATATGGATGAGGGTGAGTCATCTATGTATATATTTGATGAACATGAAGAAATTTATATCTCACAAGAAAATGTTGTGCAAACAAGAGAAAACAAAAATAAATTTTAAACAAAAGAAACTATAGAGAAAGAAAAATAAAAGATGATATCAAATGGAATAGAAACAACTAAGTAGCAACCAGTTGTAAATCAAGCGAAGAATCCTCCTCAAATGGTATATAATGTGATTGGTGATTTGGAAAAATTAAGAATCACTATGCCATTCATGGAAGTTGTTAAAATCCCACAGCAGAGGGAAAATATTCCTAAAATATTAAATGAGCCAAGTCATAGAATTGAGGTTGTTGCATAAAATCCTAAGTAAAATCAGAATATATCAACAATTAGACCAAAAGGAAAATTTCTACCTTTTTATATTACAATAAAAAATCATGATCTCGTACCTCATAATTTCTTGATTGATACTGGAGCAACAAATAATATCATGTCATTATCAATATTAGAAGAACTTTGTATGAGTTGTATCAAGTATTATGAAACTGAGGAGAGTATTTATGCCATTGAATAAAGAAATTACCATGCATATGGAAAGATTAAAGACTTTTATGTATGGATAACTACTGCCCCACATATCAAAATTGTCTTCAAAATTAAAGTGGTGCATATTCCTCCAACTTATGGAGTAGTTCTTGGGAGGGATTGGTCTTTGTTGATTGGAGGGTATATCATGAATGATGGGAGTTTCATGATGTTGCCAAATAAATATGGAATAATGATTAGAGTTACTTGGGAACCAAGAAAACTATTTTCTTTCAAGGAAAAAGACAATGAATTAATGGAATATTATATTGATGCTAGTATAGGAAACTATTCTATGCTTGACCTAGAGCAGACAATTTCTTTTTTTTTTGTACTAGGGGAATCGGTAACAACGACAGTATCATACTCACGTGACATGGGGTCTAATCCTGTTGGCTTCCTTATAACCTCTAGGGAGAATGCATAGCCCGCAAGCATGCCCTCCAAGTAAATCGGGGTGATAATTGACCTTGAGACCTCTTTTTACATATTTCCTTCCATTTACATGGAACTTACCATTCGGTGTACACCCCTGCGAGCCAGAGTAGACAAATATTTCAAAACAAGAAGTAAAAAAAAAACTTCAAAGGATTTTGGATGATGTATTTGGATTGTTCTTGTTGTATCTCAGAGAGAAGAGTAGGAATTGTGTTAAAAATTCACAATTCATTCATATATCCTCATGCCATCGGGATTGAATTTCCTTGTACAAATATTGATGTTGAATATGAAGCATTGATACACGGAATGAATCTTTCACTTCAAATGAATATTGAACATTTGATAATAACCGGTGACTTTGAGTTTGTCATAAATCACATCAGGAAGAAATACAAGATAAAACAATGATGATTAATAATCTATGCCAAAATAGTAAATGAATTAATGAATTCCTTTGGCTCATTCAACATATCATTCATTCTGAGGGAAAGAAATCAAAACATGGATTCGCTGGAAGTGGCTGTGTGTTTTTTTAATCCTCATTATTTTCAAAATTAGAATACTTTTCAAGTCAAGAGAATTTAAAGGCCATCAATACCTTATAATCAAGGTCATTTGTAAATATTAAAAAATGATGAATAACCCATCGATTTTGTTACTGACACGGATGAAAGGATTCATAATCAGTTATCAATTTCTAAAAATTATGTCAATTTTGAGTCTATATTCACAAGAGATGATCAACTGAGAATGCCAAATTTGAAGGAAGAAGCATCTACCAGAAAGGTGAAATAAACTCAAAAGATAAATACTGGGACTGAAGAATCTCCAAAATATGTAAATCTTGGGACTGGTTTTATGCAAAAAGAGATTTATCAATATACCTCATTGTTCAAAGAATTATTTGATGCTTTCGCATGGAATTAAAATGATTTTAAATAATATGATAAATCTATATCATATCGTTAAAAGAAAGGATGAAGCCATTCAAACAAAAGTTGAGAATAATAAATCCAAATTTGAAAACCCTAATGAAATTTGAGTTGGAGAAATTGAGAAATGATGGAATAATATTTTCCAATTGGACATTCAAAATGGTTGTTGAACCCTATCATCGTAAGAAATAAAAGTGGATAAATTCATTCGTGTGTTGATTTTCAATACTTGAAAAAGGCAAGCATTAATGAAAATTATCCCCTTCCTAACATGGAAATGTTGCTTCAACAAGTCATCGGTTAAGCTTTGATGTCCATGTTAGATGTATTTTTGGGATACAATTACGTTTTGCTTGCAAAATAAGACAGATAAAAAACTTCTTCCATAAAACCTTCGGAGTCTTATGCTTATTCCTACATTCATTTCATCCTGAAAAATGCAGGAGAAACCTTTCAGAGAGCCATGGATCATTCCTTCAAGGATTTGATCAGTATATTCATGGTCGATTACCAAGATGATCTTACCATTCATTCTAAGATAAGAGAAACATGTATTCCCCATCTAAGAGAAGTTTTTGAAAGATGCAGATCATATGGAATATATCTTAATGCAAATAAATGCTTATTTGCAGTTTCATAAGGAATGATTTTGGGACATATAGTTAGCAAATAAGGAATATATATTGATCCTAATAGAGTCAAAGCTATCAATGAATTAAATCATCCAACTTCAAAAAAGGGAGTACAATCATTTTTTGGAAAAATAATTTTTGTAAGAATATTTGTCTCGTACTATGAAACAATTGTTAAGATAAGAAATGAATTATTAAAAAAGGATCAAATATTTGAATGGACAAAAGAGATTCGAATAACAGTCACCAATATCAAGCATGCAATCACCACTGCACCTATATTTATTAGCCCATATTTTAATAAATATTTTATCATATATTCCTTTTCTTTGAAAGAGACCATTGCTTCTATTATAACCCAAACAAATCTTAAAGGAGAAGAAATCTCAATAAGTTTCATGTGAAAACATCTCCATGATTATGAGTTGAAGTATTCAGACATACAAAAGCAAGATCTTTCCCCAGTTAAGGTAGTGGCTCATTTTAGAACTTATATTTTGTTGTCTCATGTCATAACATATGTTCCTACATCTGTAGTAAAAATGCTTCTCACTCAAAAATTGAGAGAAAGGAAATGGGAAAATTGGCTGGAAAAAAATTCAAGAATACAAAATTGAGATTAAGCCACTAAAAGAAGTCAAAGGACAGGGGTTATGAAATCTCATTGGAATGATTCACTAAATGGAGTTATATCGATTTTAACAGGATCATTTGCATCAAATCCTGAATGGTATACATATATCACTTTATGTTTAAACTTTGTTCAGTTCCCAAATGACATGTATCCAAAAGAAAGAAGGGCACTAAAGATGAAATCAAATCAATATGTGTTAGCTGCTGAAATTTTGTTTCGTAGAAATTTTGATGGAATGTTGTTGAGATGTGTTGATTAAACAAGAGCTCAAACATTGATGGAGGAATTTCATGTGGAATTTGTGGTGGGAACTTTTCAACCACAACTACTTCACATAAAACAATGAGATCTAGATATTATCAGAAAACTATTTTCAAAGATTCATATTCAATGTTAAGAAAATGCATTTCTTATCAAAGATTCTTAGGAAGAATGAAGAGGGAAAAAATGCCTCTACAACCCATATCAATAGAAGAACCATTCACATAGTGGGGATTGGTGATCCAGGTGGATATCGGTGGCCACCCACCTATTCCACAGGATCGAAAAACAGTTTTCATCTTGGCAGTTTTACGACAGTTTTTCGGGTTCCAAAATTTTGGGGCCATTTTGAGGCCCTAAACGATGTTTTTTGGGGATTTGGGGCCCAGGTGACCATTATAGGGACTTACTTGGGCCATTCTAAAATCATTCTTCTCAGTTAGACCTTTCCAACGGTGTATCGAGCGCCCCAAACATAGACCGTATGCAAAAGTTATGCCCCTAGTAAGTTGGCATATCAACTACCCCCATCGGGGCCAACAAACCTTTTGGATTTTCATCTTCCGAGGTTAGGGTTTTGGATTTTAATTATGTTAAAAATGTTTTTGGAGCCTCATGGTAACAATCATATTCTTGTGAATTTGAGTAACCATCACATCTCTTCTCAGAGATAAGCTACCACCATTCTAGCGAGTCTTTCACTCTATAATTTTACAGTCTTTCTACATTTTCACTCACTAATAGAAATTGTTTATATACTGTATATTTGTGTTTATGGTTTCATATCTGATACATTTTTGTTATAATATTGGATATCTGAGATATCTCTGTATCTTTCTTTATTATATCTCTGCTCTCATTTCATGCCAAAAATAATCCGTATCAATTGGATGTAATTGGGCCAATTAATCCAAAATAAAGTAATGGCCATTTATATATTCTCACAACTACATATTACTTTACAAAATGGAAAGAAGTAGTAGAATTGAAAAAATCTGATTCATATGATCTTATAAAATTCCTCAAAGAAAATATTTTATCAAGGTTCAAAGTTCCTAAAAATCTCATCACAGACAATGGATCAATATTCACTGGGTCAAATTTTACCAAATTTTGTGGAGAAATTGGTATTATAATGGGGAAATATTCAAACTATTATTCTCGAGGAAATGGTTTCCTTTAATATACAAATAAGAGTCTGATCCAAATCCTCAAGAAAAATATTGATCTCAATCAAAGAAATTGGCATTTGAATTGATAAAGGAATTATGTGAAAGTAGATTGACACCAAAGGATATCACTGGAATATCCCCAAATACACTGGTGTATGGAAAAGAAGAAATAATTCCTATCAATATGGAATTGAATGCTTTAATATATGATATGAACATTAAATATGTAGAGAATTGTTTTTCTTTACATAGAATATATAGTCAATTGATGAAATTGGAGGAACAATGAGATGAAGCATTAAATAAAATGAATCAGAGACAACAAACCATCAAGATATATTTCGATCAGAGCACAACAACAAAATATTTTTAAAAGGGTCACACTTCTTTGAAAATGGATCTTTTGTCCATCCATCCTTCTTCCATCCTACACTTATTCATATTTCAAATCATCCCATGAAACCGTAGAAGGAGATGTATTTCATTCAACTCTTTTTATCATTCATTTTGTCTGCTCCATTGTGAATCCTCGTTCCTTATCACATTAACCAAGAAAAATTTAATGTGTATCTTAAGTGAAATGACATATGGTTAAGTAATAAAGAACCATTATTAATAGTTCTTTTCTCGAGACCCTTCTCATCAATTCAAATTTAATTCACCAGATAACTCTTTTGAAATAAAATCTTTAGTGGTTAATACAAATAAAATGGAAAGAAGAAGAGAAAGCTTATGTGGAGACACACTAAATTCATTTGCATGAGAAGAACTGAATACCACTGGTCAAGCACATACATATACTATTATACACTATCTCTTGAAGAAAGGGATATTGATGATGTCTGTATCTCAAGGATCACAAAGGTAGGATGTGTTTCAGAGACCTTTGATGTAAAATAACTGGTAATATGGTGCACAAACAACTATGAGAAAGACCAAAGAACTATGAAATTGAATGGAAAATATCCAATCTCTCTAACACCATCAAATCTCATCCAAATTATCATGTTACAGAATCCAATGAAAACCTTCAAGGTTGAAGAAGCCAAGAAGTTCAGCAAGGCTAAAAATGGTGGTAGGGATTTATTGCCTCAATGTCTTGAAGTCCCAACGACAATGACATAGGATTTTTTAGTGATACAGGTTAGTGAATTGATTTTTTTTTTTAAATAAATGGCTTGGATTCTTGCTATGGTACTTGGACAAGAGTCAACTACTACTATCCCTTGTTTATCCCTATACATTTTGTATTATTCTATTCAAGGAAAGAGAATTTTTCGACTGGTCTAAAATTATATATTTTGAGATATCATTTCAACTATCAAATTTCAAGAAAGATAAGAAATTCTATATGTCTATCATTGGCCCTTGACCAAGTTTTGAGGAAACATTGGTCGTGTTTGACCACTTTTGGGACTTCGAGAAGATGGTCGAAGATGGAGCAACCAGGCAGAGCTGAGATCGTGGGATCTCGCTTTTTTTGCAGGCTTGTGGACCCAATAAAGGGTTTACTAGGGTTTATGTAAGAGGTTATTGGATGTCAGCCCATGGGTTTATCCATGTTTAGGCCTTTTTGTAAATGTATAAATAAGAAGTAGCTAAGTGATGTAAATAGTAGTGTTAGCTATGTGCACATTATGGTTGGCTTAGTGCAAGAGATTGGAAGTTGCTTTGTGCAATCTGACTGTGTAAAGTAAGGCTTTGTTCTATTAAGGAGTTGGCTCTATGCCTTGACCTGATTTTGGGTAAGGTGGATCTAGTGCACTGTGCACAAATCACCTGTCCACTGTGGAGTTGGGCTCTGTGGATTTTTGCACAGGAATAGATGAATGTAAGAAGAGCGAAGAATAATAAAGAAGAAGAATAAGTTGGTAGACGTAGCCCAACAATGGGGTGAACCACGTATATCTTGTGTCTTGATGTGCTTTGTGCGATGATGTTTATGTGGTTATTTGCTTAGTGTTGTTACTATTATGTATAATGAATGCATCTAATGTTGTATCTTAGTTCTTAATGGTGTAAATGAATGCGAGATCTGAACTAATGCTATGTGCTAAGAGTTTTTACGGGCTTGATCTTTATTGTTACTATGTTGATCTATAATAAGGGTTTTATTTGTGATGTGAATGAGATTCATGAACTAATGCATATTGTTGTTTAAGTGCTCTGTTAAGTATCGTAATCAAAGATCTGTATCCCAACTTGGTTGTAGACACCTGAGTTCTGTGACCCCCCCTCCCTCTACCTCATGTGAGACTTCATCTGCTTCACAGGTGTTGCCGAAAGGGTCAGTAGTTGGGGTTTTGTTGGTGTGTTGTTGAATATTTGAACCCTGGGTCTGCCCCTATGCCAACAAATGGTTCCGTTGTCAGGACTTGAAACTGTGATTGCTGGGAAATGAAGAAAAAAGAAAGCTCTATGCGTAGATCTGTTAGTGCACAATATTGTACTTGACTTGTGAAGCCCTGTGCTAATAAAGAAACCGGATTTGAAGAAAAGAGGTAAGATCTTAAAGATTTGTGCTCTAGTAAAGGTAAGATAAGTGAAAATTTTTATTTCGAAAGTACGAATATAGGTATGTTTGATAGATTTTGTCCTCATTTGAAATCTAGGGCACTGTTATAAGAAAGAATTGATCTAAATAAATTTGATATAAATAGAGAAAGATATGTTATTCCTATGCATAGAAATAATTTTTGGACTAATAAGCGGATGAAGGAACCTAGAAATAATTTTTGCAGATTGCAGGTCCATCACTATGATCCCAGTGCGTAGTACAGGAAAGGCTGGGGCTCATTTAAAAGAAAGAGAGGAATAAAACTATGTTATAATTGCAGAAGATCAGGACATCTTGCTAAGGAATGCCCCAGTACATGTCCTATTTGTCTCTGTAGTAAATCTATTGGTCACGAGGTTGAGGATTTCCCAAGGCTGATTGCTAAAGTTGAAAAGATGAATACAAGACAAGAAAACTATAAATAAGGTCAAGAGACCAAGGATATGTTAAAGAACCATACAAAAAAATAATTAGAGACTATGTTAGTACAGTTAAAAGAGGTAATGGATGATCACAGAGACATCAGTTTACCAGAGATCTTGAAAGAAAAACAATGCATAGATACAAGAATAGAATACTTTGACATAGACTGTGTATTGTATGAATAAACACATGTGAATATCATGCCAGGAAGCACTTGGGAAATTTTGGGAAAGCCTGCTATGATACCTTCATTGGGAAGGATAGGCTTGTTTAAAGGAAAGATGATAACCCTATGTGGAAGAATTATTAATATACCTATGATTTCTCATGAAACACCAAATGAAGAAGAGTTTGAAGTCATTAAGTTTGTTGAGAACAACACCCCTTTTCCAGTTTTATTAGGAAACACTTGGATTGAGAAAGATCATATCAGAAAGAAAGAAGAGGAGGAAGCTACAGAACATAAAAAGAAAGAACTAAGGGATCTCATAGCTAGAATAATAGAGCGACTAATGGAAGAACAAGAGGATAAGTCAAAGCAATAGAGGGCAAGAGAACTAGCTATCGAAGTTGAAAGAATGCAAGAAGGCTTGAAGGACCTACCCATGCAAGAAGAAAGTATGTCCACCTAGGACCTAGTAAGAAAATAAGTATTACCTTTAAAACCTTTGAGAGAACGTCAGTAGTGCAAAGTCACTATGCTAAGAAAAGATAAGAATAAGAATGAAAAGAGGAATCCAGAGACTCAGATCATAGGAAATAAGGAAAGGAAACTCAGTAAGAAGAAAGCCAAGTTAGAAAAAATATGAGAAGTTCCAGAAATGACTTCGCAGGAGGCAGATCTACAAAAGTTGAACCTCGTCGGAATAGTAGAGCCACACAGAATGGGACTTCGCCACGATGAAGCTATATGACCATTGGAGGCATCCCGACCATTAGAATAATGCTTTGGAATGGCTAGAAACATCGTTATTGATGGAAATAACACCATTTGACCATTGAGACTACGCCATAATGGACAAATGCACATTGATGGAAACATTCATTCCCATTGGAGGAATATGTTACGACACTCGCTTATTTAACCCGTCGGACGTTGCCCGGTACCACTTTTTTCCACCTATGATTATCCAATCTAACATAGAATCCATTATATCACACTGTGATTTCTATACCTTTCCATCCATCTGATTACCTCACTTGTCTGTTCGCCTACCTAATTTATTTGATTACGAGTGTGAATGTCGGATGAACATAGCACATTAGAAAAGTCTGTGGAGGAAATTCTTATGGATCTAATGGATAAGATATTTATGTTCGTAGGATTACAGGTGTCATCGATTGGAGGATTTCAAGCATCCCCTTTGACTGCATGTCGTTCTAGTCGAACCGTGATTGAGAAGAAAATCAAGCACCGCAGCGATCTGGCTAACGCAAAGAAGATCTTGTGGGTATTTCCAAATTAAATGTCGCCTTTGGATGGTACAGTTAGCCATGATAGTATCCCACATGACTTCAAGTACATGTTGATCACTGCCTACATCTTGAAAGGGATACACGTAGTTGGACCCCAGTTAGGACACATCCCATCTTTGAAGAACATCGACTTCAATCTTGGAGATCGGAAGAACTACGTGATGTTCGCACTGCATAGGTGCCTAATGAAGACAACTGGAAAGAAGTCATTCATAGTCTCCCAACCATGGATTAAGGAGCTCACGCAATCAACGATCCTAAATGTAATGAAGATCCCTCACTTCGGCCAACATCAGGAGGTTAAATGTTGTGTTAAAATCCTCCTGTCGTGTTACCATGGAGGGTATATGTGGCTTGATAGGTGTGTCACTATGGATCCAACGTTGATCCTTCTGATCATAGGACTGACAATGCAGGGACCAGACCCTCAATAGTTCTACTGAGGGAAGACTTTAGATCGCTCCCTAGAACAATGCATAAAGGAGGACTATGGCGATGTAGAAAATGGAAAGCAAGGCTACAAGGTAGCCTCCATCCAGGATGGTGCAGTGTGCCTATCTTGTCATCTTATAGATGGTAATCTCATTAGAAAGAAATGCCCAACAATTAGATTTGTAGTAGACATCGCAGGGAAGTGCGTAGAAGGAATGCAAATTAACTGGGCGAGCTACCTCGTCAACAAGCTGAAGAAGGCCTAATGCGAAGCACAAGATCAAGGCTACAAATTCTATTTTAGTTGGTTACTAGTATTGATCAGCTTTGTTGCATGGCAGATGTGGAAGGAGAGACATTTCCAGAAGTTGAACCATCAGAGCCATTCACTGCGAGGTTCTCTATCTTGTGGTATACAAATGACACGTCGAAGCAGTGGAATTTGAAAAATGTCTTCCATGCCTACTACTAGCAACTAAAGTGTGCTATTGAGGCATTTCCATGAATGAATCCGAACACACTGCACTAGTATGGACCAATATCGAAGTTCCATGCAGATCAACACTTTATCTACATCATTGCCTGCAGGGATGCGAGTAAAGAGGAACTGTAGTCCTATTATAAGTTGACCGATGAGGATATGGAGGAGATCACCAAATAATGGCCAGTAGAGTTCCTTGTGCTAGTGGAATATGCATAACTTTTTGACCCCGACATCATCAGAAGTCCCTTGGTCACCCGGGTTGAACATGATGGACATGATAGCGCAAATAAAAATAAGAAAAAGGAGGAAGTGCAAAACATAGAAACTGATGAGGAGGAGAACGCCTTAGAGGACAATAGGCCTAACTCACCCATAAGAGGATGATGAGACAAAGTGAACCAAGAAGAAGGAGGGGAAGAAGAAGAAGAGAAAGGAAAAGGAGAAGTTACACTGCCAAAGGATCCCCTTACCAATGGAAATTCGAGTTGCGCAGAAGGAGAAATATGAAACTTAGGCGATGTATGAGGAGGAAAATGTGAAGATGCAGAAAGAAAAAGACCAACTACTCACAGACCAGACTATGGTCAAAGAGGTAGTGACTAAAGAACTTCACTCTTTGCAGGTAATTGCACAGGAGGAACCAGAGTGAGTCGAGATACGAGTGGGGAAGCTCACTGAGGCCATTCAACATCTTCAAGAAAGTGTAATGGAGATAGAGATCCAAGTAGTGTCGAGCACTCCGCAAGAAGTGCATGATCGGAGGGAAGAAATCGCCAAAAGTGTAGTTGGAAGGATCAAGATCCTCGCCTTAGAATGTAAGTAGTTGAGTGACTGAAGTGCACGGACCTATGAGATCCTTACAAAAGATCTGGAGCTGAGGAAACTAGAAGACAATAAAGGAGGTGAAGAAGCAAGCACTGAAAGTTCAAGCACAGATGAAGATGCTCACTACAGTTGAGAAAATGAAGATATCATAGGAACATTGAGCAGTCCAATATCATGTTACTGCCATCCAAATTAGAGTCATGGAGGTTACACAAAGACTATAGTCGGTGCAAGACGAAGCCTGCACGCTTTTTGAAGAGAATGAGGGACAAGACTTGGAGCTAGACCAGGTGGTTATGACAGTGGAAGAATTCCTCGAAGGTTCTTTTACAGAACAACTAATTCAGGAGTTCATCGAGTAGGAGGATCTGGTGAAGCAACAAGTCGAGGAAGCTCAAGCTAATGTTGAGGCATTTGAAGCAGTGTTTCCCATATATGAGTGACTTGGGATGAGTCACAGGTGAGCGGTGGGGTCTATTGGCCCTTGACCAAGTTTTGAGGAAACATTAGTCATGTTTGACCACTTTTGGGACCTCGACAGGCTGTTTGAATATGGATCGCCTGGCGAATATAAGATCATAGGATCTCGCTTGTTTTTTGGGCTTGTGGACCCATTAAAGGGTTTACTAGGGTTTATGTAATGGGTTATGGGATGTCGGCCCATGGGTTTATCCGTGTTTATTCCTTTTTGTAAATGTATAAATAAGAAGTAGCTAAGCGATGTAAGTAGTAGTGTTATCTATGTGCACAGTATGTTTAGATTAATTCAAGAGATTGGAATTTGCTTTATGCAATCTGGCTGTGTAAAGTAAGGCTTTGTGCTATTAAGGAGTTGACTTTGTTCCTTGACTAGATTTTGGGGAAGGTGGGTCTAGTGCATTGTGCGTAGATCACTTGTCCACTACGGATTTGGGCTCTATGGCTTTGTGCATAGGAGTAGATGTGTGTAAGAAGAGAGAAGACTAATAAATAATAAGAAGAAGTTGGTGGATGTAGCCCCACACTAGGGTGAACCATGTATATCCTGTGTCTTGATGTGCTTTGTGCGATGTTGTTTATGTGGTTATTTGCTTAGTGTTGTTGTTGTTATGTATAATGAATGCATCTGATTTTGTAGCTCAGTTTTTAATGGTGTAAATGAATGCGAGATTTGAACTAATGCTATGTGCTAAGAGGTTTTAAGGGATTTCTCTTGGTTGTTACTACGCTGATCTGTAATAAGGGTTTTATTTGCGATGTGAATGAGATTCAAGAACTAATGAATATTGTTTTTTAAGCGCTATGTTAAGTATCGTAATCATAGATCTATGTCCCATATTGGTTGTAGATACCTGATTCCTACAACCCCCCCTGCCTCTACCTCGGATGAGACTTCATCTGCTTCATAGGTGTTGTCGAAAGGGTCGGTAGTTAGGGTTTTATTGGTACATTGTTGAAGCATTGAACCCTGGGTTTACCCATGTGCCAACATCTATGTATTTTGTCTTTTCTATAGTATATTGTCATGTATTTAAAGGATTGCATTTTTCAAGAAAATTTGATTCCAAGACAGAACAAGTTCATACTTGGTACCCTGCTCTATGGAAGCATAAAGCAATGTAACACTTTTACGAAGTTTGTGATTGTTTTCTATCTTCTTTCAAAAAACTTATGTTTGGAAACAATACTTCAATATTATCATAAGAGGTGGAAACATTATTAGACAAAAGGGGAATTTTTGAATCAAATGAACAATATAGCATAATCAAAGTCTATTTCTCTCAGGAAGCCCCAATCTATCTTCTATTTTATGTACCTGGAAAGATATTCATGGTAGAATTATGTAGAAAGTACATATTTTGGGCTAATTTCTTTTATCAAAGAAAGAAAAGGAAGTTCATTCCATTTTCATGGAAATTTGTCAATATTTCATTGACAATTGCTTCAAAGATTAATAACGTTTCAACCAAATTCAACCAATATAATCTTGAATTGACAAATCAAGTGAAGTGGTTTGACCCCCAACAATATTCCATGAATCATATGGTCTTTGTATATTTAGTGCGTCGTACCTAAATACCTATATATATGGAGAATAAGAAAATGATTAAAATAACTATGAAGAAGTGTTAATTGCAGATCCTAACACTATTATTAGTACACATGAATCACATAATCAACACATAAGGGTTATTAGTGAAAATAATACAAAGTATAAAAGTTATTCTCATAGAAGTGGCACAACCAAGAAGAATCCCCAAAATATTTTGCAAGTTTTTTTTTTTTTTTTTGAGAATTCAAGTGATGGAGATTATCCTCATCATACAAAACAAATTATTGAAAAACCCCATAAATTACCAATAACTAGTAAGAGGAAAATGCAGAATAATCAACAAGAAGAAGAGGAGCTCATATTTGATGAGGATGCTCTTCTTGAAGACAGAGAACTGGATGAAAACATCAAGGATATAGAGTTTGCAGATGATGAATAGAGGATTCAATAGAACAAAGAAGTAGTAGGAGAACTGGTGACTCAAGAGCTTGTCTTTTAAGAAGAAGAATTATTGTCCCTCCAGAGTGCATTATTTGATAAATATTTCAACAATCTAGTCTTTGAATGCGTAAATTCAAAAGGAAAAAGATACCAAGGGAAAGACATAGAGCTATATTTGAATGGATTCCCAGCATTGAGAAATGCCTGAATGCATAAATATACTAGGATGCTCTGGAAGTATGATTTGATGGATTGGATACTGAAAATGTAAGGCTCAAAGAAAGAATTAAAGAATTGGAATGTGATTTGATGCCACCTTCTATCTTTGTAAGTTCAATTTATTCTATTCAATCTAGGAGAAATCCCAACAAAACACTTGATTTGAAGTTGAAAGGAACATCAAGTTTGTTGAATGCAGTCAGAAAGTTTGTTGGAAAAAATATCAGAAAGAGATTATCCCTTATTTTAGAGGCATGGGGTGTAGGGAATAATATCGTCTCTTTTGGTTCTAAATTAAATAGTTAAAGAGAATATCTCCACACAGACTTAAAAAATGAATAAGGTTTCTATAAAGATGTTGTAATCACATTTATTTTAAAATTTTATGGTATGACTGAGTTGAGAAGAAAACAAGACAACCTACCTTCCCCCACTCAAATAAAACATCTGAAGGCTTGCTGGATAAGAAAGTTAAAGGTGCTAAAATAAATATTGGATGATTGTGACTCTTTGGCCATAAAAAAGGAAGAACTTTATCAAAAATTGATTCAAATAGATCTGTAAGGAAATATAGAAGAGGTCCAAGACCCGAAATTAATTTTAAATTCCATATTTATGACAAGGAAATAGTTTTAGGAACACGTGGAAATATTAAAATGTGTGTCTGCTGAAAAAATTAATAATATGATTGAATATATTGAGTATGAAATTGAAATTTGGTTGGTAAATTATGTAAATAAAAATGAGGATACTAAATATACACTCCACCAACTTTCATATGAATTAGGATAGTTGGAAGGCACAATGTTTGATATAAAAGCTAGACAAGAAATAAATATCGCACCAATGAAAGAATATATTGAAAATCAGTTGAAACAAGCGCTCATTAAGATAACCAAAGAAGATTAGTTAGAGGAAGTTATTACTATTTGAGCAACCACAAGAAGAGATGATACAAAAGGGAAATGAACACACAAATAAGAGAGAGAGAGAATCCATCATAGTGAGTAAAACATATCACATTCTTCCCAATTCATTTCTCTTCCCATTCCAAAAATCATCCAGTTTTGTTTTATCTACCTCAAGAAAAGCATAAACAAATTTTTGATCCTTCTCTTTTGTCTTCTTTTCAGGTCCATCTTTGTCACTATTTATTTATTTTGAGGTGCGCGTGAGCTTAATGGAGAAATTTAAATTTGGAAAAATGCATTTTTATTTTCAAGACTATCAAAGAATTGTATTATTTTTTGAGAAATTCCAGAGAATTACTTTGGGGATAAACATTAGTTGTATATTTTGAAACTCTAATTTTTTAGCATTGGATGTTTGAAGTTTCTCCTATCATATTATCTTATCAATGGAAATATTCTTTTAAAGTTCTTTGATATTTGGTCGCTTCATCTTTCTTTCCTTGAATGTGATTAAAAATATTTGAAATTGTGATGGATGTTATATTAATATCATATTTTCCGTAGTTATTTTCATGTATCATACTTATGTAAACATATTGTTTTATGAGTGAAGGTTCCTATTCCATTTCTCAATAATTCTTGATGATTGTATATTCATTTCAATATTTTCATTTATTTGAATGATAAATATTTGGAGGTAGCTTTTTATCACTCTCTCATTTTAATATTGTTGTCCCAAGATATTCAAAGATAAATATTTAAAGAATTCAAAGAGGAGTATTACCTCTATAGAAATACAGGGGTATTCATATCCTTGTGAGGTTGTTTCTTCTATATTAACCAATCCAAACATGAACAATAACCTAGATGAAAAATTCCCTCAAGGAGATATCAATAGATAAGGAAATCATGTAAATGTGGAGGAAATAAGGATTGCATTGAAAAACCATAATTATTCATCACCTCCAGATCCACATCATTGAGGGTTCTACTCACAACCATGGAACTAATTAATTCCCAAGATTGATATGAGGAAGTTTGATAGTAAATATCCTATAACATGGATATTCCAGATGGAGAAATTATTTGATCCACAACAAGTGCCAACCTTACAAAAGTTAACTCTTGCATATTTGTATTTAGAAAATGATGAATTTTTTCTGGTATCAATGGCTTTATGAAGAAAAAAAGGATTCTGTTATCTCTTGGTATATTTTTATGGATGAATTGATAGCATATTATGGGCATATTAAAAGAAATCCATTCTTTAGTCAATTGATAAATCTTCAGCAAAAGGTCCAACTATAGAGAACATTCAATAATTCGAAAATATGAGTCTTAGGGTAAAGAACATTCCATAGGATAATTTTTTAGATCTCTTTATAGGAACTTTAAAGTATAACATCAAGTACAAGTTGTGTCTCCTAAAACCTAAATACCTAGATCATTCTTTCAGTATGAAAAGGAAAGTTCAAAGTAAAAATATGGCCACTAGAAGAGTGATTTCTAACAACTATATAGAGTTATGCTCCCTCTCGTAACCTCACTCATCCTACAAGGTTTACACCTTATCAAATGGATTAAAGCAGAGAAAACGGATTATGTTTCAATTGTGATAGCAAGTATAGTAAGGGGAATAAATGTGGTGATAATAAATTATTCTACATAGATTGTAAATAATAAGAAGATCAAGAATTGGAACCATCATAGCATATAGAACTAGAAGACACTACTCTAACCATATATTTTCATGCATCGGATGACATCAATACTCCCAAAAACCTCAATATACAATGATATATCAAAATAAAAATGTAATGGTGTTGATTGATTCTGACAGTATCCATAACTTCATTAATTGCAAACTAGTGAAATTTCTCAATTTCTTTGTATATCCATCACCAGAGTTTCAAGTAATGATTAAAAATGGAGGTACGATAAATTATTCAGGAAAGTGTCATAGTATTAATCTAAATATAGGGGAGTATTTATTGGATAGTCCCATGATTCCAATCCAAATGGGTGTTGTTGTTGTTTTATTAGGGGTCGAAAGGCTACAATCATTAGCAACATTGGGTCTTAATTTTAAATCATTTTTCATGATATTTTCCTCAGAAAGAAAGGAAATTGAACTCAAAGGTATCTAGGGGAATCCCTCTAAAGTGATAATCTCTAACAACATGACAAAATTACTCAAAAAGGAACACCATGGTGTACTTTCATAATTTTTCTCATTAGATGTTCAAGCATCTAGACCTATTTTTCTAGTGGATCTCCAAAAATTTATTGAAAATCATTCCAAGGTATTTGAACATATTCCTAAGAGTCTTCCACCTACTTGAGATCATGGCCATGCTATTCATTTAAAACTAGGAAGTGTACCACCTAAGATTGGGCCTTATAGGTTCCCATATGCAGAAAATAGTGAGATTGAACATATGATTCAAGAAATGTTAGGGATCAACATCATTCAACCTATCTAAAATTATTTATATTCATTAGTTGTGATGGTTGAAAAAAAGGACGGTTCATGGGGTATGTGTCCAAATTATAGATGAATCAGCAAAATGATTATTAAAGATAAGTTTTCTATTCCTATAACTGATTAATTGAAAGGATAATATTTTTTTACTAAGTTGGATCTCAACTCTAGATATGATCAAATCAGAATTATGCAAGAAGAAATTCCCTAAATATCCTTTATAACACATGAAGGACATTAAAGGTTTTTGGTGATGTTATATGGCTATACTAATGTAACTTTAATACTTCAAATATTAATCAATTATATTTTCAATCCCATACTCATAAAAAAAAATTTAGTATTTTTTAACGATATACTAATATAAAAAAAATCATGGGATGAACATGTACAACATGTTCACATGGTGTTTGTTGGCGTAGGCCATTTTAGGGAACACCATATGAAGTATTGAATTCAGTTAGAAAAGGGATTAGAAAAGGAGTGTGCACCAAAAAATAAGGAAAATCAACGCGTCGTAGAACAAGGAAAATAAACGTGAGGAAGAAGAAGACTCAAAGGAAGGAAGGAGGAAGCAAATCAACTGCACACATAGGAAGTTAGAATGTGGACACACCTAATCCACTTAGGGTTAGGGTTTTTGTCATTGATGTAATGGGGTTTAACCCACTTTTTTTTATTATAAATAGGTATTGTAATATCTGAGGAGAGGACATGATATGATATCATCTCATGTGAAGAAGAGTTATTTCTTGAGCTATATAGTTGCAAAACTAGTTTTGGAGATGAGTACATTTTTGAGAGATATGCATTGTAAATGAGGGTCAAGTCACAAGTTGTGGAGCTTGGTGTGACACTGCTCTACCTCACACATATATATGTGTGTGCATTTCATATACACCTCTGATGTAATGTGCACAACACAATGAATTGATGAAGATGAATAAAGAAGAAAATAATTCTAGATATTTGTGGACGTAGCCCAAGCGTGAACCACAAAAATTGTGTCACTGTGTGGAATGTTTTATGTCTTGCAATGGTTTATGATAAATGAATAAACATGTTAGTAGTAAAATGTAAGCGTGCACTAGAATAGTTATGATATTTACTATAAAATGAAGTTTAGTGAATGAATATGGTTACAATATGGTAGATCTGGGTTTAGTGATATGGTATAATGATAAATTTGATGTATGTTGAAGTAAAAAGGCATACCTAACATCCCCAAAGAAACATCCCTTCCAAGGCTGCAGACATCTGGGTCCTGCAGCCATCTCAGGTGAGACTTCATTGTGCACTTTGTGCACAGTGTTTCCTTCTTCTCTCCAGAAGGGTCGATGGTTTGCAGGGTTTTTTTGGAAACCTAAATTAGAACCCAGATCATCCTAAACATTCCAACAAATGGTTCCATTTTTGGTTGGAACTCACAAGAATAGATTGGAAGGGACTTGATGAGAGTGAAGAGAATGCAGTAGTATAAAGGGATGTTTAGGCCATGGAACCCTACTAAACATGATATTGAACGATGGATGGAAACAAAAGATCTTGATTTTGTGTAGAAAGAGAATAAAATTTCCAGGTATACACCACGCTAGTACTTGGAAAGGTATGTATTCATTGATATTCGTGAGGAATGTTTTTGTTATTTTATGAATTAGTTGTAGGAGTGGATATTGATATTGAAGGACAATAACCCTACTAACCAAATAAGACCAATAGAGTGGACTACTAATAATATTGCGATCCTA
This sequence comes from Picea engelmannii, assembly GCA_009831015.1. NCBI lineage: Eukaryota > Viridiplantae > Streptophyta > Pinopsida > Pinales > Pinaceae > Picea > Picea engelmannii. The sequence goes on along the minus strand of ML779058.1, from coordinate 625,147 downwards.
GAAAGAGTCAATAATAAATTCACACGTGTAGTGGATTTCTGGCTAGGCAATATTATTGAAGGATTTATTGTTGAGTTTGTAGTCAATACTGCAAAGGAATACACTACTGCAGAGCATAATTTTTTGAAGGGACCTAGAGGAAGGTATATTAGATCACTTTATACATTGATCAATATCCTATTACATGATAATGACGTGATGACAATGGATTCTAAATCACTCTACGTGCATGGGGGAACTGGGGGAAGCACTAAGGACGATCTGAGATATGGAGAGGGATTTGGAGAGAGGCTAAAATATGGAAGAAATGGACCCAATTATGATGGATGAAGATTAGATCAAGGAAATAATGGATAAAGCAGGAAAAACATGCAACAAAAGACCCTACAAGTATAAGATCAATAATAAGAAGAGGGTAGTATCCGATAAAGAGGCATTGGATAGTGATGAAGAAGAGGTAGATGATCTCCATGCTACGGGGAATATTGAGGATATCCTGCGTGCCACATATGAGAGAAAAACCAGAGGTCAAGGGTCCGACCCAGAAGAAGGCTCTCAATTCCATATGAAAATTAGTGTGGAACCCATAACGCCATGTGTGACTAAGACATCTAAAAAAGAAGAAACATTTAGACAACCAACAATTAGCGGAAGAAGGATTTTAGCAGGTTGAGGGACCAGTGGAAGTACAAATTCAGTTAGCAGTAGTCAGTTATCGACACTACATGGAGGTGGTAGTACAAAAAAATTTATAATGGCAGGAGTAGATCCAACTATCCAGTTACCATAGTTTCATCAATAAGGGTCAAAGGACCCAGAGAAGCATTTGTTTATTTGTGAGAAAATTTGGGTAGCTAAATAGATCACATATGAATATACAAGAGTGGTGCAACTTGCAATCACATTTACATAATGCACACTAGATTGGTATATGGGCCTCGTAGTAAACAATCCACAAGGTGCACCTACAACCGTCACATATGTTAAGAAGGCACTAATCAATGAATTCCAGTGACCAAGTTCAGAGGATCAGTTTATGAATGAAATTATAGAAATCAAATAGAATTCAGGAGAGTCAGTTTGGTAGATTGATCAAAAGATCAAGCGATTGAAAGGTAAGTTTAAGTACCCTATCACATATATGCAACATAGGAATCTATTTGTTAATTCATTATTTCCACATCTGAAGTATCCATTGAGGCAACAAAAGTTCCTGACTCGGGCTGAGGATTTGTAAGCAGCCTTGCAATTGGAGGAAAATGAGTAAAAACATATAGATCTAGCTATAAAAGATCTAAAAAATATGAAATTCCAGTTGAATCAGAATAAAGACAAGGAAAAGAGGGAAGTTGTTTGGTGTACCTTATGAAGAATAGAAGGACATCATAATAATGAGTGCCTAATATTTGTACAGTACTTGGGAGAAGGAATCACAAATCCCTTACCCATAGGAGGACCATGGTTTGAAATATGTAGAACATGTGGAAATGATCCATATCATGGTCCCATGATGGAAACGTATTAAATCGTGCCTAAGAGTACATTCTATAACTTATGCAAGTTTGTAGGAAATGAGGACAAGGATTGTCGAACATTGGAAATGATGAAGGAAAGGACCTCAGATGATTATAGGATGCACACTAAACCAATGAAAGCTCCATCTACACAACATTATAATAATACACAATAGTTTACAGTGCCATTGCAATATAATAATGCAGAGCCACGGTATAATTTGGTACCATAGTAAAATACACAACACAAAGATAATCAAGATAACAAAGGAGGATTCATAGGAGGAGGTTGTGGAGGAAGAGGATTTGGAGGAGGTAGAGGACTAGTAACCTGTCACAATTTTCATAAACCTAGAAATTATGCAAGGGGTTGTCCACATCCACCAGCAACATGTATGTATTTTCATGTAGTAGATCATAATACAAAATATTGTCCAACACATTTGATAAAGATAGAGGAAAAGAGGAATAAAAACAACCAGAATGTTCAATGGATTTCCTTAGAAAATATAGAAGATGATGGAACAAATATCCATATAGTGAATCAAGGAGGAACCATGACAAGAGCATATGAAACAAAGAGGGATCAGGACCAACACTAGTGGGTCAGAAGAAATACAACACCTGGAAAAAAAAATTGATGCGCGAAAGGAGAAAGAAATATTCAAGGAGGCCAGACAAGAAATTTTGAAGGAGAATATTACTTCTACTTCAAGAACAAGGCCATGAGATAATGTACCAGTATATGACATGCCTCCATTATTTGATTAGACCAGTAGAGATCATTCTTCATAACAAGTAAGTAATCTAAGAAATTTTTTTGGGTCTTACTTGAAGTTATTGAATGATAAAAGATCTCCACAAGTGTTACAAAGTCTGTTAGAAAAGTGAAATTATGGAGAAAAGATAAAACTATAATAGAAGAAAGTCAATCAAGTTCGTAAGAAGACAAGGAAAAATAGGGAGTTCATATTGAATGCAAATATTGGATACTTTAACATGGGGGACATCATATTGGACTTGGGTTCTTAGGTAAATCTTCTCCCTAAGAAGACATGGGAAACTATGGGGCAACCTACATTGGGATATTCACCTATTTAGTTGAAACTAGAAAATCAGTATAAAGTGGTACCAATTGGTGGATTGAAGGGAATACTAATGGATTTATATGGTGTGTGCACTATGGAAGACTTTGAATTTATTGATATAGTATATAATACTAAACCTTATCCAACATTGTTGGGATTGGATTGGGAATTTGACAATCAGGCTATCATCAACTTGAAGACTAGGAAAATAATTTTTGAATCATGAGAATATAGATTTATAGAACCATTATATCCTTCATAAGGTGGAATATATGTGGAACCAACATCAGACAACTTTATCCCATAAGAGATAAAATAGTTTTATAGAACTACCATGAGCCAGGAATATTACATTAACCCGACAACAGATTAAATTCTTAGCTAGAGAAGCATTAGTTCTTATGATTTATACTCTAAAATAGATTGGAGAATTGGAAACAATTATTACATGATATATCTACTATAATATGTTCAATAATGACACACACATTGAGATGGATTGGCTCAGAGGTAAGAGAACCTCCAAATTTTTATGGTCCAAATGATTTGGAATATTTTTTAAGAAATTTTGAATTAGATTTTCTGGAAAATAAAAGGTTATTAGATTTATATCTTGCATTAAAAGTGACACCTACACATTGGTGGGGTACTCACAAGGAGAAGATAAATAATTGGTACCAATGCAAGATATTACTACGCATTAGATTTGGCGCAGAACAAGAGAATAAATATATGGAGAAGAATGATGGAATTGGACAAACCAAAGAACATATAGAAATATGTATAAATCAATGGAGATTGGTACCACTATAATAATGGCCAAATCACTTCATTCATACATTAGAAGGCATCCCAAGGAATTGTTAAACAAAATTGGAACTGTGCAAAAAAACTGCAAATTGGGACGAGTTGCAACATAATTTTATGATTACATTTTCATTTGAAGATGAGAATCCAATGATAGAGACAACACTGAAGATGATAAAAGAGAATATTTTTGAAGAACCTGAAGTTGAAATTGTACCATCATATTAGAATCAAAATAGAAAAACAGTCAGAAAATTGTTACATTGTTACCACGTCGCAGAAAATGACTCAAAAGAAGAAAACACGTGTGATAGTCATATAACATAACTTTAAGGGGAAAGAGAAGTTTAAGTTCCAAAGTTACAGTCAGAAGAATTTGCTGCACCACTGAATATAAAAATAGGTAAATATTGGAACAGAAGAGAGCCCAAAAATTGCAAGTATTGGTGACTATTGGGATAACCAGACAGTGGAAAGAATAACAAAATTGTTGTGTGATTATAATGATTTATCTCCAACGAAATTTTTAGAGATGAAAGGGGTAGAATTATAACTTGGAGAAATGAAAACTCATTTGAGACCAGATGCCAGACCAATAAAACAAAGACCTTATAGGCTGAATCTAGTATACAAACAAAAAGTTAAGGAAAAGATTGTTAAGATCTTAGAGGTTGGTGCAATAGAATTTGCTGAATAATATAAGTGGATTAGCCCTATTTTAGTGGATCAGGAGAATAATTAAGGGGGAAGAAGGATCTTTGTAGACTTGAGGAATTTGAATGATTCTTGTCTGCATGATCCCTTCCCTACTCCATTTACAAACGAGTGTTGGAAAATGTAGGAGGACAAGAAGCATATTCATTTATTGATAAATTTTCAGGGTATCACCATATCATAATAGCACCAAAGGATTGACATAAGGCTACATTTGTCATAGAATGGGGGTCATATCAATACAAAATGATTCTTTTTGGATTGAAGAATGCCCCTGCTATTTTTTCAAGATTAGTGGTAGCTGCATTTAAATATTTTATACATAAAATTTTGGAAGGTTATTTGGATGATTAGACAATATTTAGTTTATTGAAAGATCATGTTGAAGTGTTAAGATTGATTCTAGACAGGTGTAGACAGTTTCAAATCTCATTTAACCTTAAGAAATACATATTCAGTGCACCATTTGGAATTTTTCTATGGCATGTGGTGTGTAAACAAGGTCTATTGGTTGATCCCGTGAAGATTGTTGCCATTGTTAATTTACCACCATATAAGTCAGTGTGCCAGTTAAAATCTACACTTGGTCATACAGGATACTATAGGAATTTCATAAGGGGATATGCACTTATTACTGCGTCCATGGAGAAATTGTTAAAAAAGTATATCAAATTTCAGTGGAATGAGGAGTGGCAACAGATTTTGGACATCTTGAAGGAGACAATGGTAGCAATGCCAATTTTAGAATTTTTAGATTGGTCAAAGTAATTTCATGTTCATGTGGATCCATATTCAATATCACTTGGAACAATATTAACACATCCAGGAGAAGGTGATATAGATCACCCAATAGCATTTGCAAGAAGGAAAGTCTCATATTCAAAAAATAGCTACAATACAATAGAGAGAGAAGGTTTGGCTATGGTGTATGCATTGCAGAAGTTCAAAAACTATTTGTTAGACCAACATTTTAAAATGTTCACAGATCACTCTGCTCTTAAATACATGGTCAACAAGCCGGTGTTGAGGGGAAGAATATCTAGACGGTTGTTGTTATTTCAAGAATTTGACTTTGAAGTAGTTGTGAAACCTGGAAGATTGAATGCAGGGCCAGATCATATTTCCAAGATAAACAATGGGGAGGAACCAAGTAGTTTGGAGGAAAATTTTCTTGATGCACAACTATTTTAAGTGTAGATTGCTAATGGATATTTTGTTGATATTATTGAATGTTTGAGTATAGGAATTTCCCCAAAGGAATACAATACCGTACAAAAGAAGAATTTGGTGGTTAGAGCTGCAGATTACCAACTAATTACAGGACATTTGTATAAACTAGGAGAAGATAACATTCTAAGAAGATGTGTCATGGAGCATGAACGTCCTATCATTTTGGCAAAAACACATGAAGGAATAACTGGAGGAAATTATGCAAGGAAAGTTACTGTGCAAAAGATACTACGTAGGACTATGGACAGAAAGTAGCTAGAAAAAGGAAAAAGGTATTGGATAGAAAAGTACAGTGCGCCAGAGCATTTATGATGGGACTTATAAAAGAGGAAACTATGCATGAGAAGACTCATTGTGACATTGAGAAAACGATAACTAAGGAGAAAAAACTCGATGTGATAAATTGATTTCGAGGTGATTTAGAGACAATTCAAACCAACCTAGTCTATATTTAAATGGCACCATTGAAGGTCATAGCTCCTAGCTGAACTGCAAGGAAAACACAAAACACCATAAGGTATCCACAAGAGAAAGCAGCGGAAGAAAAAAACCCTATTCAACTGGAGGGAGTGGTGGATGTGGATGTCATTCCTTCACCAATGATCTAACAAGTTAGTCCAACGATTATGGAGGAAAAATAAGAACAGGTTCCAGTGACAGAAGAGATGGAGGTCGATACACATGAAACCCTAGCACAGAGGAGAACCCCATGCAACAAATCGGATTAGGAGAACCACAATAGATGACTAAGGAATATGATGAGTGCACAGAGTCATATGAACCCAGAGGATAGGCCAAAGTAGTGAAACAACTTGTCACAGAGCCAACAGATCAGACGAAAGAATAGGTTCAGGTGGAATATGTTACACAACAACAAGATTCAGACGCAGAAGAAGAAGATGATGTGCACCAAGAAGAGGGTCCATCGATAATGATAGGAAATAGAATGGGAAAACAAACAATATGAATATCATCACACAAATAGAAATAAGCAACACTGAAACTACCACAAATACCCGAAGGAGTCACGATTCTCCTTGGCATATTAGGATGTGTGGATAAATTGAGGTATTCATACCACAATGTAAGAAATAGGGACAAGTTCCCTAAGTTTGTGCCACAAGTCTATATGGAGAGAAAAGGAGTAGGTCTACCAGGATTTCCAATTTTAGAGCCAAAGCAGTGGATAGAAGGGTTTTATAACATATGTATCATGAACTAATTAGAAATCCCTCATTTTGGGTGGGGTAAATATGTAAACAACTACATCAAACAATTACTAACAATGGTGCATGGGGGTATTCTATAGATAGATATACCAATCTTAATAGACGTAGATTTAATATCATAAATCATGGTTTTTCCAACTAATGGAGAAAAGACAAAACAATATTTAGATGAAATGACAAAAGAGAAATCCCTCACAGAGGAGATGAAGAAGACATATGGAACTGAGAGAGGGTCATGGGGTATAATAATTAACATAATCAGTGAACTTGTGATGTTATTGGTGACCACATTGATGGCTTGAAAACTCTTAAGGAAATTTCACAAGGAAGAAGCACTTGCAGGAGTTATAGTAGCAACCGCGCAGTTCACAAAGGGGACTTTACTCGATTGGAGCACATATTTACTAAAATTATTTTTGGATGACTGGAAGGATGCAGTGAATATTGGAACAGAGTTCCATTATGAATGGTTGATAATATTGATAGCTTTGGTGGGTTGGAGAGAACCCAAACACAACGGATTTTAAACAAGGCTAGGAAAATGGCATGCAACAAAGTATACGACCTTATGGCACACCTAAGATGAAAATAAAAGGAAGGAGAATGATAAAATATTTTCCATGTATTACAACGAGATGCAGGAAAATATAGCCAATACATGGAGGATACCACCAAAAGTGGTGGAAGAGCACCAAAGAATAGCTAATTTTAAGGCTTCTAGACACAATATGTGGATTTTGGACAAAACTGATACCAAGAAGGAATGGTTACAATTAAGATACTATGTGACAAAATAAGAGGTACAATGGGTCATGAAAGACTGGCTTGAAGAATGGAGGGCACCAATAAGTTCTAGTAAGGGATCAAAATGAAAACAACAAGTAGAATATGACACTTCATAGAAGTCGAATAGTCCAACAACAAATACAAGAAAGGCAACAGAGCATGCAAAGGAAATAGTGGGGAGTGCAAAAGTTAGAAAACCAAGGAAGAGTAAACTTATTCCCAAACCTTCAATGTAGGAGAAGTACCACGCATAAGTACAAAATAGAGGAGTAAATAACGATAGTAATTTTCCTGCGTAGGAGGAACTAGGAGGAGGAGACATACCAGACATGGACATCCTAGGAAAATCAGTGCAGACAAATACACTTCCCATGAAGAGGAAACTATTGTAGTTAGGAGGTAATAAAAAGAAGATGAAGTGATGCAGGAGCATCTCAAGCGAGCCAGCGTGGAAGAAAAAGACAGTTGGACAAGCGCCCAACACAAATTTTGAAATATCTTGAACCATTAATGAAACATCAAGTGGAGGCGCACTTGTATAATGTAATCGGACCTTGAGCGATACGCTCTTGTCCTTTGTAGAATAGAAGGCATTTATGGTAGCTAATGAAAGTAGGTAGAATTGAATGTGTAGATTTGACAGTTTTAGAGAGCAAGAGGGAAACGGGATATAGACACCCTCATTGTGTATTGTAGCATTAGCATTATTATGAGCATAGAAGAGAAGCAGAGAGTTGTGTAGCAGACTCCATGTACAAAAGTTCTGAATTAATACAAGAAAGTTGTGATTCAGGCTCATGGTGTCCATATATTCTGTGTATGCATCTTTGAATGTTATGCTCATGAATTTTTTTACTCTTTCTGTCATGCAATTGCTTTTATGCTATGTATGAATGATTTCTTGTTGAATGTTTGAAATCTGAGAGGAAAGGGTAATGAAATGAGTTTCAATTGTTTCTCTATCTAAGCAAGAGTTCCTGCAAGGAGTGCATTTGAATTTTCCGCAAGGAGTGCGTTGACAAAAGGTTCAGAGGTTCGTCTCTGAAAGCTCAGGAGAGATAGTGTGTGTTCTCATATTCACAGAAGTGCAGTTTGGTACAGGAGCCGTGCAAGGAGTGCGCAGGCTGAGGAAAGTCTCAGAGTTTTGAACCTGAGCAAAGTATTGAGAGACTACTGCTACAGGTCTGCACAGGTTTGAAGGATTTCAAGCACTTGGAAGTGTTTGAAAGTCTGCCCCAAGGAGTGCGTGCAAGGGTTTTCCTAAAAGACATAGAGCCGTGAAAAGCTCAGAGGAATTAGACCTTTGAAGGAGTCGAAGGAAAGTAAGAGGCCAAGTACCTTGAAAGTTTGTAGGAAGGCGTAGTGACGAGGGACCGCAGGAGGATGAGTTCCATGGATAGAAACACCTTGGTTAGTTGTGCATAGATTCTTAGAGGAAGAGACTGGACAGTCATAATTCTCTGAAGAGAATTCACGAAGTCCCATGAGCCGTCAGATCTCACGGAGGAACAGGGAAGATACGACGAGTGTTCCCGAAAGGTTCTAAGCTCAAGAGGAGTAGGACCGTAGATCCAAGCCACAAGGGCCATTGGATTTACATGTGGATTCTATATCGGGATTTCGTGAGTTGAATTTCCATAAACTTTCCAATGGGAATCGCGAAATCACGAAACGCGAAGTCCCAAAAGCTAAAAGGATTTGTGTGGGCCACGGAGGAGTCAGTGAGTGGACAAGTGGTGCACTATTGACGTAGAGTCAACCTCCATTGACCATTTCGGAGTTTCAGGGAGTGAAGTTCTGAATTCTTTGCATTAGGATTCACAATATCGCGAAGTCCAAAGTCGCGATGGAGTAAAGGGGCGTTGAAAGGTCAACCTTGTGAGCACGTCAGAATTTCAGAAATTGGGTTTTGGGAATCGTGGGAACAAGTTGTTTGACACCATGACCACCAAAATCATGATAAGGAAAAGCCCAAAAGAGAAGAGGACGGGTCAATGTTGACGGGTTTCGGGTTTCAAAGATTTGAAAGACAAGCGCATGACCAATGGATTCGCGAAAGGGCAAAGTCCGATCCCCCTAAGTATAAAAGAGATTTCTCAAAGTTAAGAGTGGGTGAATATTTCCTAAAAGGGAAATAGAAGAGCTATTTCCGAGAGCTCTTTGGGTTAGTGTATAAGGAAAGATCCTGTGTGTGCGTGGACTTCCTGAACCGCGGGTTGAGGAAGGGCTGCTTCAGGTTTGGTATCAGAGCTCAGAAAGGTTCTTTACTTTCTGTAGAAAGGGAAAGGATAATTCACCATGCCGCCAAGAAGAAGGGACAGACAAACACCCGATCCATGAGAGGAGAGGGAAATGCAGAGAAGAAGAGGTAGGTAGATGACTGATCCAACCATGGAGAAAGAAATGCGTGATATATGAGCTAGACTTGAAGACATGGAGATAGCACAAAGGCGTATAGTCAGTGCTGGGGATCTTAGTGATTCCGAAAGTGAAATTGAGGCTCAACGTGAAGAAGAATTTACAGCCGAAGATGCAACAAACGAATGCTTGATTAGAGCTATTGCACAAATGGGTGCAAGAGAGAAAATGGACATCCCAGTTTACGAGGGAAACTTGGATGCAGAGGAGCTTCTAGACTAGATTAGAGCTCTGGACACATACTTTGACTATGAAGATGTTGAAGAGGACAAGAAATTCAAGCATGTTGTCACAAGATTGAAGGGACATGCAACATTGTGGTGGGATGAACTACAAGATGACAAACGCTGCAAGGGCAAGCAGAAGATCAAAAGCTGGGATAGAATGATCACGAAGATGAAAGAAAAATTCATCCCCAAAGATTATCAAATTACTCTGTTTAGGAGGATGTAGAACCTGAGACAAAAGCTGATGACAGTGAAAGAATACAATGAATAATTCTATAAACTGAACATTAGAGCAGGTCATCGGGAAAGCAATGGTGAAAAAGTAGCCAGATATATGAATGGCCTGAGATACGACATCCAGGACAAGATGAGCATGGTAACCATCCAAACGGTGGAAGATGCTTATTAGATGGCTCTAAAAGATGAAGAGAAGCTGAGACGAAAGCAGGGTCAAAGAGGCCGAGGCAGAAGTCAATCCAGGGGCAAATCGGTTGTCCAAGATAAAAATCAGAAACCCAAGGAGGACTGGAAGAAACCTCAGACTCGAATTGAAAGAGGAGGAACCTCGTAGCGAGGGAAATATGCTGAACTGAGAGGACAACATACTGAGCAGAGAGGAGATTATGTTGATAACAATACTTTTCCTCGTACTAGAGGCGGAGGAAGAGGAAGAGGTGGAGTAATAACACGCTTCACATGTGGAAAGAATGGGCACAAGTCTTACAAGTGTCTAGATAAAAAGAAAGAGAGTGAAGAGACTCACATCGCTGAATCACAGAGGCGAGATGTTGAGGCAGAGGATGCTGAAGGTAGAAGATCACTGATGATGCGAAAAGTTCTTTTGACACCAGAGAAGGAGGTGGAGAATTCAGCCCAAAGAAACAAACTTTTCCAGACAACTTGCAAGACCAAGGACAGGGTATGCAAGTTCATTGTGGATAGTGGTAGCACAGATAATCTCATTTCGACAAAGATGGTAGAAAAGTTGGAGCTGGAGACGATTGATCATCCAAGTCCATATAGAGTTTCATGGCTACAAAAAGGACATTAGGTAACGGTCACTAAACAATGCTTAGTTGAATTCAAGATAGGAGGGTATAATGATAAGGTACTCTGTGATGTTATTCCCATGGATTTTTTTCATCTATTGTTGGGTAGACCATGGCAATATGATAGGAATGTGATTCATGATGGGAGAATGAACACATACACCCTAGAGAAGAATGGGAGGACACGCATGTTTCTTCCAATTAAAGATAAGGAGGTGAAAACAGAAGTAAGCAACACTGTACTTTTCATGAGTGGGAAGGAACTTCTTACAGAGGTTAAGAAGAAAGAGGATCCATAGTTCATAGTGGTCAGAAAACTGAGGATTGTTTTGACCAGCATAAGAGTGGATGATTTACCAGAAGAAGTTCAGGAACTGCTAGAAGAGTTCGCTGACATAGTAGTGGACGAATTACCTCATTCATTGCCACTGATAAGAAAGTGTGATTCATCACATTGATCTCATACCAAGAGCCAGTTTACCAAACAAAGCCATGTACAGATTGATGCCGCAAGAGAATGAAGAGGTCAAAAGACAAGTCCAGGATTTGTTGGACAAAGGTTTGGTCAGGGAAAGCTTGAGTCTGTATGTTGTTCCAACAGTACTCAGTCCGAAGAAAGATGGAGGCTGAAGGATGTGTACTGATTTGAGGGTGATCAACAAGATAACCATCAGGTACAGATTTCCATTGCCAAGGATGGATGATCTGATGGATTGCTTGAGTGGAGCAAAGTATTTTTCAAAGATTGATTTGAAAAGTGGTTATCATCAAATCCACACGAGGGAAGGTGATGAATGGAAGATAGCATTCAAAACCAATGAAGGGTTGTATGAATGGCTTGTTATTCCATTTGGCTTAACAAATGTGCCGAGTACCTTCATGAGGTTGATGAACGAAGTCCTGAGGGAGTTCATCGGAAAATTTGTCATTGTGTATTTAGATGACATACTGGTTTACAGTAAAACAGTGGCAGAGCATCTGAAGCATTTGGCTACAGTGATGCAGAGGTTACAACAGGAGAAGTTGTTGATAAAAATGAAGAAATCCTCGTTCATGAAGACAGAGCTCATTTACTTGGGATTTGTTATTTCTGTAGATGAGTTGAGGATGGATCCATATAAGGTGGAGGTAATCAAGAATTGGCCATCACCAAAGAATATCTTTGAGGTGAGAAGTTTTCACGGATTGGCTAGTTTCTACCGAAAGTTCATCAGAAATTTCAGTGGAATTAATGCAGCGATGATGGATACAGTGAAGAAAAGACTAAGTCTTTTCACTGGACTAAAGAAGCTGAGAAGAGTTTTAATTTGTTGAATAGGAAGATCACGGAACAACCAATTTTGGTGTTGCCGGATTTCCGAAAGACATTTCAAGTGAAATGCGATGCAAGTGGGTTTGCGATAGGGGCAGTCTTGAGTCAAGATGACAGGTCGATAGCATACTTCAGCGAGAAGCTGAATGAAGAGAAAGTGAAATACTCCACTTATGATAAGGAGTTTTATGCTATCATACAAGCATTGAAGAAATGGAGACATTACTTGATTCCGAAAGAGTTTGTCTTGTACAGTGACAATCATGCCTTGCAGTTTGTGACTCAACAAGAAAATTTGAATCATAGACATGTCAAATGGGTTGAGTATATGCAGAATTTCACTTTTGTGATTAAACATATTTCTGGTACTGCTAACAAAGTGGCTGATGCTTTGAGTAGGAAGTGTTTGCTATTGCAGGAGTTCAAAGTCAAAACGTTGGGTTTTGATGATCTCAGGAACATCTACGCAGATGATTCAGATTTTAAGGAAGCGTATGAAGCAACTGAGAATCCAATTCTCAGGGATAGAAGCCAATGGACAGAATACATGATCCAGGAAGGATTACTATTTAAAGGCAATCAGCTGTGTATTCCGAAATGCTCCATGAGGGAGAACTTGTTGAAGGAGAAACATAGTGGAGGATTAGCAGGACACTTTGGTCACGAAAATATGTTCACAAAGCTGAATGAGTCATATTTTTGGCCAGGAATGCGAGCAGACATCAAGAGATTCATGGACAGATGCAGAATTTGCTAGCATTCGAAGGGCAGAAGACAGAATGCAGGGTTTTATCAACCATTGCCCATACCTGAGAGGCTGTGGGATGCAATTAGCATGGATTTCATATTGGGGTTGCCAAGAACACAAAGAGGATTTGACTCAATCTTTGTGGTGGTGGATAGATTTTCCAAAATGGCACACTTCATTCCATGTTAGAAAACTAGTGATGCAACTCACATTGCAAATATTTTTTTCAAAGAAGTAATTCGACTTCATGGCTTACCAAGAAGCATAGTTTTGGATCGAGACACTAAGTTTATAAGACACTTTTGGAGGACCTTATGGAAGAAGATGGGAACCAAATTGTCATTTAGTTTAGCTTATCATCCTCAGACGAATGGACAAACAAAAGTGGTGAACAGAAGTATGGGAGACTTGCGGAGAAGCTTGGTGACAGAAAACCGCAGCTAGTGGGACAACATATTACCACAGGAAGAATTTTATTATAATGACTCAGTTAACAGAAGCACAGGGCAAAGTCCATTTTAGGTTTTCTATGGCATGCAGCCAAGAGGAATTTCTGAACTGAGAGATTTAGAACAGATTGCAACTAGGAGTGCTAGTGCAGAAGATTTCGTAGAGGCGATGAAGGAACTTCACAACCAGGTGAAGGAGTGATTGCAGAGTTCAAGCCAGGAATATAAGCGCAGAGCAAATAAACATAGGAGACAACTTCAATTTGAGGTTGGTGATTTGATTCTGGCACATTTGAGAAAGGAAAGGTTCCCAAGAGGAACATATAATAAGCTGAAGATGAAGAAAATTAGACCATGTAAGGTCTTGAAGAAATTTGGGGTGGATGCTTACGAGATTGAATTACCCGATGGGATCGGAATTTCTCTGATATTCAATATCTTGGATTTGTACCCGTATAAAGCTGAGGAAGCAGGGATAGGAAATGAGCAACTAGTGATCCAGTGGACAAAGAAGATGACAGTTGCAGATAAGCTGCAGATGGAGTGCATACTGGACAAAATGGTCAGTAAAAAGACCAGGCAAAACCAATACTTTGAATATTTGGTCAAATGGAAGGGCCATCCGGTTGAAGATTCCAGTTGGGAGAATGAAGCAGAGATCCAGAAGCATGGATGAACCGTGCGCAAGCTCATGGACAGGAGCCCATGAAAATTTTCAAGCCAGAGAGTATGATGTAGGAGCATCTCAAGCGAGCCAGCGTGGAAGCAAAAGACAGCTGGACAAGTGCCCAACACAAATTTTGAAATATCTTGAACCATTAATGAAACATCAAGTGGAGGCACACTTGTATAATGTAATCGGACCTTGAGTGATCCACTCTCATCCTTTGTAGAATAGAAGGCATTTATGGTAGTTAATGCAAGTAGGTAGAATTGAATGTGTAGATTTGACAGTTTTAGAGAGAAAGAGGGAAACGGGATATAGAAACCCTCATTGTGTATTGTAGTATTAGCATGATTATGAGCATAAAAGAGAAGCAAAGAGTTGTGTAGCAGACTCCATGTATAGAAGTTCTGAATTAATACAAGAAAGTTTTGATTCAGGCTCATGGTGTCCATATATTCTCTATGTATGCATCTTTGAATGTTATGCTCATGAATGTTTTTACTCTTTCTCTCATGCAATTGCTTTTATGCTATGTATGAATGATTTCTTGTTGAATGTTTGAAATCTGAGAGGAAAGGGTAATGAAATGAGTTTCAATTGTTTCTCTATCTAAGCAAGAGTTCTTGCAAGGAGTGCAGTTGAATTGTCCGCAAGGAGTGTGTTGACAAAAGGTTCAGAGGTTCATCTCTGAAAGCTCAGGAGAGATAGCATTTATTCTCATATTCATAGAAGTGCAGTTTGGCACAGGAGCCATGCAAGGAGTGCGCAGGCTGAGGGAAGTCTCAGAGTTTCGAACCTGAGCAAAGTATTGAGAGACTACTACTACAGGTGTGCGTAGGGTCGAAGGATTTCAAGCACTTGGAAGTGTTCGAAAGTCTGCCGCAAGGAGTGCATGAAAGGGTTTTCCTAAAATATGCAGAGCCGTGAAAAGCTCAGAAGGAATGAGACCTTCGAAGGAGTCGAAGGAAAGTAAGAGGCCAAGTACCTTGAAAGTTTGTAGGAAGGCGTAGTGATGAGGGACCGCAGGAGGATGAGTTCCACAGATAGAAACACCTTGGTTAGTTGTGCAAAGATTCTCAGAGGAAGAGAACAGACGGTCAGAATTCTCTGAAGAGAATTCACGAAGTCCCATGAGCCGTCAGATCTCACGGAGGAACATAGAAGATACGATGAGTATTCCCGAAAGGTTCTAAGCTCATGAGGAGTAGGACCATAGATCCAAGCCACAAGGGCCGTTGGATTTACACGTGGATTCTATATCAGGATTTCATGAGTTGAAGTTTCGTAAACTTTGCAACGGGAATCGCGAAATCACGAAACACGAAGTCTCAAAAGCTAAAAGGATTTGTGTGGGCCACGGAGGAGTCAGTGAGTGGACAGGTGGCGCACTATTGACACGGAGTCAACCTCCATTGACCATTTTGGAGTTTCGGGGAGTGAAGTTTTGAATCCTTTGCATTAGGATTCGCGATATCATGAATTCTGAAGTCCAGATGGAGTAAAGGGGCGTTGAAAGGTCAACCTTGTGAGCGCGTCAGAATTTTGGAAATCGGGTTTTGGGAATCGTGGGAACAAGTTGCTTGACACCGCGACCGCCAAAATCGCGATAAGGAAAAGCTCGAAAGAGAAGAGGACGGGTCAGCGTTGAAAGGTTTCGGAGATCTGAAAAACAAGTGTGTGACCAACGGATTCACAATAGGGCGAAGTATAATCCCCCAAAGTATAAAAGGAATTTCTCAAAGTTAAGAGTGGGTGCAGATTTCTCGAAAGGGAAATATAAGAGCTATTACTGAGAGCTCTTCGGGCCAATGTATAAGGAAATATCCTATGTGTGTGTGGACTTCCTGAACCGCGGGTTGAGGAAGGGCTACATCATGAAGGTGCATAAAGGAATTCTTGAGTTCACATTAATAGAGGATGAGGAGGAAACAGTGGCAGAGAAAGTATGGGACTATCCAACAAAGGTGTGGGATGATGTAGAGAAACAAAGGGAAGAAATAGTTAGGAAGTTGATAGAGGTTAAGGAGGAATTGGAACAATTTCAACCTACTAGCGCACAGAAGAGAGAAAAAGCGCAACAACACACTTCATAAGAAAGATCAGTTCCAATGCAGGAGATAGTACACATAATATCAATGGGAAGTAAAAATGTTTATGTAAATTAGGAGATGTTATAGGTGGATGACGAGACAACACAAAAGAAGTTGAAGGACATAGATCACTTGGACTTGGAACTTCCCAAGGTTCCAACAAAGTCTCTTTACAAACTACAAATTAATGTTGCATCGAAGATAAATTCGAGGGAACATGCAGACGTGACAAGTCTAGAACTAGAAAATGAAGTAAAGAGGAAACTAAAGTTGATAATAAATCAAGTGAAATTTGAGAGAGATACAATAAAGAAGAACATTGGTAGAATGGAGCAGAAAGTGGAGGAAGTGTTTAAAAAAATTCCTCACAGTGCACAATAATGGAGAGGTTAACAACAAAGGAGAATATTAAAAATATAGTGTCGGATATGGAGGCATACATGAATCACATTACATAATTGAATGAACTCCTACCACCTAGCATTCCACCAGAATTTAGAACACAGAGGGAGAATGAGGTGATAATCTATAAGGAGAGTATTACAAAGATATTTTAGGAACTCACAGAGCTATATAATAGGATCACGTAGTTATGGATGAGCCTACTAGAGTATGATCAACTACAAGAGTTAGAATAGAAGGAAGAATGAGTAAATATTGTAGTGCAAGAACTCAAGTAGAGGAAAAAATGAATGAATATATCAGATAGGCTGAAGAGTGCACAAGAATTGAATAATTTAAAGACAGAGATGAAGAGAATACAGGGAGAGAATAAGTCAAGGTAGGCTAAGTTGGAGCCATTGCAATAAAGGGTAGAAAAAATGTTGGCTGATATTAATGCAATCAAGGGGAAGATTGAAATAATCAGCTTGGATACTGAAGATTTACTAAGGGATCATATCACTGCATAGAATGTGGAGTCAGTACTAGAGAAGAGTGCACATGTCAACAATCGAATTGAATATATTGTAGGTAAATTCAATGGGTTGGAGAACTTAGTGCAGGATGCAAACACTGCCTAAGTGGCTCGAGATGAGCAATAGGTGAGTGTTGGGGGACTGTTAGCGCAAGACATTTTGGGGGGCAATGTACTTGGTATTGAATACAGTTACAAAAGGGACTAGAAAAGGAGTGTGCATTAGGAAATGAGGAAAATAAGTGTGTTGGAGAACAAGGAAAAGCAGCACAAGGAATA
This sequence comes from Picea engelmannii, assembly GCA_009831015.1. Lineage (NCBI taxonomy): Eukaryota > Viridiplantae > Streptophyta > Pinopsida > Pinales > Pinaceae > Picea > Picea engelmannii. Next base: position 607,624 of record ML779058.1, on the reverse strand, counting down.
AGAAGAGTCAGAGGAAATAAGGAGGAAGGAGATCAACTACATGCATGGGAAGTTAGAATGTGGAAAAACCTAATCCACTTAGGGTTAGCATTTTGATCATTGATGTAATAGGTTTTAACCAACTTTTTGTAGTATAAATAGGTATTGTAAGATCTGAGGGGAGGAGAGGATACAATATCATGTCATGCGAAGAAGAGTTATTGCTTGAGCTATCTCGTTTCAGAACTAGTTTTGGAAATGAATCACTTTTTGAGAGATATGCATTGTAACTGAGGGTTAGGTTGCAAGTTGTTTATCTTGGTGTGACACTGTCCCACCTCACACATATATATGTGCATTTCGTATGCACCTATGATGTCATTCACGCAACACAATGATTTTATGAAGATGAATAAATAACAAAATAATGCCAGATCGTTGTGGATGTATCCTAGGGGGGAGCCATGAAAAAGCATTGTGTCACTATGTGGAATGTTTTATTCCTTGCAATGGTTTATGATGAATGAATAAATCTTTTAGTAGTAAAATTAAAGTGTGCACTAGAATAGTTTTGATATTTATTGTAGAATGAAGTGTAATGAATGAATCTGGTCATAGTATGGTAGATCTGGGTTTAGTGATATGGTATAATGATAAATTTGATGTACGTTGAAGTAAAAAGGCATGCCTAACATCCAAAAAGAATCATCCCTTCGAAGGCTACATACATATGGGTCTTGTAGCCACCCATAAAATCATCTCGGGTGAGAGTTCATTGTGCACTCTGTGCATAGTGTTTCCTTTTGGCCTCTATAAGGGCCGATGGTTTGTAGGGTTTTGTTGGAAACCTAAAGTTGAACCTAGCTCATCCTAAACATTCCAACAATGTTAAAATTGTTGGAAGAAAAACAACTATATGCAGAGCCTTCCAAGTTTTCCTTTTGGGTTCAAGAAGTAGAATATCTAGGTCATATTGTATCTCATGAAAGTGTCAAAGTGGACCCTAAAAAAATTAAATCTATGATGGAATGGCCAACTTCAAAAACATTGAAGAATCATAGAGGATTCTTAGTATTGATAGGATATTAATCCAATTTTATAAAGCATTATGGTTGAATAACAACACCTCTAACAACATTATAAAAAAATGAGGAATTTTTTTGGACTCAATTATAAGAAACAAAATATTTTGAAATGCTTAAGGAGGCTATGAATACAAATTATTTTCTAGCCATGATTAACTTGACAAAAACCTTTATAGTGGAATGTGATACCTTGTGAGATGACATTGGTGCAGTTTTAATGCAGGAAAGAAAGCCCATTTCCTATGAAAGTAGACATTTTAAAGGAAATAAATTACTCAAACCCATTTATTAAAAGGAAATGTTGGCCATATTACATACAACTAATAAATGGTTCCCTTACCTAATAGGAATATGATTCAAGGTAAAAATAAATCATGATATTTTGAACTAATTCTTAGAACAATGATTATATTCAAAAGAGAAACAAAAATGGGTAAAAAAGATGTTAGGTTATAACCTTGAAATTATCTAAAAAAAAGGAAAATAAAGTATGGTGGAAGATGCACTTTCAAGGAAATAAGAGACACAAAGGGTTTACTGTGTTTATTTCCATTCCAAAATATAATTGGGTGGAAGAAGAAAGGATAGAATGGAAGAAAGATCAAAATGTATGAAAGATCATTCAATGACTACAAGAGGACCCAAGTGCAATAGATAATTTTTTGTGGAAGAATGACTTACTATGGTATCAAGATCGCTTATGTTTATGTAAGAATTCCGAACTCAAACAAAAGGTCCTTTTGGAATTTCATACTTCTCCTATAGGAGGACAATTGGGGTGCTTGAAAACTTATCATGGGATCAAGAAGGAATTTTCATGGGAAGGTCTTAAAATTGTTGTTCAAAATATCGTGGCTGAATGTGTGTTTTTCCAATAGAATAATGGACATCCAATAAAGACCTTGGGTATCCTAAAAAAATTATCTATACACACTCAACGTTGGGAAGAAGCTTCAATGGATTTTATTATAGGTATACCTAGGTCCGAAGGAAATAATTCCATCATGGTATTAGTGGATCGACTCACAAAGTATTCCCATTTTTTCTCCCTTTCTAATCCTTTTAAAGAAAGTACAATAGCCACAACATTCATGGAAATAGTTCATAAGCTACATGGAATCCCTAAGATCACGGTAAGTGACAGAGATCCATTTTTCACTGGAAATTTTTGGATTGAATATTTTTTTTCTTGGGAACTCAATTGGATCATGGATTCTCTTACCATCCTCAATTTGATGGGAAAACTGAGATTGTGAATAAATGTCTAGAGAGATATCTTCATTGTTTTTCATTTGGTAAACAAACACAATGGGTCAAGTGGCTTCCCTTGGCATAATGGTGGTACAACACATCATTCCATACTTCATAAAAAATGTCCCCATTTATGGAACTTTATGGATATAATCTTCCATCCATAATGATGCAGGAGCATCGTACGCAGCCAGCCAAGGGGCATAACGACAGAAGATAGATGGAAAATCACCTGCACACATTTTGAAGTGTTTTGAATATTAATGGATGGACATTAATGAAATAGCTAAGGGAAGTGTAATTACATTTATATCTAGATGTTGTAAAGAGATCTTGAGTGTTTCTCTCATCTGTCGAATGTAGAGGCATTTATGCGTAATGAATGCAAGTAGGTGGATTTAATTTAATAGATTAGATAGTTTAGAAGCGTAGGAGGGAAAACAGATATAGACACCCTCACCCTTGTATCATTGTAATTTTATTATTATTCAGAATTCATAAGATGTAGAGATGTAGCAGAGATCTATAGAGAAGAGACCATGTACAGGAACGCTTGAGTTAATATATGAAGCTTTGATTCAATTTTCATGGTGTTATGACGCTTACTGTTTACATTAGTTGAATGGTATGTTTATAGCCGTTTTGTTTTCTCTGTTACGAACTCATTTCAATGTTGTGTTGTGTGTATGATTTCATGTTGAATGTATGAAGTCTGAGAGAGGAGAAGAATGAGTTTCAATTGTTTCTATCCCTGAGAATTCCTGCAAGGAGTGCAGTGAATGTTGACAAGGTGTGCGTTGACGAGGGTCTGAGTTTTATCTCAGAAAGCTTAGAAGAGATATCGTTGTTCTCATACTAGAAGAAGTGAAGGTGTAGCCCAAATCCGTGCAAGGTGTGTGCAATATGGTTGAAGCTTTAGAACTTATCAACTAAGGGGAAAAGTTGAAGGACTACTATTGCAAAGAGTGCACAGGGTCGAAGACTCAAATAACTAGAGGTTATTTGAAAGTTCGTAGCAAGAAGTGTGTGTAGGGATCCTTTTGGAAGTTTGAGTTATAAGAGGAAGCTTAGGAAGGATAACACCTTTGAAGTGCTAAAAGGGAGAGGGAGATTGAAATCATCTCATAGAAGTCAAGTTCAGGAGGGAGAACACCGAGTCGTTTGGGTAGAATTATTGAGAAGTGAATCGGGCGGTCAGAATTCTCCATGGAGAACTTGCGAAATCGTGAGGACCATAGGATCCAGAGGAGTTGTAAGGTGGTTAGGAGTCGAACGAACCACCACCTTGATATCAAAAATCAACGTGAACCATTGATCGTGATCAGTTTGAGCTGTTAGATCATTTTGTGAATTTCGGGATTCGTAAGTTTGGAGTGCAGGCCAAAATACTTGGTCACTCTAATTCTCGAATCGTGAAAGGGATTATCAGGTGTGGAACTGAACGGTGGAAACACTTCATGGAAAAATACCAAAATTCTATGAACCGTTGGATCTCACAGATCTGTGAGGAAGTTAAGGCTGAGTGTCTTTTAGCGTTCAAAAGCTCAGGAGGAGTAGTAGGCATTGGATGGGAATCAACATGAGCCGTTGATCTCACATGCAAATTTCACTATTTCAGGAATTCGGGGATTGGTGCGACAAGTGATTTTGGAGTCGAGAGTTTCAAACTCTCGATTCATGAAATCCTGAAAATATCAAGACCATTGGATCAAAGGAGGCTCACAGCCATCAATTTTTCTAAAGGAAAAATTTTGGAGTTCGGGGAATCATAAGGGAAGAGGAACGACTGTTGTTTGTTTGCTCAAAGTCCTGAAAGTCGAAACTAGTAGGCAACAGGTGGTGTGTTCTCGTCACATTGGAAGAGTCAACCTTTGTTGACATTTCACTTTTCGACGATTGCAAGAGTTGTGGCATTGCATTGAGAACCTCCAACTCACGAAGATCGAAATCTTTCGTGGCTTAAACAAAGGGGTTAAATTAACTCTTGGTGTGGTTTCAGAAAAGATCCTATGTTGATCTTGGCCAGAGGGTAGGGGGTATGCACTAGTTGTGGTATCAAAGCCTGATTTTGTCTATATATTTTAGGCAGAGGGAGCTAGAGGAAAAGGAGTAGTTTGATACGCACCAGTTGTGGTATCAGAGCACAGATGAAAATTCTTTGCTTTTTGTAGCAGAGAGAAAAGAGGAAAATTTACAGCCATGCCACTGAGAAGAAGAGTCAGGCAAATACCTGATCCAGCAGTGGAAAGGGAAATCCACGAATTACATGCCAGGCTTGATGCTATGGAGACAACACAAAGGTGCATAGTTGACGCTGGGGATATTAGCGAAGCTGAAATTGAAAATGAAGCCATAAACAAAGAAGTTGTAGTCGAAGATGTTGTAGAAGAACGCCTATTCAGGGTTGTTGCAAGGATAGGTGCCATAGAAAAAATGGACATTCCCATGTATGAGGGAAACTTAGATGTTGAAGAACTTCTAGACTGGATTAGAGCTCTAGACAAATACTTCAACTATGAGGATGTTGAGGAAGATAAGAAAGTCGAACATGTTGTTACTAGACTTAAAGGGCATGCAACACTATGGTGGGATGAACTGCAGGCTGATAGACGTTGCAAAGGCAAGCATAAAATCAAGAGCTGGGATAGAATGGTTGCAAAAATGAAAGCCAAGTTTATACACAGGGATTATCAAATCACTCTGTTTCGAAGGATGCAGAATTTGAGACAAAAGCTTATGTCAGTAAGAGAATACACTGAAGAATTCTACAGGATAAACATCAGAGCAGGTCATCGGGAGAGCGATGATGAAAAAGTTGCCAGATACATGAATGGTTTGCGATATGACATTCAAGATGAGATGAGCATGATTACCATTCGAAATGTGGAAAATGTTGAAATGGAAGAAAGGCCAAAGAGGCCGAGGTAGAAATCAAAGAAGAGGCAAGACAATTTCCCAAGACAGAACTCAAAAACCTAAGGAAGAAGAGAAGAAACCTCAAACTCAACCTGAGAGAGGAGGAAACTCACAAGGAAGGCAACATGTTGATAGAAATACTTTTCCTTGAGCCAGAGGAAGAGGAAGAGGTAGAGGAGGTGAAGTGAAATTCTTTGTCTATGGAAAAGTTGGAAATAAACCCTATGAGTGTCTAGATAGAAAAAAAAATGGTGGTGAAACTCACATTTCCGAAGCTCAAGGATGAAATGTTGAGGCAGAGGACGCTAAGGGTGGAAGATCATTAATGATGAAGAAAGTTCTCTTGAAACCAGAAAAGGAACAGGAGAACCGGGCCCAAAGAAACAGCCTGTTTAGGACTACATGCAAAACTAAGGATAGAGTATGCAAGGTCATAGTGGACAGTGGTAGCACAGATAATCTCATATCTACAGAGATGGTAGAAAATCTAGAGATGGAGACTGTTGCACATCCAATCCCATACAGAGTTTCGTGGCTACAAAAAGGACATCAGGTAAATGCCACTAAACAATGTTTAGTTGAAATTAAAATAGGAGGATATAAAGATGAGATATTATGTGACATCATTCCCATGGATGTTTGTCATCTATTGCTAGGTAGACCATGGAAATATGACAAAAATTTGGTTCATGATGGGATAAAGAACACGTACACCCTGGAGAAAAATGGTAGGACTCACATGTTGCTGTCGATTAAGGATAAAGAGGTGAAAACAGAAATGAGAAACACTGTACTTATCATGAGTGGGAAAGAACTTCTTGTTGAGGTTAAGAAGAAGGACGACACACAATTTATTGTGGTTAGGAAGCCCAAAATTGTTTTGACCAGTACGAGAATAGATGATTTACCAGAAGAAATCCAGGAATTGTTGGGAGAGTTTGCTGATATAGTAGTGACCGAACTACCTTGTTCGTTGCCACCTATCAGGAATATAAGTCATCATATCGATCTTATACCTAGAGCCAGTTTTCTGAAAAAAGCAGCATATCGATTGATGCCACAGGAAAATGAAGAAGTTAAGAGGCAGGTCCAGAACTTAATGGACAAAGGATTGATTCGAGAAAGCTTGAGTCCATGCGCTGTTTCAACAGTGCTTAACCCAAAGAAAGATGGTGGCTGGAGAATGTGTACAGACTCAAGGGAAATCAATAAGATTACCATCAAGTACAAGTTTCCATTGCCAAGGATAGATGACTTGATGGATTTCTTGAGTGGAGAATTTTTTTTTTTAAAGATTGATTTGAAAAGCACATATCATCCAATTAGAATGATAGAAGGTGATGAATGGAAGACATCATTAAATACAAATGAGGGGATGTATGAATGGCTTGTCATGCCATTTGGCCTAACAAATGCACCTAGTACTTTCATGAGGTTGATGAACAAAGTCCTGAAGGATTTCATTTGGAAATTCATCTTTGTATATCTTGATGATATACTAATTTTCAGCAAAACAGAAGCAAAACACTTAAAGCATCTAGTTGTAGTAATGAGGAGGTTATAGCAAGAGAAATTGCCGATCAATATGAAGAAATTGTCATTTATGAGGACATAACTCATTTATTTTGGTTTTGTTATCTCTGCAAATGAACCGAAAATGGATCCGGAAAAGATAAAGGTGATTAAGGATTGGTTATTGCCAAAGAGTGTATTTGAAGTACGAAGATTCCATTGTTTGGCTAGCTTCTATAGGAAATTCATCTGAAACTTTAGTGAAATTAGCACACCAATGATGGATACGGTGAAGAAAAGATATAAATATTTTCACTTGATGGAGGAAGCAGAGAAGAGTTTCAAGTTGCTGAAGAAGATCGCTGAGCAACCAATTCTGGTTTTGCCGAATTTTAGCAAGACATTCCAGGTCAAGTGTGACGTGAGTGGATTTTCAATTGGAGCAGTCTTAAGCCAAGATGATAGGCCGGTCACGTATTTCAGCGAAAAACTAAATGAAGTGAAGATTAAGTACTCCACGTATGGAAAGGAATTCTATGCAGTCATACAAGCATTGAAGAAATGGAGACATTATTTGGTTCCCAAGGAGTTTGTTTTGTACAGTGATAATCACGCTTTGCAATTTGTGACTTGACAGGAGATGTTGAACCAAAAACATGCTAAATGGGTTGAATACATGCAGAATTTTACTTTTGTGACTAAGCATATTTCTGGAACTGCTAACAAAGTTGTTGATGCTTTGAGCAGGAAATGTTTGCTTATGCAGGAATTCAGAGTCAAGACTTTGGGTTTTGTTAACCTCAAAGAAATGTACAGGGATGACCTAGATTTTAAAGAGGCATATGAGGCATCTGAGAATCCAATTCTCAGGGATGGAAGCCAATGGACTAAATACATGATCCAGGAGGGATTATTGTTCAGGGGAAATCAACTATGTATTCCGAAATGCTCCATGAGGGAGAACCTGCTAAAAGAAAAACACAGTGCAGGATTGGTCGGACGCTTCGGTCATGACAAGACATTCTCAAAGTTGAATATCTCATATTATTGGCCAGGGATGAGAAAAAATGTTAAGAAATTCGTGGATAGATGCAGAATTTGCCAGCACACGAAAGGAAAAAGGCAGAACATCGGATTATATCAACCATTACCCATACCTGAAAGGTCATGGGACATAGTGAGCATGGAATTCATATTAGGACTGACAAGGACACAAAGGTGATATGATTCAATCTTTGTGGTAGTCAACATATTTTCAAAGATGGCACATTTCATACCATGCCAAAAAACCAGTGACGCCACTCATATTACGAACCTGTTTTTCAAGGAAGTCGTCAGACTTCATGGATTACCAAAGAGCATCATTTCTAATCGAGATACCAAGTTTGTGGGGCATTTCTGGAGGACCTTATGGAAGAAGTTGGGGACAAGTTTGTCTTTCATCTCAGCATATCATCCTCAGACGGATGGATAGACAAACGTCGTAAACAGGAGCTTGGGAGATTTGTTAAGAAGCTTAGTGACTGAACACCACATTTAATGGGATCACATTCTACCATAGGCGGAATTCGCTTATAATGATTCACTTAATAGAAGAATAGGGCACAGTCCATTCCAAATTGTATATGGAATGTAGCTAAGGGGAGTTTCTGAATTGAAAGATGCAAAACAAGACGAATTCAGGAGTGCTAGTGCATAGGACTTTGCAGAAGGAATGAAGGAGCTTCACAGCCAAGTTAAGGAGCGATTGCAGAGTTCAAATCAAGAATACAAGCGTAGAGCAGATCAACACAGATGAGAACTTCAATTTGAAGTTGGTGATCTAATTCTTGCACATCTGAGGAAGGAGAGTTTCCCAAGGGGAACATATAACATGAAGATGAAAAAGATTGGGCCGTGCAAGGTCATAAGAAAATTTGGGGAAAACACATATGAGATTGAATTACCTGATAGGGTCAGAATCTCATCGATATTCAATGTTTCAGATTTGTACCCTTACAGAGTGGAAGAAGCAGGAGCAGAGGAGGAACAACAAATTATTCAATGGACAAAACAAATGCTTGTAGCTGAAAAGACACAGATGGAAAGCATAATTGACAAAAGGGTTAGCAAAAAGACCAGGAGAAAAGAGTATTTTGAATACTTGGTCAAATGGAAGGGACATCCAGTTGAAGATGCCAGTTGGGAGGATGAAGCAGCAATTCATAGGCATGGACAACCTATGCAAGAGCTCATGAAAATTTTCAAGCAAGGGAGTATGATGCAGGAGCATTGCATGCAGCCAACCAAGTAGCATAAAGGTGGAAGATAGCTGGAAAAGAACCCGCACACATTTTGAAGTGTTTTGACGATTAATGGATGAACATTAATGAAATAGCTAAGGGAAGCGTACTTACATTTATATCTAGATGTTGTAAACAAATCTTGAGCGTTTCTCTCATCTGTCGAATGTAGAGGCATTTATGTGTAATGAATGCAAGTAGGTAGATTCAATTTAATAGATTAGACAGTTTAGAAGCGTAGGAGGGAAAACGGATATAGACACCCTCACCCTTGTATCATTGTAATTTTATTATTATTCAGAATTCATAAGCTGTAGAGATATAGCAGAGAGCTATAGAGAAGAGACCATGTACAAGAATGCTTGAGTTAATATATGAAGTTTTGACTCAATTTTCATGGTGTTATGACACTTACTGTTTACATTAGTTGAATGGTATGTTTATAGCCGTTTTGTTTTCTCTCTTACGCACTCTTTTCAATGTTGTGTTCTGTGTATGATTTCATGTTGAATGTATGAAGTCTGAGAGAGGAGAAGAATGAGTTTACATTGTTTCTCTCCCTAAGAATTCCTACAAGGAGTGCAGTGAACATCTGCAAGGTGTGCGTTGATGAGGGTTTGAGTTTTATCTTAAAAATCTCAGAAGATATATCGTTGTTCTCATACCAGCATAAGTGTAGGTGTAGCCAAGAGTCGTGCAAGGTGTGCACAGGCAGGTTGAAGCTTTCAAACTTATCAACTAAGGGGAAAAGTTGAAGGACTACTGTTGCAAAGAGTGCACAGGGTCGAAGACTCACATAACCAGAGGTTATTTGAAAGTTTTCTGCAAAAGGTGCGTGCAGGGATCCTTTTGGAAGTTTGAGTTATAAGAGGAAGCTTAGGAAGGATAACACCTTTGAAGTGTTCAAAGGGAGAGGGAGATCGAAATCATCTCATAGAAGTCAAGTTTAGGAGGGAGAACACCGATTTGTTTGGGTAGAATTCATTGAGAAGTGAATCAGGTGGTTAGAATTCTTCGTGGAGAACTCACGAAATCGTGAGGACCGTAGGATCCAGAGGAGTTGCAAGGTGGTTAGGAGTCGAACGAACCACCACCCTGATATCAAGAATCAGCGTGAACCATTGATCGTGATCAGTTTGAGCCGTTAGATAATTTCATGAATTTTGGGATTCGTAAGTTTGGAGTGTAGGCCAAAATCCTTGGTCACTCTAATTCCCAAATCACAAAAGGGATTATCAGGTGTGGAATTGAACGGTGGAAACACTTCGTGGAAAAATACAAAAATTCTGTGAACCGTTGGATCTCGCAGATCTATGAGGAAGTTAAGGCTGAGCGTCTTTAGCATTCAAAATCTCAGGAGGAGTAGTGGGCATTGGATGGGAATCAATAGGAGTCGTTGATCTCATGCACAAATTTCACTATTTCAAGAATTCGGGGATTGGCGTGACAAGTGATTTTGGAGTCGAGAGTTTCAAACTCCGGGTTCACGAAATCGCAAAAATATCGGGACCATTGGATCAAGGGAGGCTCACAGCCATCGATCTTGCCAAAGGAAAAATTTCAGAGTTCAGGGAATCATAAGGGAAGAGGAATGACTGTTGGTTGTTCGCTCAAAGTCCCGAAATCCAAAACTAGTGGGTAACAGGTGGCGTGTGCTCATCACATTGGAAGAGTCAACCTTTGTTGACATTTAGCGTTTCGGCGATTGCAAGAGTTGTGGCATTGCATCGAGAACCTCCAACTTGCGAAGCCCAAAATCTTTTGTGGCTTAAACAAAGGTGTTAAATTAACTCTTGGTGTGGTTTCAGAAAAGATCTTGTGCTGATCTCGGCCCGAGGGTAGGGGGTTTGCACCACATAACATCACCCCTGAAATGGAAAGAAAATTTTCAAGCAATGGAATACTAAATAGAGCACCAACAAGAGGTTCTCAAATTATTAAAGGACAACTTGGTTATAGCACAAAATATGATGAAACAACAAGTAAATCAACATCACAATGAAAGGGAATTTGAAGTGGGCAATTAGGTATTTCTGAGGCTACAACCACACAAACATATGTCCCTCAAGAAACAAAAGAAGGACAATAAATTAAAACCTAAGTACTATGGTCTCTATAAGGTGTTACAGAGGATTGGAAATATGACCTACAAATTGGAGTTACCTCGACCTTCACATGTACATCCATTCTTCCATGTTTCTTACCTAGAAAAGGTAATTGGTGACAAGAACCATTTCAAACAATTTCACCAGAGATCAATCAAGAAGGGAAAATCATACTAGAACTAAAAAAAATCCTTGAAAAAAGGGTTAAGTAGCTGCAAAATCAAGAAATTACTGAGTACCTCATCAAGTATAATAACCTACTAATAGAAGAAGTAACATAGGAAGATGAGTTCTTCATGCAGAAAGATATGTAGCTAATCAAGAGTTAATGGGAATACTTGTTTGAAGGGGAGGGACATGTTAAGCCATAGAAAAATCCCCTTATTAAGAATAAACCCCCTTGTAAAGCCCTAGATATTGAGTTGTTGTATTTCTGTTATTATCTTAGCATTTTCATATACACCTTTTATTTGTAATTGTAGCCTTTGTCTCCTATATATATACAAAGGAGACCTACTTTTAGGATCATCTCTTATTGTACATTTGTTCTATTATAAAATGATGTGTTGTAAAATAGGTCTGCACCCCTACCCTTTCCCTCCTCTACCCTATACATCCATCAAGTCTGATTTTTGTTTTGTGTTTTATAAGCTTATTATTCATGATTTAATCACTCAAATTCAATATCCCTTACCCATTTTTACTTATTTTGCACCATCTTTTTGCTTCCTTGAAAGGTGATTACATGTTATCATTTGAGTTTGAAAATACTTGCCATCATGTTTATCACTAATTTAGCATGCAACAAGTCGACCAAGTCTTTTTTATGCATAGGGAACACCCATGGACAAAACGTAGATCCCAAATGTTGAAATGTCAGAGCCACGTAGTGTTCATCTATGCTGACACGTAGAATTCATCTGTGGTGACACGTGACATCCATAGGTCACTGACACGTGGAGTCCATCGGTCACCGATATGTGGCACTCATTTCAGGCCATTTGAGCTATGTTATCCTCTCATTTCTAGGTGACAAATGACACTCTCTTTATGTGGAAATGTCAACGATAGTGACATCATGTAGACATGTCAGATCAGGGAGATTATCCATCCAAGAGGTATCTAGACTTTGCATCGAGAAACTTTCAAACCCTGAAGAGTCGGAGTCCAAAAACTCTTGAAATGCCAAACGATTAAAGTATTAATATTCGGTTAATTAAGATAAACATGGTTAATGAATCCGAGAGTTTATCACTACGACGGATTTCAACTCAAAGTGAGAAAATTTCTCCGAACCTCCAAAGTGTCAGAGCCCCGAACAACTGAAGTGGGGCCTCACTGCCACATCACTCTGCAACATTGTCACTCTAGAAGATTCTCAAGCTCAACATTCATAGCTCCCGAACCCCAAAATTTAAGAAGTGATGAAATACCAAATTTTTAAGGATAAATCCTAGGTTAATTAGCAATAAGTGGTGGTTAATGACTCTAGGGTTCAGGCCTCCAGGAGATGTGAATATTCTACGCTCCAAAACTAATAAATGATGAATTCCTAAAGTGGATTATCTCTGTCAATGGCATATTTTGAAATCTGAAAGGGGTGCCAAACCAAGGATCGTCGAGCTAGTCAACATCATCGGATTGCTCATCTCATAGTAGTTCAACGACAACCAATAGGTACAGAACAATAGTTCTGGAATCCAAACCCTGCAACTCCACAATCGGGAACTCAAGAAGCTATAATCCAGACTGCATAAATAATATCAGGGAATCCAGGAAAAACACCGCCAACACATTCAGTTATCTCCATTGGCCTCCAACAATGCGCATGCATGCCAGTGCTCAATACAAAACTCAGTTCTATCACTCCTAGTCATTTTCTGTCAAATCTTCGTTCACTCCAGCATACACATTGTTAGGGACCTAACCTACCTAACCCCGAAAGTGGGTAGAATAATATATTTCCATGTAATAAAGGTCAATATTAATAAGGCCTAGCAATAAGGACGAATAAGTCAAATGTAAGAAGACCTAATAGAAGCTTCCGCTTTTAGAAGGATCTTTCTCTAGATTGTTCTTTTGGATAGATAGATTTAGTATAAATAGGAATAGAGGGTATGAGAAGTTTTGTCTTGGATATTATTGTAATAGATCTTTGCTCTGCTGGAGGTTTCCCCCTCGAAGAGGCAAGTGAACATTGCTCTTAGTAATCAAAGTGCTCTTTCTGGTGTTATTCTGGTATTATTTTGGTATTATTGTGGTGTTTTTCTGGTTATATCATTGTTGATCTGCCATTTCTATTTAATTATTTATGTTCTACATACTATTTAATATCTGGAATATTACAAGTTGTATCATAGCACCTTCCTTGGAAAAATATTGTGGGTTGAATTTTTTTTTCAGGGTGTTAGCACTGAAAGTCACACTTTCACTGCTAAAGTGTAAACTCAACACCCATCATAATGTAAAAGATAACTTTGGTTTTGAATAGGTGGATCAACAAGATGGATAAAGAAAGAGAGAGGGAAACAAACTATAGATCAGTAGGCTACACCAATGGGCAATGATGTTAAAAATGTTAGCATTAGGATTCACCTTCTGATTGCAAGGAAGGTAAGCCCAGTACCCATTAGATGATATGTGAAAGTATGAGTGTTTTTTGAAAGGTCGAATGGAAAAACTCGGAATGATAATATCCTCACTCAAAAACAGGGCTAACATGTAACAACAAATAAGGTCTTGGCTAATTTCAACTAGTAGTTTGGGAGTAAATATGGATAGAAGGAAGACTTGAATGAGAAGAATGTAAAAGCTACTGCAAACATCAGGTCCACAAAATCCCAAAGGAAGAAAGTTTCTTAAAACAAGATCTTCTTGAAATTAAAAACTAAGGAGATAAATAAACACCATGACAATAAAATGATCAAACATCCATCATATCATTACCATAGTCATCCATATGAAGCATTCAAATATGAACATTTAGCATTAGAAGCAAATAGTCTGAAATAGGAGCTGATTTCTATTAGTCAAAAAGTCTTAAGTCTATTACATACTAGATCACAGTCACTTTATAAAAACTATTACAGTTTCTTGGGAGCCTTGCTCTACCATCCACACCCATTAAACCAATTCATCTATCTATTTATAACAAGAAAGGGAGGAAACAACTGGAGGTATGAGCTTGCCTCTTTTCCTTAAAAATCTCAGAACATTTATTTATTCTAACAACTAAGATAACAACCTATGCTATAAAATAGGGAAGTGTTGGTGACTAAACCCAATCATGCTTCTAACTGCTTTGATCCTCTTTTGCTGCTCAACTCCTATTTTTCCATGTGTCTCTTTGGAGCTTGTAGTTGCCCCCTGCACACCAACTGCTACTTCTATCATTTATTCCATTATTAACTTATCCAAAACTATTGGCTTAGTCTTCCTAGATCCCTGGTGTTTGCTGGCTACTCCCTTGGGTAGCAATTCTATGTAGCACCCCCTAGAATGGAACAAGGAGAGAAGGTAGCTCCCCTTTGATGCATGTCTGCGGCTACATTTGTCCTCTGTTACAAAATTGAGTAGTGCATGTGTGTAAACCTGCTCTTTGTAAGATATTACACAACGCTTGTGGGTAGCATCTGTGTAACAGTTCTGCATTCTGTAAAATATTATGCAGCGCCACCTACACTGCGTCTGCATAAGGGTTTGGGTAGCTATGCCAAATTGCAATGTGTTTGACTTCTGAATGTGTGTAGATTTTTTTTTTTCCTTCCATGATGACAAATCAATTTACTTAGGTGCTTTTACCACTGAGTGAAACTAGTACTTGGCAAAAATTCCAAAATTCATATAGCTAAACACCTAGGAGCCTGTATAGGTGGAAAAACTTAATATGTGCATATAAGTTAACCTTCCCAAGAAGGAACAACTTTCAAAAATGGGGTTTACCACTACCATCTACTTTGTCATTTTAACACTTAGCCTCACACTCTTCCTGGTGGAAAGAGTGTCTTCAACTAACTCAGTAGACTTCTTCTTCTTAGCACTGGTAGGCTTCTTCAGTATAGTTGTGCTCTCCTTAGCTACTGGTTTGTCATCTTCAATGGTAACCTCAACCAACACCTGTAAATTCTTTTGGGTTACTTCATCTTGGAAATGCTTTAGTTCTGACTTTAGCTTCCTATTCTAAGCCTGGAAACCCCTATTCTGTCTATAAAGATTCTTCAATTGTTTACAAAGAGGCAGAGCCTTTCTCGTTGCAAACCTTGCCAAGTCCAGGGTATGGTTGCAGCTAGTCATGAGCTCATTCATATGAGCCAAGTGGACCATGTCTTATGCTTTGAGACGAGCTATTTCTCTTCTTGCATCCCTAAGCTTCTTAATAAGTCTTTTGTAGGTTTGGCTACCAAGGGGGTTGGGGACATGCGCAGTCTCAATAGGCTTCTTCTCGTACTTTTCTTCCATCTATACATGAGTTTCCTTGCATGTTTCATCAGTCTTCTCAAAACCTTTTCCTTTATGCATCTTCTCTTGCACAACAACCTTTTCTTTATTTTTCATAGGTTTTTTACAATCCTTCACATGGATTTCATCTTCCCTCTCCAAAGGTCTTTTGGTACCTTTACCCTTGATTTTATGTATAGGGGTTTCGTGTAAAGGTTGTCCTTTGAAACCCCCCTTAGGAATTGATGACCTGGTGAAAGGTCTTTTACCTTTGATTTTAGCTGCTGGAGAAGGAGAGGGAAAGAGAATCTTCTTCCCTTTTTTTGATGTCACCTTCGTAGAAGATGGAACTTCTTCTAACCCTAGTGGAGGTGGTGGTGATAAATCTCTATGTGGGGAAGGACAAAACTCCTCCTCAACTTCTCTGACCTACTTATTGATCTCTGAAACAGTGGATCTTCCCTTTCTCTTCTTGTTGATGCCTATTTTAGTACTGGTAGGTGATGAAGAGCTTACAATTTGTGATTGGGGGGTAGGTGTTGGGTCCACCTTAAAGTGAGAAAAGACAAAAAAATTCTCCTAGGAGATCTCTTTCTTTCCCAACTCTTCAGAGACAGGCATCCTGATAAGTCTAGAGTGGAAAAGACTGGAGTCCACATCCTTGGATTTGGCTTTCACCCTATCTACCATTTTACTTATACTTCTCAGTAGGTAATATGGAATATTCATCTGAACCTTACCAGTAAAATGAAAAAAAACCTTATGTGGTAATGGTATAGGGTGTTGAATCTCCATTCACAACTAAAATATCTTTGTATGATTTTCAACATTCTATCAAACTAGTCAATCAACTGATTCCTTGGCACATTATTAGATAAATAATTGGCTTGGTATTCAGGCTTGAAAAGATCTTTAACGAAAGGTGAACTCAATACCATGGCCTTGAACCAATTTTCTCCTAAAATGGGAATCCCTGTTGCAGCTGAGATGGAGGCTTCAATCACCTCAAATTCCAAATCTCCAACTCTGGTTTTCTTGCCATCAAAATTTAGTGCAAATTGTTTTGCTACTTCTGAGTGGCCTCTCTGCATGTTTTGGCAGAAAGAGAGGCATCATGCTCTTCGAAACATTTCCCTTGCCATGGGTTCTGTGTCAAAAAGGTGCATGTCCACAGGTTTTGTTCGAACTATCTTGCCACCTTTGTGTGCTTTCTTCGACTGAGGGGTCTCCTTGACTCAGAAAGAGGGTTATTAAGAGGCTGTAAGGGATGCTATTGACCAGAAAACTTCAATTTAAGTCTCAAGAGCACAAGGATGGACCTCCAAATTAACAGTGATTAGAAAATGAACTTGGCTATGAGAAATGGACTTTCAGGCTCATACAGGTTTTCAAAGTGTAGACTACGAGGAAGTAATTTTGAATTGACTCTTCCTATAGGATGAAAAGAAGCAAAGGATAATCAGAGAGGTTTGAGCAACGCCTCTACGTAGCGCAACGCATACGTAGAGGATGGGTTATTTCAAGCCTGTGACTTTCAAAGGCTATGACTAAACACAATAATCAGACTATGGATACGAGCAAAGATGTTTACAGGAATCCAAATATGGCTCCCATACTACCCTGCAAGCTTAGCAAACTGAAACCTGAGCATAAATCTCCTATGAAAATTGATATGTGAAGGAGGTTGCACAGGATACCTCTGAAGTCGACAACTATTGAGCTCCTCAGTGCAAACTTAGGATGATATTGAGGAAACTTTGGCCCTGAAATCTCTCACAACATTGGATTTAGTGGACAAGCGATCGTTTGAACTGAACTGGAAAACTTACACAGTGCATCATTGCTGAACTTTTCAAATTTAGAAACCATTACCAAGGATCATAAATGCAAGATATTTGAAAGAATTTCAACCGACTTCAGGCACTGAAAACAAGGGTTAAGGTATCAGTCGTGGAAATCATGACTTGGAGTGGGTGCATGATAATTGTGACAGGCACTACAGAAATGCCTGATGAGTGGGGAACGTTCTCCAAATCAAAAAATGATCGGACAGGTGAGTGGGGATGATGAGGTATGCATGCGAGGTCATGAGTGATGAGAGAGGTATGTCACATTAGCTTGGTCATGGGAGGTATCAACCTAGGGATGAATCACGAGAGGGGACATAAAGAATAGACCATGAGCTCATAAGGGTTTAAGGACCAAAAATTGAATTGTGGATCAACACATGAGATATGACTCAAAGGTTTATTCATACTAAGGGGTCCTATCATAAATAACATTTAATGGATGAGAAATTCATTCTAAAGAGAAAATAAGAATCTAAGGTTTCTTTTTTTTTAAATTTATCTTTTTTAAGAAAAACAAACTAAGAGGCCCAAGGTGACTTAGTGTGATAACACGGGGTAGAGACATATTCCTGCCTCTTTAAGCTATAGAAATTTGTAGTTATGCACATAAACCCATGGTCGTGGATTCATACACACAGGAAATTAAAGTGGTACTTAAGTGCACATCTGTTGGCCACCCTTGTAACCCTTGTTGATACCCCTTCAAGTGGTAGCACATCAGACAACACATGTATATGGATCGACCTAGATCTCCTCAAGACCTACATAGATAAACCATTCGGTCACCTAATTGCTATAGTTCCATTGAGAACAACACTTAGAACATAGTTACGAACTTAATGAGAACTGTGACCTCAAAACGAGAACTCTGGCCCAAAAAACCCACATTTTTGCATAAAAAACATGAAAATCAACCCCCAAATGAAAAAGTGGTGCTACCGGCATCACCATTTTTTCAAACAGGGTCAAATTACAACATTTTTCAAACGTGGCCTTCAAAACTCATACAGTAGCTCAAAAAAACCTTAAAATTAACACCTAAATAAAAAAAGTTACATCAACTAAAAAAAAATTAAAATTAAAACGTTAAAATTATGGCTAATTACAACCTAATTGAAATAGTGGTTTTGACAATAGATCCCTATGCCAAAAAAAACCCAAAATTGGATACAAAATGATCGCTTTAAAGTTTATTTATTAACTTCTATTTTTTTCTTAAATTTATATAAATAAATAAATAAAATTGCATTTTTTTTTTGTAATGAAGAAAAAAAAAACATTTATAAAAATATTCAAAACCCAAATTAAACAAAAAAGAAAAACATTAAAAAAATGGGTGGAAAAAAGAAACCTAAAAAATAAAAGAAAAAAATTTAAAATTTCTAAAAAAATGAAGTGATCTAAAAAAATAGTATATATTTTTAAAAAATAATAAAGAAAAAAACACTTGAAACCTAAAAAAAACATTAAAAAAAAGAAAAAAAAATTAGAAAACATTAAAAAATCACTAAAAAAACTTAAAAAAAAAACAAAAATTTAATCAAAATATTAAAAAAGTTATAAAATTAAAAAATAAAATAAAAAAGGAAAAAACCCTAAACTAAACAAAATCTAATATTTAATAAATTATAATTTTAAAATAAACATAAATAAAAAAATAATAATACAAAATATATAGAAAAATATTCAACAAATATTAAAATGCTTAACTAATTTTAATATTACAAAACATATAGAAAAATATTTAGCAAATACTAAAATACTTAACAAATTTTAATATTAAAATAAATTAAAGTCAAAACCAATTAATTCACATATAAATATTTCATCAATATACAATTTTTAATGTAAGATTTATAGAAAACTAATTATTAAAATAAAATTATACACAAATAAATGCAATTTTTTATAAAAAAACATTTCACCAAAACTACATTTTAAATATTAATTATTATTATGTTTAACATATTTTATTTTCAAAGTGAATTTTAATTAAATTAAAAATTTCAATTTAGAAAATCAATTTTAATTAAATTAGAAATTTTAATTTCAAATTCCACGTAGTCTAAAAAAAATCTAATATTTATTAAATTTTAATTTCAAAGTGAAGAAAACACTTTATAGAATTCGAATATTAAGATATTTGAATAACAACATGCCCCCTGTAAAAAGATGAAGAGTCCTACTTACTCTCAAAGTACCAAAAAAAGGACCCTACAACCTGGAACAAATATCGTTTCTAAAAAAATTATATATCATTTCTATATTATAAAAAAATAAAAAATAAAAAATCAAAATAGTTTTATAATCTATATATAAAGTTTATATGTATTATATAAACTATATATAGTTTATATAATATATATAGTTTTTATATATTATATAAACTATATATAGTTTATATAATACACATAAAAGCAATCTGATTCGTTGGTTCATGTTTTCCGAGTAGGAGGACCCAGTACTACGGGCGGGGTTTAACATGCTTGGCTGACGTTACACTTAAGCCATATAATGGATGGGAGGGAAATGCGTTTATTTTTAATGTAGAGGTTGAGATGAAAGGGACATGTGAAAAATAAAAAAATTGTTTTTCTATTAAAAGAAATTGGTTTAAAAAAGAACTTGTTATAAATAATTTGATTTAATAGCAAAAAAAACCAAATATAATTCCAAATTATATGATGTAGGTATTGTATAGTTTAACACAAGGAAAATGTTCTACATATAAACACTAAACACATACGTGGAAGTGAGAGCATGGGGCGATGCCGGGCATCACCCCAGGTCCTTGTCCTGTGGAGACCATGTCCTGTGGAGACCAGGACCTAGCCCCTGGGGGCTGGGGCGATGTCCGACATCGCCCCGTGCTCTCATTTCCACGTATGTGTTTATAAACTATATATATAGTTTATATATATTATATAAACTATATATATAGTTTATATATATTATATAAACTATATATATAGTTTATATATATTATATAAACTAATTTTAATTTTTTTAATTTTTCTTTTTATAAAATTTAATATTTAAATTAGTTTTTAAAATTTTTTAATGTAATTTATTTGTTATTTTTTTAATAATTTTAAGTTTTTTATTAATTTTTTTAGTTTTTTTTTTATAATTTTGTATTAAAAAAATTGTTTTAGGATTTGTAATTTAGTTTTTATAAATGTTTTTAGTTTTTGTGTTTTTAAATTTTTTTAGTGTTTTTTTTGTCATAAATTTTAATTTTTTCTATTTGGTTTTTTAAGTTTTTCTTTATTTTATTTTTTATATAAATTTGTTTTTGCTTTTGCTTTTTTTATTTATTAATTTTAATTGTTTTATTTTTCTTAGTTTTTTAAGTTTTTAATTTATCAAAATAAATTTTAATTATATTTGTTTTCTAAATATTCAAAAATAGTGTTATTTTAGTACAATTATTTTCTATGTATTGAAGTAATGATGAACAATATCTTAAAAATGATGTTTTTTACTACATTTTAAAAGTATGGAACAATAAATCAATTAAGGAGACAAAATTACATGAAAAAACTTAATTTCAAAAAATAAATGGAAAAAAATATTTATAAGATTGAAAGGAGCATGGAAAAATTACTAAAAACATCATTGAATAAAAAATAAAAATAAAAAAAATTAGAAAAAAATTGAAAATACATGAAAAACAAGCATTTAAAAAAATAATGTGGAAACATTGTGGATCGAAAAATTTAAAATATCAAAAAAACATCTAAAAAGGGAGGGGGGGTGCTACCGGTAGCACCATTTTTAAAAACAGGATAAAAAACTTGACCCCCCAAAAAACAAGAACTCTGTAGAGTTCTCGTTAAGTTGGTAACTATGTTTTAGGAGGATACTCTATAGTACCTGGGTAGTCGGGTAGTACGGCTAAGGGCACGGTCTTAGATCTAGCCTCCTTAGTTGGTTCCCTGAGATATTGGGCTGAGTACTACTATTGGACCCCACAGATATATCAGAGAACTATAGCACAGGGAAAACCCTTGTCTGTAGAACCCTTGCATACCCTAGCCCTTGGGACGGAAGAAAAAACATAACAAACAAGATCTATTGTTGCACAACTGTGTCTCTTGCATTCATATTGTGAAATTGCTACACATTCATTCCTATTAAGCATTTGTGCATTTCATCATTGCACTATTCTTCAGATCAAAGTATAAATCCGCAGGAGTAAATATCTTGACAAGAGAAATTTCCCTTCTTCACCCACACAATATTGTTGGATCCGGCATGAGGCCATTGTCTAATATTCCCCACTGTTGCTCCCCGAGGGAGTCTGGGTCATGTCTCAGTCCCATTGTGGATGATCATCCAAAAATACTAGCTAAGCATCATTGGCTTGGTCAGCCTTTACCTAACCAACTACCTGATACTATGCAGGCTCATCGAACAACGCGAATTAGCTTGCTTTATGAATTATTCAGGATTTGGAGTGAACTTTTCGACAGATTCCCATGCGTTATGCACCCACCGAGATAAAACCGATACATCCCTCTTATTAACGTTTAACATAAGAATCAATCGTGACAGAGAATTATATGCACCTTCTTCTAGTACACTAAAACTAGTGTGATTGACAAGTTTATCATATCACTGGTGCACTCACCTAAATTGAAAGAACAAGCCAATTCACACCTCTGTAAATATTAGTACTATAGTCGAACCAATTTTGATGACATATCAGAACAATTCACTTCAGACAACCAAGGCACCTGTAACTCGAAAACATGCTCTTTTAGTTGAGTACCCACATTTAAGTGACCAATTAATTGTTCTAACTCCATAACATATTTACCTGATTCATCCCATCACTCTAGAAACTATGCCTACTTAAAGACTGGATCGAAGCAAGGAAAAAAAGAGAGTATAGTGGTCCCTCTGACACACTTATTTGAGACCTATTCCATTGGATTCCCCTTTTCTCCCTGATTGCAGTCACACCCTTCATTTTTAATCCTTTTATTTTTCAGTGGACCTGACCCCTTCCTAGTTTTCCACCTATTCCATTATATTTCCCTTCACGCACTGATCGTCATGGTACCTATCACTTCTAAGTCCTTTTTTTTGGTGGTCCCACCCACCCATTTTTTTCCTTACCCACACTTCCTCTCTCCAAATGGCCACCACTCGCAACCAAGAACTCCAAGATTCCATCAATCAAGCCCATGTCTCCATCAAACATATCACATCTCAGATAGATTCTACCCATTCCTGCATTGACAAATTAGAGAACAAATTTAACAACATGGAAGCCAACCTCACAACCCAATTTATCTCCCTCTAGTATGTTGTCAATCATATTTTGAACCTCCCTACGGGTCCTTCCTCATTAGACCAAAATGATGCTGCTAATTCTTCTCAGTATCTACATTTTCAATCCAACTCCTTTCATTGTGAATGCCGTCTTCCTAGCATAGAGGTCAATAAATTTGATGGCTCTGATCCTACGGGTTGGGTCACTCAAATGGAGCATTATTTTTCTCTGCATGATATTATTGATGAGTTGGACAAACTTCGCTATGTTGTATTCTATCTAGATCCTGAACACTGTCAATGGTGGAAATGGCAAAAAAATTCACGTCAGGGGTATATTGCTTGGACCTAGTTTGTTTTTGAGCTCTATTCCCTCTTTGATAACGATACCCACTATCTCAGTCATTTGACCAAGTTGAAACAGTCAGGCATAGTGGAAGAATTCATCACTGCTTTTGAGAATTTCGCCTTTCAAACCGAGGGAATGTCAAATGTGTTCTTCCATGAATTCTTTATTATTGGTCTCAAGGATGAAATTTGGTCCCAGGTTCTCATGGACTGCCCTCCAACTTGGTTGGAAGCTACTCAACATTCTAAATAGGCCCAAAACATTTTTTTTTCCCAGAACAAAAAACCCCCTTTTGTTCCTTACCCTCGTCCCACTAATCCTAACCCCCCTATCACTCCCCTCAAGGTCTAGAAACTAACTAGGGTTGAAATGGTTGAACACCAACTGAAGGGTATTTTCTATAACTGTGATGAAAAATGTTTTCTGGGGCACAAGTGTAAGGAACAAAAACCATTTATGGCCATTTCTTAAGATGTTTCTTAAGAGGATGTGACAGTTCCCCTTGTTGAATAACCCTCCCTTCCCGATGCCACCCAGGAGCCTACTGACCCACCTGAAGTTGACCCACTTATTTCCTTGCATGCCCTCACTGGCTTCTCAGCCCCACAAACACTCAAGCTCATTGGCTACATTAAGAACAGGAAGGTCATCATCCTTGTTGACAGTGGTAGAACCCACAATTTTATTTATCATTTCATTACCCAGGAAACCAATTTCTATATTCGTGTTGCCAATAATTTTCAAATCATGATAGCCAATGGTGGGTCCATGAAATGTGGTGGGAATTGTGAAAATGTTCATCTTCAAATTGGACATCACCAAAGGAAATCTCATATGTTTTCCATTGACATGGGAGGTTGCGACATTGTGCTAGGCATTGAATGGTTATGCACTTTCGATCCCATTATTATGGATTTTAAGGAATTAACCATGCAATTCCAATAGGGAGAACAAAGGTATCAATTCTACTATCTCACAATTGGTTCTCTTGACATAATTAGTTCCCATCATATGGAAAATATTCTCAAGAAATGCCACTCCAATATCATTTCTCAACTCCATTCTATTCAAGCTGTTGAGACACCCTCTGTGCATCCTGACCTCCAGGCTATCCTTTCAAAACATGAAGCTATTTTTTCCACCCCTCGGGGATTTCCTCCTTCTTGTGGTGTTCATGATAATTACATTCCCCTTGTTCCTGGAAGTCTTCCTCCCAATGTTCTCCCTTATCATCACCCCTTTTCCCAAAATAATGAAATTGAGAAAGTAGTGCAGGAATTTCTCCAAGCAGGTGTTATCTACCCCAATACCATCCCTTATTATTCCCATGTGGTCATGGTACTTAAGAAATAAGGTACTTGGTTCGTGTGTCCCGACTTTCGTGCCCTTAATAAGCTCACCATCAAGGATAAGTTTCCCATTCCTGTCAATGATGATCTCTTGGATGAGTTGAGTGGTGCTTAGTACTTCACTAAACTTGATCTGCGTTCTAGCTATCACTAGATATGTATGCAAGAAGCTAACATACCCAAGACTACCTTTTGAACTCACAAAGGTCAATATGAGTTTTTGGTCATGCTCTTTGGCCTGTTTAATTCCCCCTCCACCTTCCAAAGCCTCACGAATCATGTCTTCCATCCTTTTCTCTGTCATTTTATCTTAGTTTTATTTAATGATATTCTCATTTATAGTAAAACTTGGCAATATCATCTTTCCCATGTGAATCAAATTCTCCATCTACTCTCGTAGCACCAAATTTTACTCAAATGCTCTAAAAGTTCCTTTGGAACCTCAGAAGTAGAGTACTTGGGTCATATTGCTAGAAATGATGGTGTTAGGGTGGATCCTAAAAAGATTGAAGCAATGCGGGATTGGAATCGCCCCAAGACTAACAAAATCGTGCGTGGTTTTTTTGGTTTAACCGACTATTATCGCAAGTTTGTTCGAAATTATGGGAAGATTTCCACCCCTCTCACTACTCTCCTTAAAAATAATTCTTTCACTTGGAATCTCGTAGTGGATCAGTCTTTTCAAGATTTGAAGGAAGCTATGTGTACTACTTTGGTCTCGACCCTTCCCAATTTAAAAAAAACCTTTGTCCTTGAATGTGATGCCTCAGGAAGAGGAATTGGAGTTGTCCTTATGCAAGAAGGAAGACCTTTGGCCTTTACTAGCAAACAATTTTCTAAATGCAATTTGGGCCAATCAATCTATGAAAATGAAATGTTGGCTATTATGCATGCAGTGGATCTCTAGCGCCCTTATCTCTTGGAGAAACGTTTCCAAATTAAGGCATATAATCAAAGCCTCAAGTATTTTTTGGAGCAATGACCTTCCTCCTGAGAGACACAAAGATGGGTAACTAAGCTCTTTGGTTATGATTATGAGATCATTTACAAGAAAGGAAAATAATATGTGGTTACTGATGCTCTTTCTCGAAAATATGAAGATGAAGGGTCCCTTTATTCCCTCTCCTTCATTGTACCATATTGTCTGCAAGATATGTGCCAAGAATTGTTGCACTATCCTAAAATATCACATATTATCCAACAATTGAAAGCCAACTCTCCAATTTCCCCAGGGTACTCTTGGCACAATGATGAACTTTGCTACAAAGGCCATTTTTATTTAAGTAACCAGTCACAACTTAAATCCACGGTGCTTTATAAGATTCATGCTACTCCCACAACTGGGTATTCAAGGTTTAGCAAAACCTATGACCGAGTCAAACTTTTTTTTTTTATGGGATGGTATAAAAAGGGACGTTCACACTTTTGTAGAAGAATTTGAAGTTTTTCAATGCAACAAAAGAAAAACCATCAAACCTCCTGGTGCACTCCAATCGATTCCGATTCCACCCACTCTTTGGAGGGACATCTCTATGTATTTCATTGTGGGATTACCTAAATCAGGAAATAAGTCTGTCATCATGGTGGTTGTGGATCGTCTTTCCAAGTATGCTCATTTCTGTGCTCTTCAACACCCATTTACCGCATCAATTGTGGCTCAACTTTTCATGGATCATATCTTCAAGATTCATGGCATGCCTCATTCTATTGTTTCTGATCGAGATACAACTTTCACCAATAATTTTTGGCAAGAATTCTTCACACTCCAGGGCACCCAATTGCATCTCATCATCACCTATCATCCCCGGACGGATGGTCAAACTGAAGTCGTCAATAAGTGTTTGGAGACTTATTTGAGGTGTTTTTCCTCTGAAAGGAAAAATCAATGGGATCAATGGTTACCATTAGCTGAATGGTGGTACAACACTTATTACCATACAACTACCTGCATGATTCCTTTTGAAGCAGTATATGGAAAAAATACACCTTCAGTTATCTCCTACATGCTAGGTGTATCTAAGGTACATGAGGTTGACCAAACACTTAAATTCCGCGAGGCTATTCTTTGTACCCTCAAAGGTAATTTGGTCATGGCTCAAAATCGCATGAAGCAACATGTCGATCAAGGTCACTCAGAATGACAATTTGCTGAAGGAGACTAGGTATTTGTTTGGCTGCAACCTTATAATAAAACTTCACTAAAGTTTGAACATTGTCAGAAACTGGCACCCAAATTTTATGGTCCTTATATAGTTCTCAAGCGCATTGGGTAGGTGGCCTATTAGTTAACTTTACCCAATCGTTCTAAGCTCCATCCTGTTTTTCATGTCTCTTTCTTAAATAAGGTGATTGGAACTAAGTGCCAAAATCAAACCAACCTTTTTGATTTGGATGAAGAAGGATCGATATGGTTGTAGACACAAGCAGTTTTGGAACAACGAGAGCGTCATATTTGTCAATGTACCATCAAGGAAGTGTTAGTTCAGTGGAAATATACAACTCCAACAGATTCCACCTGGGAGTCTGCTAACATTCTGCAACAATTTTCTCATCTCAAGCCTTGAGGACAAGGTTGATTCTTAGGGGGAGGGCATGTTAGGGACCTAGCCTACCTAACCCATCAAGTGGGCAGAATAATATATTTCCATGTAATAAAGGTCAATATTAGTAAGGCCTAGCAATAAGGAGGAATAAGTCAAATGTAAGAAGACCTAATAGAAGCTTCTGCTTCTAGAAGGATCTTCCTCTAGATTGTTCTTTTTGATAGATAGATTTAGTATATATAGGAAGAGAGGGTATGAATTTTTTTTTCTTTGATATTATTCTAATAGAGATATTCTCAGCTAGAGGTTTCCCCCTTGAAGAGGCAAGTGAACAATGCTCTCAGTAATCAAAGTGCTCTTTCTGGTGTCATTCTAGTATTATTTTGCTACTATTGTGGTGTTTTTCTGGTTATATCATTGTTTATTTGCCATTTCCATCTAATTAGTTATGTTATGCATACTATTTATATCTAGAATATTACACACATCAGTCTAGCTTCATTTTTTTTTAAGAGAACAGTTATGTTGCATTAAGTGGCATTCTGGCGAGCCAGAATCAGAAAGTTACAAATCTGAAGAAGGTTGGTGACCTCTAACAGTGCTGCCAACCTTCTTGTGAATGTCTTGGGGGACCAATCCCATCTGCTTCTTTAACTAATTCAAGAAAATGACAAAAAATGCATACATGAGTAGATTCTCACAAACCGTGAGCATAGTAGAAGACAGAAGCAGAGCATTAAACCGAGGGGGATGAAATTTTCCCCTTAAAGTAGGGATCCAACTTTTTCTGAGAACCTGAAGAAATGTTGGAGGTTGCCTCCTTTTCTCTGCATGCTTTGTTAGTCCTTCGCCCACGGGTAAGGGGTGGAGACGGAACTCAATTGTCTTCAGGTTCAGAAGTTTCCACAGAGCCACTAGAGGGGACTGAAACAACTAGATCTGCAGGGGCAGAGGGTTCCGGATATGAAGCCCGAATTTCTCTCGCTGCTACTGATTCTGGGGGAGTGGAATCCGGAAGGCTTCCGTCTGCCGGAGGGTCTTCCTTAACTGCTATTGCTTCTGGTTCTTGGGCTTTATCTTCCTTCAGTGCATCAAAGCTGTTTTTATTTTCTAGATTTGCCTCTCCTGAATGAGTGGCCTTCGGAGACTAGGGTAGTGGATCCTTTCACCTTGGCTGCCTTCGTCGGTTAGTTACTGGCTGAAAATAATCTTCTTTGACTGGTCCCGGCTCCTTAGAGGCTTTGGGGCAGCGTTTTGCGAAATGACCATAGGCATGGCACCAGAGGCACTTAAAAGGAATCTGCTCATAATCCAGCTCTTGGATATGGCACCATTCCCCCAGGGAGAGCTTAATGGCTTCCGGGAGTCCTTTCTCGAGGTTAATCTCAACACAAATATGAGCACAGGTAAAATGATCCCCTTTCGGCTCCACACTGTCCAGGAAGCGCCCAAGCTTATTTCTAATGTCCTCCAGAGAGTTTTTCCCCCAGAGATGCAAGGGGAGATGAGGCAGCCTAACCCAAATAGGGGTTGTGGTGATCTCGGCTCTTGGATTGAAGTCAAGAGTCTAGGGGGCTAAGAATAGCCCTCGCGACCCCATGAAATAGGGTCTGGATCTAAAAACTAGGTCACGGTCCTCTGCCCTCGAGAAACTGAAGACAAAAAAACCTGTGCCTACTGCGCACAGAGAAACGTTTCCCTGTATCAGCGACTTCCAACGATCATCAATCCATGCCTCCACCATTTTGGGGCTGGGCCATAGCCTCGTAAAATTTCCGATGAGGGCCTTTTCTGCTAGAAGGAGGGAAAGATTGCAAGGCCCCTCTGGGGATAGCTCCAGAGAAGGGATCTCCTCCATCTTCTTAACAAACTTAGACGAAAGAGAAGGCTTGGATTTAGGTCCTGCCGAGTGGACTAATGCTTTGAATGCTTCCAAAGGATCCTTTTCCATCTCGGCAAACGGATCTGGGGCCATCGTAGCAGGGCGGTGACCTCCAGCAAACAAAAGGATGGAGCAAGTCGCAGAGGCAGACCACTGCTCCAAAATGTATGCAAAAAACTTGGGAAACGCAGGTGAAACGCTGGAGGAATGATTTGACGCTGATCCGCAGCCTTGGATGCAAAGAAAGTTGATCGGCTTCTGCAGTCCGCGCCCCTGCATAGAAAACCAGAGCGAGGCGGCTAGGGTTTAGGCCCTAGCTGCGATGACATTTCGTCTCGCCTCATCTTTTTCAATATCGATTCTTTTCCAATTCCAATATCTTATTCGGTGGGAAATGTTTTAAAGTTGAAGGACATGGGGGTGGGCTTTGATTCACTTATGTGTGCATGGGTCACGATACCATTTATTATAGTATCTCTGGGTGCAACCACACGTTCGACCACTACCTCAAGGTGTCCCCATGGCTCCAGGTAATGCCCTCACGAGAATTGAACCTTGCCCAATGGTACATCAGTCTAGCTTCATTGCTAAGTAGCATATTTTAGTTATTTAATTGCAAGACTCTGTTAGATTAAAGAATAATAAGTGGTCTTTTATGTGTTACAAGAAACACTCTTTTTTTATTAAGTCAAGATCAAAGTATTCCATAATATACTCCATCAATGTGTTTAGTTAAGTTAATTAGTTGTTTTACAACTGGTAGTATAGAGTTAAGCTTCAGTCCCAGATGGACGAGAGCCTCTGCAACTCTGATAAATAAGCAGTTTGTGTATGTGAGAGGGGTTCAGTTTTTAGTGAGAAGATTCAAGCATTAAAATTGATTGGACCTACTCATATGATTGTAAATATCTCTACCTGGTGAATATATATTGAAGACAATTGTGTTTTCTTGCTCAATTATTCATGTGTTTTAATTTAATCTTTGATGCAAATTGTGAGGTGTGCAATGTACATTTCCTTCTTGTTTCATCTATTGTTCTAATTCATCTTTTTATTATTATGCAACCTATTAAACAACTATTGTTTTAGTAAAAATATCATTTATTTGACAACCTGTTGGATGATTTGTATCCGTATATTTTTCTAGGCCTTAAAATATGATTTAAAGTCTTAATTCTCACACAACAGGTAATTCATTGCATTGCTTCTTGTTGTTTCCTCTGTTTATATTTCAATATCGCCAACTAGTCATCAAAGTTAATACCATTAGATAAGTAGAACCTAAATTCATATCGTTTGGCCAGTCCAATAAGAATTTAATCTTTGAAAAACCTATCATTTAGCTGACCCACCAACTTAATTAATAATAAAAAAAACCATTCATAACTTGAGGTGGCCTAGCTCTACCCTTTCACAGTGAAGTGCAGACTTTAGGACCAACATATTTTGGAGCCAATGCTGAGGATCAAAGTAATGTAATATCTTTCCCTAGGAGAATAAAAAATATCCGATATGACCTTTAATGGTGACCAAAGATCAGACACATTCAGACTACCATCTTTCACCTGGTGACTCTAGTGAGTAAACTTCACAAAAGAAATACTGGCTCCCAGAAAAGGACTCAAGAGATCCAAATATGAGCACATCAAAGCCAATAAGGCTCATCCCAACCCTAATAAGGATGTAGTAGTCTCTGAGCCATAAATACAAATAAGAAAATCCACCTTAGCTCAGAGATATACTTCACCCCTACCTTAGGAATCTACTTTTATTCATCATCATAAACAACTTGAATTTTCTAGCCCCGAGAATCACAATTCCAAGGAACCATAAACACCTTCAACTCCTTCCTCTACTTCATATACCATTCCACCATCCACTCCTGTAGCTCAAATCAATCTTCAGATTCCTATTGCCCAAGCAATGGCTGCTAACAGGGTGGATTCCATAAATGTTTCCAGATATGCACCCCTAGTTTTTCCTATAGGATTACATGCACTCCTAGCCACATATTACATGAAATATTTTTCCAGATATAATGGGGAAGGGGATGTCATAGCTGAGTAACATCTCATAGAATTCTACAACTTTGCAGACAACTTTAACATTGTCTATGCAGATGTGTGGATGAGGTTGTTTGTATAAAGCCTTGATGGGGAGGCAAGGAAATGGTTTTGGGGCCTCCCTCCAGCCTCCAATGCAAATATTGATGCGTTAGATGAGGATTTCATAAAACAATGGGGATATAGAAGGGATTATCTATATTACATCATAGAGTTTGGGGCCCTTAAGAGAAAGAATGGTGAGTCTATTTTGGACTTCACCAAGATATTTAATAAGATGTATGGTAGGATCCCATATGAGACAAAACCAACTAAATCCTTTTCCAAGATCACTTATGCCAATGCATTTGATGCATAATTATCTTTTGTTGAGGGAGAGAAGATCCACCACCTTGCTATCCATGCAAGAAGAAACAATTGAGGCTGAGTCCAACATCTTGGCATTAGACAGGTTAAAGACTAGATATGAAAAAGACAATAAGAAACAGAGAGAGGAATCCTCTACCTCCTCTAACCCAACAACATTTGATCCCAAACTTGATGAAATGAACAAAAATTTGAAGGATCTGACATTTGAAATAACTAATTTGAAATGGGAATCTAAACAACCAAACATAGCTTTTCAAGAGGTTGGGAATAGAAATCCCAACCAGTTTAGAAGGATGAATGATGCCCCTCAGATAATGAAAAGAGAGAGGATGAATGTTGATTAGTAAAGAGTAGTACCTCCTTTCCAAAACAATCATGTTGAGGATATGGATGTAGATAGTGATGATGTGGATGATGTTTGTACTTTTCAATGAAACATATTTTTACACCAGTCACTTAACGAAACAAGAATATTAGGTATCCCAACTATCAAATCGGTTTGATGTTGAGATAGGGGAAGAGGGGTTTATTCGAGGCCAGCCCCAAAAGAAATATGACTTGAGTCCTAGAACAGGTTCTCCCAAAGCCACCACCTCTGATCAAAACAAAAAAACATAAGTTCCTCCCAAGCTAAATCCAATCAAGGGTGCATTGGCTAAAACTCACTAGCCTCCTCCATTTAAACCTATTTTCCATGAAGTAAAGGAAGTTGATATGCCACAAGAATATTTCATTCTAGAGCATTACTTGAGCAAGATAAATATCCCTATACCTATGTCATAATTTTTGAAAAATGAGCCTTTCAAACAATCCATTATGAAGGTTTTGGAACCCCCTACATTTGTTGTAACTTATGATGTAATTAGTCTACAAGATGAGAACCAAACCATTACTATGGGCCCTCACATTGAGGATGGCTCTAATGATTCTCCACCATTCTACATATCTTTAAATTTCCATGACAAGATCATGCATAAGTGTCTCATGGACTCAGGTGCCTCACACAATGTCATGCACAAGGTTGTAATGGAGGAACTGGGTCTGGAGATCACCAAGCCCTACCAAGACCTTTACTCCTTTGACTCCAAAAAGGTCAAATGCTTGGGATTACTAAAATATATGTTGGTTTCTTTGGTACAACTACCCATGAAAAGTGTAGTGATGGACATCCCACCCAAGTTTAGTATGGTTTTGTCTAGGATGTGGGCCAATAAGGTTGGAGGATCATTTCAAATGGACCTCACATATGCCACCATCTTTGTTTTTGGAGAAGAGCACAAGAGGATATACAAAAAGGTCATATTAGACTATATCGTCAGCGACCATTAGAATCCAAGCAATCACTCAATTTATGTTGTTGAGGATGAGATCAGATCATTTGTTTTTCATCTAAATGGTGAGGAGCCAGAAATCACAGTCAACAAATGCAAAAACCAGTCTTTGAAAAATCAACAAAACAAAGTGTGGAATATGTATTTCAATGTTTCTTCATCAAAATAAGGTTTTGGGGTTAGTATATTCCTCATTTCCCCTGCATAAGAGGTCATTACACTCTCTTATAAGATGTAATTCGAGACTTCTAACAATATAACTGAGTATGAAGATATGGTGCTTGGATTGAGGGCTGCTAAAGACATGGTCATTGATAGTTTGGCAATATTTGGTGATTCTTAGTTGATCATCAATCAAGTCAAGAAAATTTATCAAGCTAAACAATAGAGGCTCAAATAATACATGAATGAGGTGTGGGACCTAGTTGACAACTTCTTTCTGGCATTTAATATTTTCTTCATTCCCAGAGAGGCAAATCAGAAGGCAGATTCTTTGGCATTGGCTGCCAGGACCTTCAGACCTCTCATTGGCCCAAATATCAAGTATCAGGTGGAAGTCAGACATAAGACAACCATACTAGACAACATAAAGCACTGGAAAGTCTTGAGCGATAATTTGGAGTTGTAAATATTTCTACAGATCATTGAATAATTATCTAGTAATTCAATAGATCGAGAGGGTGAAGATGATGAATCAAAGAATCAACAAACATAACATCTACTGAACAAAGTTGTTGGCCACAAAATTTTGGAACTTAAAAAAAACTACATCCCTAGGGGTTTAGTGCCACTGGAAAGGTTATTTGAAACTCATGATTTCTATAGAGGAGCTACCATAAAAAACCAAGAAGAAGAAGTGATGGACTGCAACATTAGGATTGTTGAAAACCCCAAAATAGTCAAAATGTCCAAGGCACTACCTCTAGAATAGAAAGACATGTATGTCAACCTCATGAAACATTTTGTTGATATTCTTGCATGGTTGTATGACGATTTGAATACATTTGACACTGACATCATCCAACACAAGATCCCTCTGAAGGTTGTCTCTAAGGCATTCAGACAGAAGATCAGACAATTTAATCCCATGTTGATGTCCATAATTGAAAACGAGCTGAAAAGAATGCTTGATGCCTGAATTATTGTGCCCTTGAGGTACTCAGATTCAGTGGCCAACTTGATACCTATGAGAAAAGAGAGTTGGGAAATATGCTTGTTTTTTATTTCCGAAATCTCAACAAGTATTTTCTAAAGGACAACTACCCCCTGCCCAAGATGGACCATATTTGCAAAGGGTAGTAGTTTCCCACAAAATTTCCTGATTGGATGGGTACTTTGGTTATAACCAAATAGCAGTGTGTCAAGAAGACAAAGAGAAAACAACAATCACCACCCCTTAGGGGACATTTATATACGACAAAATTCCCTTTGGGCTAATGAACGCAGTGGCCACCTTTCAAAGGGCTATGCATGTAGCTTTCGTGGGGGATAAAGGAAAATTTATGGTTATATATTTGGATGACATCACCATTTTCTCCAAATCAAATGATGAGCATTTACAACACCTTGAGAAGATCTTCAGAAAATGCAGAAGGTATGGGATTTCTTTGAATCCTAGGAATTCCCACTTTGCTATACTAGAAGGTAAACTCCTATGCCACATCATATCAATAGTAGGTATAAAAATAGACCCTAAGAGAGTGGAGGCCATTCAGTAAATTACAATTCCCATAAATAAGAATTCTATTCAGTCTTTTATCAGTAGAATAATTTTTTTGAGGCGCTTTATGTCAAAATTTGTTGAAATCATAAGGCCTATCACCAACATGTTGAAGAAAGATGTTGTAATCAAGTGGTCATAGGAGGAAAAATCAACATTCAAGAGGATTAAACAATCTTTGGTTGAAGCCCCTATATTAGTCATCCCTGACTATGTCAAAGAGTTCTTTATATTTTCTTTCGCCTCCGAGGAAACCATTGTTGTTGTGCTACTGCAAAGGAATAAAGAAGGGCATGAACAACCCATAGAATTTTTTCATCAAAGCCCTCCAAGATGTTGATCTGAAGTATAATATATTATAAAAGAAGGCCTATGCATTGGTCAAAGCCTTGAAATCCTTCAGGGTGTATGTTTTACAACCCAACATAACGACCTATGTTCCTAGCAACAGTGTTAAAAAGATTCTAGTCTTTCCAGATAGTGAAGGGAAAATAGGTAAATGGATTGTCAAATTGTTGGAGTATGACCTACACATAAATCCCACCAAGCTAATCAAGGGACATGGACTTGCCAAGTTGTTATCAGAATCAAATTGTAAGGTGTTGAAATTGCATCATACCTTCACCCAATCTGATGCACCCATGACATAGTCTGGACAAGACAACATGCAAGTATCTGAAAAAATACTCTTCTTTACCTTGGTACAGAGATATTATTTACTTTCTGCAGCACCTAGAATGTCCACTAGATTTGAAGAAGACGAGGGCCAGGTCTCTCAAATTTAAAGCTATAAAATTCTTCATTTTAAATTAGAACTTGTATTGGAGGGATCCTGCTAGCACATTATTAAAGTGTCTTGATAAAAATGAAGCTAAGAAAGTCATAACAGATATGAAAATGGGATTTTATTGGGGACACTAGCATTGTAAATCTATAGCCCTCAATATCCTAAGGGCATGGTACTATTGTCCCACCTTTTTCTCTGATGTATTCACTACAGAAAGGGCATGCAATGAATATCAAAAGTTTGCAGGAAAACAAAAGTTACTCTCACTTACCCTGAAACCTATCACTACAAGTGGCCCCTTTCAACAATGGGGAATAGATTTTATAGGTGAGATAAATCCACCCTCTAGTGGGCAACATAAGTGGATCCTCACTTCCATTGACTACTTTACCAAATGGATTGAGGTTTTTCCCACTAGGAATGCTACTGGCAAGGTGATTATGAAATTTTTGGAAACCAATATCTTTTCCAAGTTCAACTTCCCTAGAAATATTATAATAGAGAATGCCCAGACATTCAATTCCAAATCCATAATGAACATCTATGGAAGCCATAACATTGACTTGACAAATTCCACGCCCTATTATCCTCAGGGGAATGGGTTGGCTGACTCATCAAACAAGTATTTTATCATGATCATAAAGAAATTGTTAAATGAAAACAAGAAATCCCGGGACTCTAAACTTAATTATGCCTTGTGGGATGATAGGATAAGAACCAAGAGATCCTTAGGAACCTCACCATTTTAGCTCATCGATGGGATTGATGATGTCTTCCCTACTTAGCTCTATCTACCAGTTTTGAAATTCCTACAATAAGAAATTGAGGAGCCCAATGACATCCAGAGGAGAATCTTTCATATTATAGAGGTTCAACAAAAGAGAGAAGCATTGAATTAGATAACTGAGGCATACCAAAGAAAATCAAATCAACTTTCGATAAGAATACCAAGAAGGAAACCTTCTCCTAAGGTGGGATGCCAGAAGGGAAGAAAAATCTAAGCATGGTAAGTTCAATAACCTCTGGTTTGGTCCTTTTAAGATGGTTGAGGCTCTGGAAAATAATACATTTGTCTTACACAATATGGATGACATTGAATTTTTTTGGGGCCCATTAAATGGGCGCTTCCTGAAACACTATTTTTCTTGAAAGAATAAGGGAAGGTCCCTCTTGTACCATATTTTCTTTCCTTTTTTCCGTTTTCATTTGATTAGTTAGTTTGTGTGTGAATAAAGACTCCATATCCCAACAAAGGCATTGGGGTGTGTTAGTGTTGCTGGTTTAATCTTCTTTTCAAAGATAGGAAAAATTGGCACCATCTCTAAATATGGTTAGAAGTAGATATACATGGCTGGCAGACAGAAACAATGGTAAGTTACAACAAGTGGGAGCGAGGTTTTGAGAGGTAAGGCACCTCATCTACTGTTCTTAGCACCTCACAAGGAAGTGATATCCCCAGTTGGAGCCAATGTTGTAACCTAGGTATGCACCCCTTCCCTTTCCCTCCTCTACCCTATACATCCATCAAGTATGATTTTTGTTTTGTTTTCTCTAAGCTTATTCTCCATGATTTAATCACTCATATTCAATGGCCCTCACTCATTTTTACTTATTTTACACCATATTTTTTCTTCCTTGAAAGGTGATTACATGTTCTAGTTTGATTTTGAAAATACTTTTCATGATGTTTATCACTAATTGAGCATGTAGCAAGTCAACCAAGTCTTTTGTATGCACAGGGAACACCTGTGGAAAAAACGTAGTAATTCAGAGAAGTCAATTTCAGGCTCAGATTGTGAGAACATATAGGTTAAATTTGCAATGGTGGAGATCTAGAAAGCCACTTAGATGAACGAATATCATACATTCATAGTTCCAGAAAGGCTCGAGGTTTAATGGAAGAGTTACAAAAAATTCACTCCATGACTTTGGTGTTCAGATGTCCGAGCTCATCTTTGTTTAAAACTCCCGAATGTCGAAACATCGAAGCCCTCAACCACTGCATCTCTTCGCAAGATCATCCATCTGGGATATATGCACACTTAGCACTAAAAAAATACCAAATGTCAAAATGCCAAAGCCACCTAACATTCATATCTGTTGACACGTAGCATTCATTCATGGTGGCACATGGCATCCATCGGTCACTGACACGTGGCACTGATTTTAGGCCATTTGGGTTACGTTATATGCTCATTTCTAGGTGACACATGTCACTCTCTTCATGCAGACACGCCAATGATAGTGACGTCGTGTAGACACAAAATACCCAGGAGATCAAGCATCCAGGAGGTATCCAAACTTTGCATCAAGAAACTCCTAAACCTTGAAGAGCCAGAGTCTAGAAACTCTCGAAATGCCAAATGACTAAAGTATTAATCTTGGGTTAATTAAGATAAACATGGTTAATGAGTCTGGGAGTTTAACATTCCGAGGAATTTCAACTCAAAGTGATAACAGTTCTCCAAACCTCCGAAGTGCTAGAGCTCCGAAGTGTCAGAGCCCTGAACAGTCAAAGTGGGTCCTCACTGCCATGTCACTCCATAACATTGTCACTCCAGGATATTCTCAAAATCAACATTCACAACTCCTAAACCCTTGAATTGTTGAAGTGTCGAAACACCAAATGTTTAAGGATAAATCAGAGGTTAATTAACAATAAGTGGTGGTTAATGACTCTAGGGGTCCATGCCTCTGGGAGATGTGAATATTCTACACTCCAAAACTCTTGAATGTCGAATTCCTAAAGTGGCTTATCTCCGTCAATGACATATTTTGAAATTTGAATGGGGCTCCAAACCAGGGAACATCGATCCAGTCCACGTCATCAAATTTCTCATATGGTAGTATTTTGATGATAGCTAATAGGTACATAACAGAATTTCTAAAATCCGGACCCTACAACTCCACAGCCTAGAACTCGAGAAGTTATAATCCGTACTGCAGAAAGAATATCAGAGACTCCGGGGAAAAACACTTCCAACACATTCAATTATCTTTAGTGGTCTCCAACAACGCGCATGCATGCTAGTGCTCAATACACAAATCAGTGTTGTCACTCCCAGTCATTTTCTGTCAAATCTTGGTTTACTACAACATACACTTCAGTCTAGTTTCATTGCTAAGTAGCAATTTTTAGTTGTTTAATTGGAAGACTCTGTTAGATTAAAGCATAATAAGTGGTATTTTATGTGTGATAAGAACCCCTCTTTTATTATTAATTCAAGCTCGGAGTATTCCTTAATATACTCCAGTAGTGTGTTTAGTTAAGTTAATTAGTTTTTTTACAACTAGTAGTATAGAGTTAAGCCTCAGTCCCAGATGGACGAGAGCCTCTACAACTATGATAAATACGTAGTTTTTGTATGTAAGAGGGGTTCAGTTTTTAGTGAGAATATTCAAGCATTATAATTGATTGGACCTGCTCATATAATTGTAAATCTCTCTACTTGGTGATTATATATTGATGACAATTGTGTTTTCTTGCTCAAGTCTTCATGTATTTTAGTTTCATCTTAGATGCAAATTGTGAGGTGTGCAGCGTACATTTCCTTATTATTTCAACTATTGTTCTAATTCGTCTTTTTATTATTATGCAACATGTTAAACAACTATTGTTTTAGTAAAAAGATCAGTTATTTGACAACTTGTTGGATGATTTGTATCTAGATATTTATCTAGGCCTTAAAATATCATTTTAAGTCTTAATTCTCACACAACAGGTAATTCATTGCATTGCTTGTTATTGTTTCCTCTGTTTGTCTTTCCATATCCCTAATTGTTCATCAAATTGCATACCATTAGCTAACGAGAACCTACATTCATATTGTTTGTCCAGTCCAGTCATATTTTCATCTTTGAAAAACCTATGATTTAGCTGACCCACCAAATTAATTAATAAAAAACAAAACCATTCATAACTTGAGGTGGCCTATCTCTTCCCTTTAGCAGTTAGGTGCATACTTTAGGACAAACATGAGGTTTACCCCTTGAGGCTTCACATTCATTATTCTATATTTATCAAGGCATGGAGTTACTTCTCTCTCTCTCTCTCTCTCTCTCTCTCTCTCTCTCTCTCTCTCTCTCTCTTCATGCTATTTCTTTTTGGTGCATAACACTCATTCATGGTTAGATCATCTATTTGTTCACTCATCGCCTCATCCGTTGCATGTTTCTCATATGTGGCTTGCTTGTCCCTATGCTCATTTTCCTAATCATCGATATGCACTTCCATGGATTGCTCCTTGTATATCGTTAGGTTGTTTTTTTTTTATTTTCCCATCAATTCATCCATTTACTACTTGTTAATGGTATACTCATCCCTTTTCTCAATTTCCTGGTCATCCCTTTTCTCAATTTCCTGGTCATCCCTTTTCTCAATTTCCTAGTCATCCCTTTTCTCAATTTCCCGATCATCCCTCTACTTATTTGTCTGGTCCTTATTCTTCTAGTTTAACCTGCTCATTTGGCTGAGTCACTCTACTTGTTTGTCTTTTCTACTCATTTGGCCTAGTCATTCTACTTGTTTGTTTTGTCTACTCATTTGTCCTTCTCATTCAACCCACTCATTTGGATTATCTACTTGTAGAACCCTACTCATCTAACTTGTTTGTTTGGCTTGTCTTGTAATTTGGTATGCCCATTAGGATTGTATCACTGGGCTTTACCTTCACCTTAGTATGTTATCTTTTCCAAAAAAAAAAAAAGGAATGTGCATGTTAGGTTTTCATTAAAAAAAAAACGCATGCATGTCATAATTGCATTTAAAAAAAAAATTCCATGTTAATTTTTACGTAGATGTTGTACATTTCATACAACAATTTTTTTTTATCTATTTCAATTATTTTTGTTTTAAAAGTTAATAATTAAACCTATGGGTAATGTATTTCTGATAATGATTTCTTAATGGAGCCTCTTAATTTGTACCGTCTTTAGCATATAAGTAGCATATTTAAGAAATGCAATGCCAATAAATTAAATCAATGTATGTGTGGATAGTAAAATATACCTCCAAACAAAAGGGATTTAGTTCTTATATAATTTCATCGGGAAAATCATCCTCATCTATTGTAGTAATAACATCGTTGTTTTATCTATGTAAGTTATAATAATATTTATCAAAACTTGCAGGTCCATAAAGGGAATGAAATTGCATAATATAAAAATGATTCTAATAATCAATGGAGATTTTCTTTTTTGATATCTTAAAGCTTGAGTTGAATTGTAACTCCATGCCTATTATGAATTCAATAATTCATGTCCATAAAGGGAATGAAATTGCATAAGATAAAAGTGATTCTAATAATCA
This sequence comes from Picea engelmannii, assembly GCA_009831015.1. NCBI lineage: Eukaryota > Viridiplantae > Streptophyta > Pinopsida > Pinales > Pinaceae > Picea > Picea engelmannii. Next base: position 567,226 of record ML779058.1, on the reverse strand, counting down.
ATGGATTTTCTTTTTCGATATCTTAAAGCTTGAGTTGAATTATAACTCCATGCTTAATGCATTCAATAATTCATTTTTAGGAGAGAATAAAATTACATAAGATAAAAGTGATTCTAATAATCAATGGATTTTCTTTTTTATATCTTAAAGCTTGAGTTGAATTGTAAAGCCCTGCTTAATTCCTATTATGCATTCAATAATCCATTTTTAGGAGAGACTTTACCAATATAAATGATAATCGCTCCTCTTGTTCTAAAAATAAAAGTGATTGGGATATTAAAACAAATAAGAAATAACCTATTATTTATAGTTTTGAAAAAATAAATAAACCATAAATATTCTCATGCTTGGTATTTTCACTTTCAACTACTACTTTCATCCCCTAAATGTCAAGCCTTTATGAGATTGATCTCCCCAACAAGTCCCATAAGAAACCCAATTTCAAGTAATTAGCTTTTGCTATCTTAAATGGTAAAATAATAAATGTTGTACAACATATCTCACTACCTCTAAAAAGAAAAACATATATGAGATATGAGACTAACATACTATTTCCAATAAAAAATTAATTATCATTGTCGCAAGATACATTCTTCATAAGAAGTCATTCCCTTAATGGAAGAATACATGTAATGGACACAAGTCTATAAAATCTTTGAAAATTATGAAAATAAAATGTCTACAAAAATTCCAAAATACATCATTTGTTGTTACAAAATTATGAAAATAAAATATCCACAAAATTTTTAAAATACATCATTCGTTGTTACAAAAAGATCCTATCATACATGCTTAAAATCCACAAAATATATTAGTAAAACAAAAGGTGTAAACACATATACAAGTAAAAGAATCCACAGAGAAAAACATTCAACCCTATTATTTGTTCCTTGACCAACCTACATACTCAAATTGATAAACTATTTATAACTTAAAAAAAATAATACTTAGACTCATTTATGCCTTGACCTCCCTCATATCCATTAAAATATAAATTAAAAATATTATGTTGGAATTCATTTATTTATGGTATTACTTGAGTGAACTCATTTTATTTACTAATATTAACTAATAGGAAAACAAATCCAGAAATACAAGTTCTAAAGAAAACATGAAGTATACAAAGTGTTCCCCTTGATTTGAACACTATGAAACCTTCATGTGATTAAGCGATCAGACCCTCATATGATTAGGAGATCAGGTTGGACATTAGAAAAATGGTATTTTGAGATAACAGATTATATCCCAACATTCCTCCATTGAATCCAACGTTGGTGCAAATAATAATTCTCACCTATATTATTGTTTCCTCATTAAATTGAGGTGCATTCCTATGCATTTCTATGAATGTAATTGTAATTTTACGGTGGACATCTCTAAAAACCATTTTTTTTAACAACGCAAAAAGTAGTTTTTAATCGTAATATGGGTATATAGTATGATGTTAAATAGGATAATAATAAAAAATATAGAAAACTAAATCAATACGATAATATGGGTATATACTATGATGTTAAATAGGATAATAATGAGAAATATAGAAAACTAAATCAATACGATAATAGTAACCCTGATATTTTACTAAAATTTTATATGAAAAATGAAATTCTTGATAACATACAATTTAGTTGTTTTGTATAATGTTTCAATGTGTATTTTTCAAGATAATTTTTACGAATATCATAAAATGTAAAGTTTTATGGTAGTTATGAAAATATGAACTAGAATATAACAATAATAAATGAATTTACTAGAATAAATGAAATCCAACTAGTATGAACCTAAGAACAAACAAACTAAAACACAAGAACATAACATATATACTAGAATATAAGAACAAATAAACTTTCTGACATAGGTGAAATCCCACTAATGTGAACATAATAACAAATAAACAAGAACATACGGATAATAATAGATAGACTAGAACATATATACTTAGCAACCCAATATGTCATACATGAGTATTTATGTCATTCTTTCCTTTGAACTATTATTATGGTATATTATTTTCTATTCATTAATGAAATATAAGATGTAGACATATTTATGTATAATTAGAAAAAAATTATTATGGCATAGTATGCCAAATTGGTGTTTTGAGAGATATGTGAACATATGGAATGCTATTTTCTACACATTAATGAAGTATAAGATGCATTCTTTTAAAGAATGTGTGGTGAGACATTTTAGGATTAAAACAAAGTTAGTATCGTTAACTAACATTAAATTAATTTATAGAGAGTGATATATTTTAAAATAAACAATATTCTTACTGTGATGACAAACATTATTAGAGCTTGGATCTAGTGGGGATTTTTGTTATGAAGTTATCGTGATGTGATTCATGTTTGTATGATTATTTATAAATTATATTCTATATATTTTATTTGTTTTAGAATTGTTCCTTGTCATAGAGCTATATATATGTATGTATGTATGTATATGTGGGTGGGTGGTTTTGTATCAAGAGACTTTTTTCCCCATTATTTGGGGCATAAGAAATTTAGAAAATTGATGAAGGGACACTTGGTTCTACTCCCCCATTTGGTAATAATACAAGATGTACATCTTCTACACCCTTGTCTAACAACATTGGAAGATACTCTACATCTAGTGACAACGAGACCTAGGCTATGTTTAGTGATAGAGAGACACATATTTCTACATGCCCATCTGACAACAATAGAAGATATTCAAGGTCATCCTCGGAGTCTAGGTTTTGTACAAATTACATGTTATGTATATTCATGCACATGCAATTGTGCATATGTGCATATTGATATATGCTCATGAATTCAATAAATAACACATGATATCTAAGTTAATATTTTTCCCATTTTTAGATACATCTCCTATTGGATCATTGCATCAAAGTGTACATCCATCCTTAGGTGGACTTGCATATGAAAAATTGCATAAGGATCACGATCCCAACATACAAAAGTCTCTTATGTCTATGTTGGTTAATTTACAACATTCACCATGCCCACCACCTATGGTAGGTAAATTCTTCAAAATTTACCTGTATATTATAAATGGATTGACAATACATATTTGTACCTATAGGTCATGAGAGGTTGAATTAATAGAACCATGCTAATTTTTAGGTCCATCCTCATTGAGGTTAATGCTCATTTTGAGGGTCATGTTCAATCAAAAGCCATGTTCAGTCAAAGGGCTCAGATTAGCAGGAGGTTCAAGCTCAACAAGAGGACCAGGGTTGGATCGAGGAAAATGATTAGTGTAAGAATGATATATTCCCATAACTACCTACCCCTATAATATTCCCAAGGATATTTCCTGGGAGGATCATAATAAATCATTACTTCCTTGGTAATGAAAATCCCACCATGCAAAATTAAAGAGTGACCTTGAGTATTTTGTCCTATTTTCTAAGAGTAGACATAGATTGGAGATAGTTCTGAACTCTCTTAGGACATTCATTATTTTTTATCAAGTAATTGGGCCAACAAATAATGGGTTTATTTGCTTGATGTATAAAAATAAGGAGAAATAGATCGAACTAGATAAATGGCCTTCCATAGAGTCCCTCTAATTGCTTCCTTGAGACCATTGATGAAACATTATTTAAAAAATGAATCATATAGTCCCTTTGTGAAAATTGTGAATTTATCGAAGGTGGTAATATAGTCCATGATTGTGCTACTTCGGCATAATCTGTTCTAACGTCCCAAATAGTGAGTGTCTCATTCATAACAAGTATAAAGGACTTGGACAAACTGAGTCTAGGTAATGCAACCTCTATAATATTTATTATACCATTGTCACCATTGTCAACATTCTACGTGTACAAACATAATACCTCCACTTTTAGTTTTTATAGCTCATCAATAATTCCATGGAGAGAGAAATAGTGTTACATTTGGGTAACTCACCCCAAGGGATTGGAATGATCAAATTTGTTCATATTGACCATTGGAAAATGATGCCATGATTGTGATCTGAAAAGTATGAGCGAGGATTATTCTGAAACAATGTGTGTGTGTCCTACACTTCATAGATTAGGAATTCCACCTTGGTTCGATCAATGTTTGGAACTGATATATCGATATTCAACCAGGATATTTGTTACGGGTGAAATTTCACCAATTGGCTATTTTTTGGCCATTTTTCGAAAAACAAAATTCCCCTATTTGGTTAAAAATTTCCCTATTTCATACATAAATATGATTAAATTGATATTATTCACTAAAAAATACAAGTTTTAGTAGTAACTTATATGTTTTTTGTTGAATATTCACCTATAGATTATATGCATTATTTTTTAAACCAAAATAGTCTCCTAGAGTACTATACATAGGTATAATATTTGAATCCTTAAAGAATAGCCTGTATTGAAGTGGACACTTTATAAACTCAACACGTGGCATTGTGGTTTCATTATGTTGTTCATATATTTGAGTGTAGAAAACCTATCTTCTAGAGGTTGGTTCTGAGTACGCGAGTCCTAGTTTTGGTTCTCCATAGCTAGCCATGTTTCAAGTCTGAACCATGGAACCAAGAAATATTTTGTGGAAGGTGTTATTCTCCACATATGTAACCAATTAGTGGCTTGAAAGGAGTCTGTTTAGATATGCCATTAATCACTATACTATCGTATCCACAAAAAAGGGTTACTTGAGAAGTAGATCCAAGTGATCAACATGATACATGGAATATTTTAAGATAGGTCTCCTATAACAGTGTCATCAGAACCTAGACAATTGTTTTTAAAACCTCGGTAGGAGTATCACTTCTCATCTAATATTATTGTGTTGACAGAATTTCCAAATTCCTTCTAGATGAAAATATGTAGGAACATCATTGTCCAACAACAAAGCCCAGGGTTTGCAAGGTCATAAGGATAGAGGAGTAGTAAGGGATATATCTCTCTGATATACATAAGAGTTTCTAATAATAGTACTTGGTACAACCTTTCACAACACCAAATAAGGAGGATATAATGTACCCTTAGCCATACTATCTAACACCCTCGTACACAAGAGTGACCTCCCCAAGTGTTTTTCTTAATGTACTAAAAAAACATGATGTTTGTGGGTTTATTGCATCTAAAGGTGATCTCTACAGCCCAGTATGAGGGAGACGTGTAATTCCATTCGTTCTCAACATGGAGTTGAAACGTGGCATTTAAAAAAATGCTTTGTTTTTGTTTGCTAGCATGTCTATGACTTGTGAGACTATCATGTGTCTAATAAACCATGACCCAGGGGAATATAAGCTATCAAAATGTTAAGCCCTAATATTGGCTCATTACCCCTTAATTGGGGCATATTACATTAGTAATGTTATTTTATTTATGTCAGCTTTATTCCATTAGTTGTAACTATACCTCCTAGTCTCCTATATATATACCAAGGAGACATTTTCATTTGGAATCATCTTGTACTTGAACATTTATGTGGGGTAAAAGGAGGTTGCCCCCTCTAAGAGGCTTATTATCTGAAATTATCTATTTTTCAAGGCGTTGAGTACTTATTTTGATGTTTTTCTATGCTATATTGATATTTGGTTCTTAACATATGGTATCAGAGCTCAAGGTCTTGGGGCTTCGTTGCTACATCTGAGACACCTTGGTATTTTCGCTATAACTTTTTTTCTACAAATTTTCAGAAGGAATGGATTGGATGATATTTAGTAGACGAATGAAGGTACGTTGTGTTAAAATTTCAGCGCCTGAGGCCTTATACTTTCGAAGATATAATCTGTTAAAAATAGGGTTCTGGAATCATCTTGAAATGAGTCATTGCGGAATTTTTGCTATAAAATATTTTCTGTAACGTTTTAGACCCTGCAATGAAGAGGATATTCACATAAATTAGTAAGGTATCTATGGTAAAAGGTTTATCTTCTGTGTCATCTTACACTTGTAGATACACCCTATGGAATATAGGGTATCTGACTAGTCCTATTGACTAGTCTCAATAAGGTGTTCCAGGTAAAACAATCATAACTTCTTCCTAGAGTATCCAAATTGAGGGAGACTAGTTTCATTGGATAGTGCACAGCATGTAGTATTTATGGTACGAGTTTCAGAATTTTATATCAATTATTGTGTGCGGGGCACGCTATACAAGTGAGATCTCCTGGAAAGGCCAAAAATCAGCAAGTTGTGGGTAAGTTACCATAAATTCCACTTGGCACATCCAATTTTGATGAGACCTGTGGCATTACAGAGAAGAAATATCAAACAACTACATAAAATAAAGTTTCATAGCCAAAAGGGCCGAAACATGGGAGATACAACAAAAGAAAGATTGTCTAGCAGAACCACCTCAAAATCAAGGTTCAAAAGTGATACTTGGCCAACATGCCACCCAAAAAGGGAACTTCTACACCAAATAAGCCTCCAGATATGTAACAACCCTGCTCAAATAGATGTATAGGGATTATTAATTATAATTAAATTGATAATCTCACTGTCCTAATATGTTAGTTAAACAATAATTATTTCTTAATAATATTAACTAATTAATTATTATTAATTACTTGTTCATATCTGTCAATGATTAATTAACTATTAATTGACTCATTAATTATTTGAGTAAAGAATTAAAGGGG
>ML779058.1:550072-560129 GCA_009831015.1 Picea engelmannii | reverse complement strand
ATATATATATAAGTTAGGAAAAAAAAAATTATATTGGTCGAGGGCCAATCTCCAAGTACTCGATGCTGAGAGAAAACACCCGCAACAATAATAACACAATATCAGACACACAATACACAAACCCAGCGCACAAGCGCCAAACTCCAATACCTAGACTCGGGATCACTTCATTGCCTCACTAAGACGCCCATTCTGTGCATATCCCGCAACCATTGCATTCCATGAAGCAACATCTCACCCCGACATTTTCTAAAACAATGCCAAACCCCCATCAACACATAAATCCAAGCACCAAACCCTCCAGAGTTCTCCACTCAGCCAGCTAAACATCCATCAACACGTACACCAAGCACTGAGCCACGAGGAGAACCCTATGAGGGCGTTAATCATTGAACTACGTGCGCACGCACTGCAANATAAAAAAAAAAAAAGGGAAAACGAAGAAAAATTGGTGGGCTCAAAACCCAATTTCATATCTTATGTTTCATTTCCAAATCTCCAAGACACAAGTCAATACAATGCTATTCGATGCTAAATCTCAACACACAGGGCCAAGGGCCAATTTTAATAATAAATGAAGAAAAAAAGGAAACAAAAAAAAACATACACACTAATGCCCAAACGCCAAATGCCAAGGCTCTAGAATTATCCAAAGTTGTTCAGCACATGAGTTCACATCATCCTCTATGGTTCCATAGTTGGTGAGGAGCTCTCGCAACTGGGCGAGGTAATAGTCATTGTAGCGTAAGTTTTGGCCGTAGGAGGATTCGTAACGGTCCCATGGGGAAAGGTAAAGGCCCAGCCCTATTCTGGCTTCTCTGGAGGCCTTGGCCACATCCTGTACTATGTCCCCATTTCCATTCTTCTAGGGGATGTTGCTTGCGGAGTAATTGATGTAAGCAAAGGGCCAGGGGCAGAAGCTGTCGTGGTGCTTGGCAGTCAGTATGATGTGGGAGAATTCGGCTTCTTTCGCCACTGATGCCCATTGCCTGGCATCTAGGGAATCAATGGGATTGAAGAGCCACAAATCCGCTTGTCCACTCCCTCATTCGGAGTCAGTGAAGGTGCTCATGCCAAAGAGGAGGAACATGGCCATTTCGCCCCTTGCCATTTCAGCTTGTTGAGAAAGAATGGGAGGCAAAGCAAGAGATGGTCGACATGTAGACAAGAAATATCAATGAAAAATAAGCTCGCGATAATCATCTCTCTGTATTTCAAAGAGATCATCAACAACGTTCTGAGATAGAAGAGTGTAGAAGTAGAAAAAAAAGGGGCTGCCGAAGAAGCAGAGAAACAAACAGCTGCAAAAGCAAAAAAAAAGGGGGGGGGTCCAAGGGAGAAGCTTGCGGCCATTACCATAAATCTGCCACAGTTGCAGAGTAGGAGAGGCCCAGGGCGCGTTTGCATAATGAGATAGGTGGTAGGTTGATTAGGGTAAGGGGACATAGACCCAAGGAAGAGTGTGTCTAGGGTTAGGGCACGTGGGCCTCATGCGAGGACCCACGATGTCTGTTTCAATTTAAAAATATTTTTTTATTTAGTTTTAATTTTTGTAACAAATTTTATTTTAATTATTTTTTTTTTATATATATAATAAATTAATATTAATTAATTATATAAGTTTTACAAAGTTTTGTTGTTTCTTTTATTTGAAAATAATTAATAATTAACCCTGGTAATTAATATTAGTTTATATATGTGTTATTAAAGATTAAAGTTTAAACCTTAGTTTTAAAGATTTAAATTAGGCTTTAAGGTTTTAAAAATAATTAATTAATTCAATCAACTAATTTAATTAATTGTTTTAATTAACTGTCTTTAATTTAGAGTAAAAATAATTTTAAAGTTAATTAAATAATCTTAAAAAATAAAAATAAATTAAATTAACTGTTTTAAAGTTAATCTACATTAAAGTTAATTAAAATGTTAGAGAGTCCATGGGTTTTGAACCCATGACCAACCACCAAGCCCAAGCCTTAAGAAATGACCAAACACCAATGCACCACACATATCACTTTTACAAAATAAATTCAAATTTAAATAATTTAATTATCAATGGTAGCAAAGTACTATCCTGAAGAATAATATCTGATTATCCAAGCGCCAAGCTCATGATACCGTACACACAACTCATCGAGCCAATCGCCAAGCCTTCCATTCCATTCCACCAGTCAGAGTCAAACACTAAGCTTCAATGCATTGCCTCAGGCTCACTACATCATACGACCACAAGTCAGGAAGCAATACATAACCACATCGCACAAGCACGAAGTTCCAATGCCGAAAGCCACTCTACAATCCTTAAAGTCTCGCACCTGCAGCCACCGAGATGAGCAATTCAACGCATATGTACAATGTTCCTAGGAAAGCTCACGAGTCAAGCATCGAAGGATAATTAGTTGTAAGTGAAAAGTTAAAGGACTTAGACTAGGACAAGCGGGAAGGAGGCGACATACACACTAGGAGAGTAAGCTAGAGGAATTGGTGAGTATGGCACAAGGCTAGTGTAGCTACCGGGCAAGGGAGTCAATAGTTTTCTTAGGTGAAGAAATCAATCTTAGACACTTAATCCTAATCCTAACCCAGCCAATCCCCTAAAGAGAGTAACGTATGTTTACAGACAAGTAAAGAAAAACTTACGCCTAACCCTGTTTCTAGTTTAAGTAGCACAAATTTGAAACGTCCTTGAACTCACCCTGACAACTTTGGTTGATGCAGGTTAAATCATACAGGATGGATAGGACTCGAGGGAATCAAGGCAGGGGAGCATCGTCGCAAGCACCGCCAACACCTCCAGTGCCACTGCCACCATCGCCCGAACTAGCTCTCATACTGCGCTCGTTGGAGGCCATAAATGAGACTTTAAAGGGGCGACAACTAGCAGGGACCGAAGTGGAACCCCCACCATCTGGAATGAGTAATCCAGAAGCGTCAAGGGATTCAGGGGGAGGACCTCCACCTGAAGACATCACTTGAGAATTGCAGAAGATCAAACTTCCAGAGTTTGTCGGGGGTCGCGCCAGTGAACGTGTTGAGGCATGGTTGGAAGGCATGACAAGGTGTTTTGCCTTAAGGGACTATGAGTCCAACTCTAAGGCGAAGATAGCGATTTTTCAGTTAAGAGACAACGCCTTGAATCGGTGGGGTAACTTAGAAAGACAACTACATCTTACCCCAGACACAGTATCTTGGGAACTTTTCGAGGAAAGGTTCTGAAGGAAATATCTGCCAGCCTACTATGAGGAACAACAAGTAGGAGTGTTTCATGCCTTAGTACAAGGAAACAGGACCGTAGAAGAGTATGAGATCAGGTTTATGGAATTGGTCAAATATGTTTCATACATGGATAATGACCAACGACAAACAGACCGCTTCATCTATGGATTGAGCCCTAAGATCAGAGCTATTGTACAAATGTGGAAACCATCTTCAGTAGCAGAAGCAGTGGAAAATGCATGTTACGTAGAGGAACACATGAACTTGAATGGAGGTATGAGGTCGACCTTTCCGCATCGTCCTGGATTCATCGGAAAGGCCCCTAGGACATTTTCCAGGGGAGGGGGCTCAAGGCCACCTCCATATGGTAACGGAGTTGTGCCAAGGATAGTAGCTGCAAGGATTTCAATGGCAGTGAGTGCAACATCTCGTTCATCACCAACAATGCAGACAGGTCCACGACCATCTCAGGGAACAACTAGTAGGGGCAGGGGTTCTAGGGGAAGTAACTCATTTCAGAGACAATCACATAACAATGTGCAGGTTCAATCCCATGTTACCTGTTGGGGATGTGGAGGACCCCATTACCAGCGTGACTGCCCAGAGTTACAATCAAGGTTCATGCATAGAGAAGGAAAGGCCTCGATCGGAAGAGAAAGTAGCAGCCACCATATTTACGCAGCGGTTAATAATCGCCAGAACGAACATCAATCCACGCTGGTGGAGTCATCATGTATGCTAAATCATACCAACAATAAGATTTTATTTGATTCTAGTGCGGCAGATAGTTTCATTTCACCATCTGCATTAGAAAAGAGTGGGTTGGCAGCCTACGAGCATGATGACTTTAAACAAGTCGAGATGGCTTCGGGGGAAAAGCAAGCGGTAGGACTTAGTGTTGATAATTGCATAGTAGACCTGGGAGTGTGTACTACCAGGTTGAAGGTATACGTCATTTCTCTTGGGGCATATGACCTAATCATTGGAATGGATTGGTTAGCAGCTCTTCGAGCTTTGGTAGATTGTTTTGCAAAGAGGGTGCTCTGTGTAGACGAGGAAGGAAGGCCAGTAGAGATCCAGGGTGTATGGAGAAAAGTGTCATTATGCTTTATCTCAACTATGATGGTTAAACGATGATTGAGACAAGGGTGTTGACTTTATGTAGTGGAAGCAGTGAACAAAAAGAAGGGACCCTCATTGGATCAGTACCCAGTACTGTCAGAATTTAAGGATGTTTTTCCAAATGAGTTACCAGGGTTACCTCCTGAGAAGGAGCTTGATTTTACTATTGAGCTAAAACTTGGTGCAAAACCAATTTCCAAAACTCCATATTGGATGACAGTGCCATAAATTTGTGAGTTGAAAATGCAGTTGAAAGAGTTACTGGACTTAGGGCTAATAAGGCCCATTGTCTCACCTTGGGGTGCACCAGTAATTTTTGTAAAGAAGAAGGATGGATCCTTACGATTGTGTATAGACTACAGGGACATGAACTATGCTACAGTGAAAAATAGGTACCCAATGCCGTGAATAGATGACCTCTTCGATCAGATGAAAGGAGCGGCGGTATTATTAAAGATCGATTTGTGATCCGGGTATCATCAGTTAAGGATTAAGGAAGGCGATATCCTAAAAACTGCCTTTTGAACTCGGTTTGGACATTAGGAGTTTGTTGTAGTTCCTTTTGGATTGACCAATGCGGCAACAATATTCATGAGCCTCATGAACGACGTATTCCGGAAGTACTTAGACCGTTTTGTACAAGTTTTTCTAGATGACATCCTCATCTATTCCAAGAATGAAAGAGAACACGAGGAACACTTGCGAGTGGTGTTGTCATGCCTTAAAGAGAACAAATTGTATGGGAAGTTGTCAAAGTGTTCCTTCTTTCAGAAAGAGATCCACTATTTAGGTCATATCATTTCCGGTGAAGGAATATCTATAGACCCAGAAAAGATAAAGGCCATTATGGAGTGGCCAGTGCTGAAAAATTCCCATGAGGTGAGGAGATTCATGGGGCTGGCAGGTTATTATTGGAGATTTGTGGAGGGATTCTCCAAAATAGCGAAACCCATCACCACCTTGCAGTGCAAGGGGGTCAGGTATGAATGGACAGAAAAGTGTGATAGTGCATTCATTGAGCTTAAGAGGTTACTAACAAGTGCGCCAATTCTACGAGTACCGGATATGAAGAACGAATTCATAGTTTGCATGGATGCCTCAAAGAAAATTTTGGGGGCCATGCTAATCCAGGATGGAGGAGTGATATCTTATGCATTAAGAAAGTTGAACAAACACGAAGAGCTATACGTGACTCATGATGTAGAGTTGGCAATTGTAATGCTAGCTCTAAAACTTTGGAGGCACTATCTTGTAGGGCGAAACTTTGAGCTCAAAACATACCATCAAAGTTTAAAACATCTCTTCACTCAAAGAGATCTAAATGCCAGGCAAAGGTGATGGAGTGAGTTTATGAGTGAGTACGATTTTGGTATTTCATACATCAAGGGAAAGGAAAATGTGGTCGCAGATGCCTTGAGTAGGAGACCACGTATCTTCTCCTTGTGACACAGACCTATCGGCCCTTAGGCCGAGATCTGCTCACAGGATCATTCCTTAACCCCCTCAAGCCGAATTGCCTCTTTCGGATTCCCTGCTGGAACCTCCTTTCATTCAACCCACAAGTCCTTTTTTTCACAGCTCGCTATCTCGCGAGTTCACGAGTCATGGCTCCTGATCCTTCCTCTCCAATCTCGCGATACCCGAGATTGCGAAATGGGTATAGCCCTTTCTTCCGTTAGTGCCCTCCTTGCGCGACCGCCGGCTAGGCTAAGCGCTAGCACTTCTCGCCTCTCGTGCCTTCGTGAGTTCAAAGGTCCAACCTTGGCACCTTTATTTCCCAAACCCCCGAGAGGCAATGTTGACTTTTCTCCTCTTGTTCTCGCCACTCGCGACTTCGTGAGTCGAACACTCGAACTTTCATTCCCTTATCTCCCGAGTCCCCAAGATGCGAGAGGTAAATGGGGTGTTGACTCCTTTTAATTTTGTGACAAGTTTCCACCTATCTATTTCCTGGGACCACTGTGTGGTTCTGCCACGTGTCCCCTCCATGCTTCGGCTCTCAGCACTTCACGACCTTTTCAATCGAAAGTAACTCCTCTCAACCTTCGAACCCCCGAACATGTGAAATACAATGGGTTTCTTGATCCAACGGTCCTCCCGTGACCTAGATCCGACGGCTATCTTCACTCCTTGCAATTTCAGCTCTCACGACTTGGAGCACCCAAGTTTTTGGCTCTCACCTAGCGAAACTCTGAATTCGCGAGATCCTTCAATCTCTGCCACCTGTCCTCTTCCTAATGGACAGCTGTGATTCTCTCACGACTTCGCTACTCATGACTTCGGGATGTTCGGGACAAAGGTCTCGACCTCTTATCCTCCAATATGCTGAAATGGAAAAATTATGACACGTCGCCAACGTGGGTCCCACGATGGCACTTCTCGCCTTTTCAGAATTTCAGACTTCGCGACTTTGCGAATCCGGATGTTGTGCTCTCAAATCTCTAACTCACAAAACCCCGAAATGGTCAATGAAGGTCTGACCTCCGAGTCAGCGAGTATGCCTCCTGTCCACTCTCAGATGGATGGTCCTGATTCACTTCGCAAGTTCACCACTCGCGAAGTTGAATGACTTCCCTTTCTGACCTTCGATGCCCGAATCCTTGATACGAGTGATCTCGCGACACGTGTCCTTCCAATCAGACAGCTCAAATTTTCTCACTATTTCGGGACTTCGCCTTTCACATTTTTGCGAATCTTACGGCAAGACTTTCAGTTCTCCAAATTACGAAACCCCGAGATGAGATTTCATGAGTGATCCAACGGCCCGATTTCTCCCAAGCTTTACACTTCGAAATGCTTGTCGTAACTTCCCTGCTCCTCTGCAATATCTGACGGCTTCCGGGACTTTGCGAATCCTCCATGGAGAATTCTGACCATCAAATTCCTCCTTGATGATTTCTGTGAAATGAACACGGTATTTCCTTTCGGAACTTGTCCTCCTCGTGAAACAACATCTCTACACCTCTTTTCAAAGTTTTAAGGCACAAATTCCTTTGATCTTTCTCCATGACTCGAATCTTCAAGAAGACTCCTGCACACACTCCTTGCGACAATTCTTGAATACTTTCAAGTATTTGAAATTTTAGACTCTGCGCACTCACTTTGCAGTAACAGTCCTTCACTCTTTCCCTAAGGTTGCAAACCCTGAGAATCTACTCGGCCTACGCACACCCTGCACGGTTCTTGTGCTTAAATTGCACTTCTGCGAGAATGAGAAGAAATGCTACCTCTCCTGAGCTTGTAGAGACAAACTCTAACTTCTGTCAATGCACACCTTGTGGACAATTCCACTGCACTCCTTGTAGGAAAACTCTTGCTTAGATAGAGAAACAATTGAAACTCATTCCTTACTCTCCCTCTCTTCAGATTTCAGACATTAAATATGAAATCAAACATTCACGCATCAAAGCGAATGCATCACAGAGAGTAAACAATCATGAGCATAACATTCAATCATGCATACACAGAAAGTATTTGAACACCATGATTCTGAATCAAACTTCATATATTAATCTCAGAACTTTTGTACATGGGGTTCTTCTACACAATTTTCTTCTTCTTATCTCCTGTGCTCTCTTCTCATAATGCTACTAATAATAATGTTACAATGATACAAGGGAGGGTGTCTATATCTCGTTTCCCTCCTTGCTCCTAAAACTGTCAAATCTAGGAATTTAAAGTTATCTACTTACATTAACTAACATAAATGCCTTCACCTAATACAGATGAGAGAGGGACGCTCAAGGTATGTTTACAATATGGAGGTATGCCCTTCCTTAAGTATTTCATTTATGTTTGGCACATCCAACTTCAAAACGTTTCAAACAATTGATCATGTGTCAAAATGCATTGGTGTGTACCCCACGCTCGCTTGACGTTGGCGATGCTCCTGCATCACCTTGGTACCCTTAAAGGTCAATCTGAGGGAGCATGTGTTGACACAACTCCAAGGAGACAGTTGGTATTTGAAGGTTACTTCAAACCTCCAGAGCGGGAGGCAGTTAGATCCAAAGTATGAAGGATATAGTTTGGAAGTAGACAAACTATTGAGATATTGAGGAAGGATGTACATCCCTGAAAATGGGGATATTCAAAGCATCATACTGAAGGAAGCCCATAGAGCACTTTATTGTGCGCATCCGGGTGTGAAGAAGATGTATGCAGACATGAGGAAGCTCTTCTTCTGGGTAGGTATGAAGCGTGATGTAGTCCATTTCGTCGCCAAATACCTAGAGTGTCAACAAGTGAAATATGACCACCATCATCCAGTAGGCCTCCTACAACCAGATGATGTTCCTATGTCCAAGTGGGAAGTCATTTCTATGGATTTTGTTGTGGGGTTTCCGCTCACATCTCATAGACACAATGCCATTCTTGTGATAGTGTATAAGTTAACCAAGAGTGCTCATTTTATTCCAGTTAGAGACACTTACTATGTCACTAATGTGGCACGTGTGTTTGTAAGCGAGGTTATCCATTTTCACGGGATACCTAAGAATATCATTTCAGATAGGGACTCTCGATTCACTTCTAGGTTTTGGACAAGTTTGCAGTCACCGTTGGGGACTCAGTTGAACTTAAGCACAACTTATCATCCTGAAATAGATGTTCAAACTAAGAGAGTAAATCAAGTCATGGAAGACATGCTCAGGATGTATGTCATGGATAATCAAACCTAGTGGGCGAAGTACCTACCTTTGGTAGAGTTTGCCTACAATAACAGTTTTCATAGCTCCATCGGAATGCCACCCTACGAAGATTTGTATTGAAGGCCATGCAGAACATCGTTGAGTTGGGATAGACTAGAAGACCGAGTAACAGTTGGGCCAGAATTGATTCAAGAGATGGAGGAACAGGTGATTCAGATTAGGCAGAGACTAAAGGAAGCACATGATAGGTAGAAAATTTATGTGGATGCACACAAGACTGACTGAAGTTATGAAGTGGGGGACCAGGTTTTCATTCGTATCAGGCCTAATAAGAGTACCATACAGTTTGGGAAGGGGAAAAAGTTATCACCTTGATATATAGGATCGTTCAGAATCCAAGAGAAAATTGGACCCGTTGCCTATCGTCTCGTACTACCACCCCACTTGCATAAAACTCATAATGTATTTCATGTATCTGTTTTACGTCATTATGTTGCTAATGAATCACATAAACTAAATTGGAAGGAATTGTAGGTATCGGACATGGGAACCCTCATGGTAGAACCATTACGCATATTGGACCGTAGAGTCCGACAACTCAAGAATTGTCTGGTAGACCATGTTAAGGTCCAATGTGACAAGTATAGTCCAAGATCTGTTACTTGGGAAGATGCTGAGACATTACGACGAGACTATCCCTCACTTTTTGACCACCTCGAGAATATGTTTCTCGAAGGTGGGGTGTATGTAACACCACCTTTTGACTTAGACAACCAGGATTTACCTGAGGCCTACTTATATTATTTTCTCTTCACAGTGAAACTATTAAATGATACACTTAAACTTTTAAGACATATGAACCGTATGAATGTTTAAATGATATTGATGATGATGTATATAATGCAATCTACTATGTGAATGTAAATATTACGAATGTTTAAATGTTATTGATGATGATGTATATGATGAAACATATTGTGAGAATGTGAATTTTATGAATGTTTAAATGCTATTAGAATGATGTTGGATATGATGCAATCTATTTTGGTAAATGATAATCTTATGAATGG
>ML779058.1:533700-545544 GCA_009831015.1 Picea engelmannii | reverse complement strand
GAACTCCCAACTCAAACAAAAGGTACTATTGGAATTGCACACCTCTCCAGTAGGAGGGCACTCGGGATTTTTGAAAACCTACCATAGAGTCAAGAAGGTTTTTTTTGGGGATGGCCTTAAAACTGATGTTCAAAGGTTTGTGGAAGAATGTTTGGTTTGCCAACAAAATAAGGTGGAAACAATTAACACCCCAGGTCTTTTAAAACCATTAGCCATTCCAAATCAGCGTTGGGATAAGGTTTCCATGGATTTCATCACAGGGTTACCAAAGTCTGAAGGAAAGAGTGTCATCATGGTGATTGTTGATAGACTAACTAAGTACACACACTTTTTTGCACTCTCTCATCCCTTCAAAGCTAGTACAATTGCCATCACATTCATAGAGACAGTTCAAAAGCTACATGGCGACCCAAAGATTATTGTAAGTGACAGAGATCCCATCTTCATTGGACATTTTTGGACAGAGTTATTTTCTTGTTTGGGTACTTAATTGACTCATAGCTCATCTTATCATCCTCAATATGATGGAAAAATTGATATAGTGAACAAATGTTTGGAAGGCTACCTTCGTTGCTTTGTCTCTGATAAACAAACACAATGGTTCAAATGGTTACCCTTGGAAGAATGGTGGTATAACACTTCCTTTCATACTGCAACAAAAATGAAACCATTTATGGCACTCCATGGATACCACCCTCCTTCCATCACTTATTCTCTAAAAGAAAAATCTAAGGTTCAAGCAGTGGAACATCACATCGAGCATCAACAACAAGTTCTCCAAATCTTAAAGGACAATCTGACCATGGCACATAATCACATGAAACAACAAGCAGATCAACATTGTAGTGAAAGAATTTTTGAAGTAGGGGATTGGGTGTTTTTAAGACTACAACCATACAAATAGATGTCCCTCAAGCAAGCCAAGAAGGATAATAAATTATCACCAAAGTACTATGGCCCTTATAACATGTTGAAAAAGATTGGTACTATGGAATACAAATTGGAGTTGCCTGCATCTTCACGAGTACACCCAGTTTTCCATGTTTCATGCTTAAAGAAGGTTATAGGTGACAATATCTCAGTTAAAACTATATTGCTAGAACTTGATGAGGAAGGAAAAATCATATTGGAGCCTGAATCCATCACTGACACAAGAATTCACCAACTGAGGAATAGATCCATTTCAGAGTGTCTCATTAAATGGAGGAAACTACCGACTAAAGATTCCACTTGGGAAGATAAGTCTTTTATACAGAAGCATCCAGAGTTACTCAAGCATTGCGGACAACACTTGTCTCAAGGGGAGGGGCATGTTAAGGCCTAATATTGGTTCATTACCCCTTAATTAGGGCATATTACATTAGTAATGTTATTTTATTTATGTCAGCTTTATTCCATTAGTTGTAATTATACCTCCTACTCTCCTATATATACCAAGGAGACATTTTCATTTGGAATCATCTTGTACTTGAACATTTATGTGGGGTAAAAGGAGTTTTCCCCCGCGAAGAGGCTTATTATCTGAAATTATCTATTTTTTTAAGGCGTTGAGTACTTATTCTAAGGTTTTTCTATGCTATATTGATATTTGGTTCTTAACACAAAATCACTCAGGGATCTCACTTAATATAGGCCACACCAACCCTTAACATTGATGGATTTTTTGGTTTCTACTCCTAGTAGAAGCAGGTTTTGAACCTGGGTAGCCATGAAAAATGAGGCCCAAAAAAACTAATCTCTCTATAGATAATTGACGACATTTAAAAAAATATTAATAGAAAACAAACATTTCAATGTTAGAGATAAATATAATATTGAGAGAGAGAGAGAGAGAGAGAGAGAGAGAGAGAGAGAGAGAGAGTAACTGAATGTAAAAAAAAATGATTTTGTTAATAGGTGTTTTCTACTTCTCAGAATGAGGGAGATGCATAATTCCTTCGAAGATTAATATTATGGAGTTGACATGTGGCATTTAAAAATATATTATTAAAAAAAAAATCGATGTGGGCCATGAATAAAATATTTCCATGTCCACTTGTTGGAGCATGCAGTTTTGGGAGTGAAACATAGTAATCAAGGCAGAACGGACCAAAGGAAGCAGTGCGTGCCATAAAAGAAGGAAGACTAGTACGAAAAAAGGCAAAGGAAGCAACGTGCCAGGAGAGAAGGAAGATCAACGCAAGGAATGGTTGGATCAAAGACCAACCACATGCAAGGAGTTAGAAAGTGGACAAGTGGAGTCCACTTAGAAATTGGGGTTTTTTTCAATGTAAAGGTTTTAGCCCATCTTTTGTAGTATAAATAAAGGTTGTACAAGATAGTTATAAGGGGAGAGAGGAGGTTTCTTGGAACTCATATGTGTAGAGCCCATTTTTGAGAACCTTTTTGAGTTTTGAATCTTTGGTATGGTTAGTTTTGGTTGTATGTCTAAGGAGCTAATGGAGATTTATGAAAAATGAGGTTCAAGTCACAATTTGTGGAGCTTGGTGTGACGTTAGTCACCTTGACCAATATTAAAACCTTGATGTAATGCACACAACGCTATTTTGAGAAGAATGAATAAAGAAAAATATATTTGTGGACGTATCCCAAGGGGGAGTGAACCACGGTAAAATGATGTGTTTCAATGTGCCTGGATGCTTTTATTGTTTCTGTATTATCACTAGATGATTATATGAATGAATGGATTTATTTACAATGCACAATAGTATAATTATGGTAAATATATGTCATTGAATGGGTAAATTAGGAAATATGATGAATGTTATGGTAGAATATATATTAAAATAGAGGAGAATTAAGAAGAAAATACCAAACCCCTTCCATGACTGTAGACATCTGTGTCCTACAATCACCCATAAGCCATCTTGGGTGAGACTGCACTCTCCACTCTTTGCACGGTGTATCCTTCTAGTTTACTAGAAAGGTCGATGGTGAAAAGGGTTTTGTTGGAGAACTAATGTAGAACCCATATCATCCCATACATCCAAAAAATGGTTCAGTTGTCGATTGGAACTCAGAAGAACAACCTGGAAGGGGTTTAATGAAGAAGAATGCAGTGGTATAAAGGGATGTTCAAGCCATGGATTCTATGAAGTAAGAGATTGAAATATGTTTGGAGACAAAGCAGCTAGAGTTAACGTAGAAAGATAATAAGGGTTCTAGGTATACACCATGCTGGTATATGTAAAGGTATGTGTTTACTGATTTGCATGAAGCAATTTTTTGTTATTTTCCAGAGTTATTACAAGAATGTTTACTTATATTTAAAGATACCCATCTAACTAATCAGATTAGGCCAGTAGAGTGGACTACTGAAAATATCGTGCGATTAGAAAGGGTTAATAATAAATTCACGTGCGCAATGGATTTTTGGTTAGACAATATTACTATATTGTTTATTATTGAATTTTTAGTAGACACAACGAAGTCAAATACTGCTATAGAGAAGGATTTTTTGAAGGGACCCAAAGGGAGGTACATCATGTCTCTTTACACATCGATCAGGTACATTTGATGAAATTTTGAAAACCGTGTAGCCATTTCCGAAAAAATGTTGAAATTTTGTTGATTTTGAAATGATCATAACTTCACTTTCCGGACTCTGTTTCGGACAATTTTTTTTTTTAAATTGGATATTTTCCTGTGAGGAATCCAAATATCCATTTTTTGTTTTTGCAAATTGTTCTAAAAAAATATCAAAATTGAGTCTGATGTGCGCGACTCCCTTTTTGTCTCCTGAGATGCATGCATTGCGCATGAAAAAATATCTGCATGTGACTCCTGAGATGCATGCCATATATATTCCACATGAATGTCAGAAAACAAATATGAAATGGAGTAGACATCATCTTCAATTAATGGAATACAAAGTTTTGCAAACACTTGTGCAGAAAGCTATTCAAACTGAGATGATTTATCTTCCAGTGGCTTTTCTACATTCTCTATCTTGTCAACATTTTGCATGCATTCTTCCTTATTCCCAAATAAAACCTCCAATGTGCTCCATAAATCATTTGGAGTGAATTATTGTGAGTCATCATATACTTGCTGGAGAATTTTGGGAGAAATAAAATAAAGGATACATCCTATGGCCATATCTTGTCTATTGAGAAAGTAATTTTTCTCATCGACAAAATTAGGCTCTACTTTCATTTCCATAGTTATTTGGTACAAGCCTCTGCATATGAGAATAAGAATTTTTTTTGGCTTCCATTCCAAATAGTTATGAGGTGTGAGAAGTATTTATGGCGAATAATCCATCTTTTTGTTGTCTACAATCTTTTGTACCTGCAAATATTTTTTGGTGTAGATTTTTCTTAGCAGTCCGTCGGCTCTGATACCATGTAAATGTGTTGAAACTGCACATAATAGATCTGGATAAACAATAATACACACATTTGCAGAGAGAAATGGAGAAAGAAGAAGAAGGAGAGAAAGACTGAAATAATTCTCATTAACCGTATTCCACACTCAAAGAGTGAATAATTTACAATAGATATAGTATACATGAGTAATTAATGAGCCATAGTGGTGGTATAGAGTGATTTGGACACACACCAGCAGTTACGAGAGTGAACTGCCACCTAGTCTAGTCTCTCAGGAAGTTACGAGAGTGAACTGCCACCTAGCTGAGTTAACTAGTCAACTAGTCTTCAGTTAACTAACTGAACAAAGAGTATTGAGGAGTTAACTCAGGGAATCAAGGGTAATGTTTCATTCTAGTGATGATCCCAAGACAAGTGCGCATTAGCATGGTGATGATCCCAATGTTGCATGGTGACAAAACCAATGCATCATCTAAACTCAACTCAACTAGTCAAATTGAAGTGTCAATTGAAAGAGAATATTCTCCAGGTGGAATATTCTCCCCTAGAATATAGGAGACTAGATAATGACTAATTATGACTAATAAACTAGGAAAAACCTTAGGAAAAAAAAATCCTAGGTGTGTGTGAAGTAACTCCAACAACAACATATATGCAAAGAAAAGGAAGGCCAATGCAAGTATTTTTGGTATGCATATCCAAGAGATGCATGAGAAGATTGCAAATACATGGAGAATATCACCTGAAGTGGTGAAGGAACATGAGGGGATAGCCAACTTTAAGGAATCTAGACATA
This sequence comes from Picea engelmannii, assembly GCA_009831015.1. NCBI lineage: Eukaryota > Viridiplantae > Streptophyta > Pinopsida > Pinales > Pinaceae > Picea > Picea engelmannii. Next base: position 540,420 of record ML779058.1, on the reverse strand, counting down.
ACACATGGATACAAGCAATAAGGGACCCCAAGAAAACATGGCTCAATATGCATTATTGCATTACAATAGAATAAGTCTAGTGGGTACTCGCAGAATGTTTGGATCAATGGAAGGTGCCATTAGCAGGGAAGAACAAAACAAAGGGAAAGGAATGGGACGAAGCTTGTATAGTGCATAAATCTAGTATCCCAACTACAAATAATAGAAAATAATTCGAATGCAACAAACTTATAGGAACTGGAACAACTACAAAGAAACCAAGGAAGAAGGAAACAATACGAAGAGCCCAAGTGCTCATAACTGAGAACAAAAAAATAACTAATGGGGAAGAAAAAAAGAAAGAGGAAATATCAACTCAGGAGACAAGGAATGGAAGTATACCATAGGTCACAAAACCTGTAAAGAAAGAAAATAGGAAATCAACCATGTAGATGGGAGAACATAGGAAGAAGATGAGGGCACAAAAGAATCCCATTGATCCCACAATCATAGAAGATGACACATAGTTAGTAGCTAATAAGGTGAAATACCGAGGAGAGAAAGCACTCTATGTCACGGAATATCAGAGAAAATAACTCATGACGACGATTATGGAAGTTAAAGCACTTTTGGAGATTTTATAGCTCAATGTCACACATCAACAAAGAACAGTGCAACAAGAGCCAATACATGAAGAGAAGGAGACAATCCAGACAAAAATAGTGGGGAGTACGACATTCCAAATAAGTCAGAGTATGTTACAAGTGGATGAGGAAATCATGCAGCGACCCTTAAAGGATGTTGAACAATTGGACTTGGCGATATCCAATATTCCAACAAAGGCATTATAGAAGTTGCATATGAGTGTAGCGCAAGAGGTTAAATCCAGGGCAAGGAAAGATGCAACAAACTTGGAGACAACCAGGGTAGCTAAGGAAGTTTTGGAGACAGTTCTTATAGAAGTGAGACTGGAACAAGAGGAAGGAAAAAAACATGCGTATAAACTAGAGAAAATACTTGAGGAAGTCTTTCAAACAATTCTGGAGATTGCACTAGCAGGAGAAATCAACACAAAAGAAAAACTACAAAAGATAGCGCATACGATCGACAGGTACAAGCAGGAGATAAGAGAATTGGTGGATAAAAATGAGACCAACTACCCTGCTAGAGGTCATATATGAATGGGACCAACATGCCATAGAATAAATAGATCATATTTCACTAGAAGTCAAGGAAATAACAGAACTTTATGAGAAGACTACACAACTTTGGACAAGTCTAGTAGAAGATGAAGGGATCCAACAATTGGATCATAAAGAAGAAAATTTAAACACAACAGTCTAGGATATAAAGCAGAAGTAGAAGACAATGTCAATCTTAGAGAGTGTGAGGGCCACGTAGGAGATGACAAACCTGGAAGTAGAAGAAAAGACAATCCAGGAGGAATGACAGATCAAACAGGCTTAGTTGGAGCCCTTGCAAGAGAAAACAGAAAAGATGATAACAAAGATGGAAACAAAGAAAGCCAACATGGAACAAGAAAACCAGTGCTGAAGGATCACATCACAACATAGGTTGTGGACACCCTCATAGAAAATAACGCACAAATGAAGGAAAAAATGGATAATCTAGAAAAGGAGGTCTAGGAGTTGTGGAAATTAGTATAGAGGGAACATATTGCCTAAGTGACTCGGGACAAGCCACATGTTAGTGTTGGGGGAATTTTGGAGCAGGAAGTTTTGGGAGTGAAGCACAATAAGAAAGTAACAATGGACCAAAGGAAGTCGTGTGCACTAGAAAAGAAGGAATACCAGCACGACAAAAGGAAAAGGAAGTAGCATGCCAGGAAATAAGAAAGATCAGCATAATGAACGGTTAGATCAAAGACCAACCACGCATAAGGAGTTAGACAGTGGACAAGTTGAGGCCACTTGGAAATTAGGGTTTTATTCAATGTAAGGGTTTTAACCCATATTTTGTAGTATAAATTAAGGATGTATGAGATACTTAGAAGGGGAGAGAGGAGGTTTCTTGGAACTCATATGTGTAGATCCCAGTTTTGAGAACCTTTTTTAGTTTTGAGTCTTTGGTATGGTCATTTTTTATTGTATGGCTGAGGAGCTAATAGAGATTTATGAAAACTGAGGTTTAGGTTGCAAGTTGTGGATCTTGGTATGACATTGGTCACCCTCACCAATATTAAAACCCTTATGTAATGTGCACAACACTATTTTGAGAAGAAGGAATAAATAAAAAGATATTTGTGGACGTAGCCCAAGGGGGGGTGAACCATGGTAAAATTATGTGTTGCAATGTGTCTGAATGTTTTTTGTTGTTTCTGCAATTATGAATAAATGGTTAGATGAATGAATGAATTTATGTACAACACACACTAGTATAATTATGCCGAATATATGTCATTGAATGGGTAAATTAGGAAAAATGATGAATGTTATGGTAGAATACATATTAAAATAGAAGAGAAGTAAGAAGAACCTCCCCAACCCTTTCCATGACTGCAAACACCTATGTCCTGCAATCACCCATAAGCCATCTCGGGTGAGATTGTGTTGTGCACTCTATGCACGGTGTAGCCTTCTGGTTTACCAGAAGGGTCGATGTTGAAAATGGTTTTGTTGGAGAACTAAGGTAGAACCTAGGTCCTCCCATACATCCAACACCAAATATTTTAATATATATATACATATATCAATTGAAAGTAAAAAAATATGATGGTTAAAACATTTGAATGGTGGGTTGAGTATGAGGGATATGTGTAATTCCTTCTGTGCCCAACATGGAGTTAACACATGGCATATATATATATATATATATATATATATATTGTTTGAAATTGTGTTTTCATTGATGTCAAAGATAGACATGACTGTGACAATCATGGATGTCATTGATATCATAGACATGGGGAGACTGATTGTTATCATTGATAGGAGGAGACTATGAATATCTCTCCAAATTAATAAGCTTTTGTGTATTCAATTATCATAGAAGTTAAAGAAGAATACCAAGGAAGTTGAACCAAGTAGAGGAAGTATGATGATGAGCCTCTATGTGTGAAAAATGACCATGCGTCGTTAAATTTATACAAGTGTTCTTTAGTTACCCTTAAGACAAAGTGTGGTTGTGCAATAATAAAACAGATTGAAGTCTTGATGCACAGATTTAAAGAAGAAATCTGACTAGAAATTATAGGGGAGCAATAGGAAATATGAGAGCACAAAGGAAGCCCGAGCATGCATTAAGTCTGGTAGAGGAGGTTTCAGGTCTAGTAAACTAGATCGAAGAAAGAAGAGATAAGCGCCTTATTCCACATGCATAAGGAGAATCAACTTCGATAGATTTATATTGCAAAAGAGGCATTACATTGGTTGAATGAAAACATATGAGTTATGGAAACCCATGCAAGGAATTAACTTTTATGTAGTGGGGCCCAATACCTGATGGGTAGCTCAACAATACATGCCTAGTAAGATGAGTGTAGATGAGTGTGAGATCAATCATATATAGACAAATGAAACATGCATTATAACCACGGTGAAATACTTGAAAATTCTGGAGGATGCAGAAGTTTGAATGAAAATTCCTTAGACCCATAGTGAAATTCTTGAATTTTTTTTAAGTATGGGTGAAAAATAAGTGCGACGAAATGCAAAGGTGTATTTTGGAGGTCGTGGAAGTTTGAATGCAAATGCCTTATACCTACAGTGAAATGGTTGAAAATTTTCTAAGTATAGGTGAAAAATACGTGCGGCGGAATGCAAGAGTGTATTTTGGAGGTCGCGGAAGTATGTATAGAAGAAATAATGGCATAAACCTTCAAGATAACATATCGATGACTGAGATTCAATCAGAGTCCATATCGGATGGTTTCTAAGTGTTAGGGTCATGTCGAGCATTTCGATGGCTACCAATAGTATATCTACGCTTGACATTTAATCCAAGGACTAATCAGACAACTACTATGCATTGTTGTTGCATGTTTTGTTTTTGTGGACAATAAATAAATCAACTGTCAAAAATAAATCTAAAGATGTATAAATAGATCAACTATCAAAAATAAATCTAAAGATGTATGATGTATTGAACTATAATTGAGTGTTGAGGTTGTATTGCATCTTTTGATGGTAACAATGATCCATTCAAGGGACCACATCCAAAAAATAAAAAGTTAAGAAGTAAAATGAACAAAACAAAAAAAAATTAAAAACAAATCAAAGAGAAAAAGACAAAAAACTAACAGAAATAAAAATAAAAACCAACCAAAAAAAAAAACAAAACCAAACTTGAAAATAAAGTAACTAAAAAACAACTAAATAAAAATAAAAAAACACAACAAGATCACTCTAAATCTAAAAACATAGAGAAATATAAATATAAATGAAAAAATTTAAAATATTAAATAATAATAATGATTAATTACTCTAAATCTAAAAACATATACAATTAGAAATATAAATATAAAAGAAAAAGTTAAATAAATATAAATTTAAAAACATATACAAATAGAAATATAAATATTAAAGAAAAAGTTAAATAAATATATATATTAGATTACATAATGACAAAATATCCAAATTTTTGTTATATAAAGTTTATATACCTCTTATTGTTATATTAGTTATAAAAAATAAAGTAGAATCAACTACTTATGAATGGGAGGCTGGTTGCAATGTGGGAGCTTTACAGATTTCTTATGGTTAATGTTGTTGAGATGTTTTTATATTTTTATAGCTTCGCTAAATTTTCTTTCTTCTTTTTAAATAGTGATTTATACTAGTCAAAACCATGTATCTTGAATGTAAATATAGTACTTAGTTTTACTTAAAATCAGCAAATACAAGAAAAAGAGTTACTTGACATCAGCCAATGCAGAAGAACAAACTCAATTATAATTATGATTTATATCTGCTATCTGTTCCTTTATCCTTAGTCAAAACCATGTATCTTGAATGTAAATATAGTATTTAGTTTTACTTGAGATCAACAAATACAAAAAGAAGAGGAGTTACTTGAGATCATCCAATGCATAAGAACAAACTGAATTATGATTTATATCTGCTATATGTTCCTTTTATCCTGATTATTGTATAGACCAACCAATTTCACTAATATAAGCTTTTCCACATAAACACAACATCCTGTAAACACTTTCACGCTTTTACACGCTGCCTTGGATCAATGGGTTCAGATCTTTAAAAAACTTTAAAACTGTTGTTGCAGTTGTTTTAGCTTATTTGAATTTCTTTTTCTCCTTGATGATTCTCCCATACACTTAGATTATGGATTTCACTTACCGCTATTTTGATTGTATAAAACCTATATATATTTCTCTATAGTTGTTTGTGTTGGAAACATGTCAATTAATTTTTTCATAGGGTCACATGAACATGCATGCAACTATGTTAATGTAACTATGTGATTTATTCATGATCAGTTTGTTTATGTTAATATAACTATTTGTGTAACTATGTGATTTATTCATGATCAGTCTGTGTAACTGAGTGATAGATGTTATATATACGAGCATACCCATAGAGGTGTGAGTGCAATGTGTAGTGAGTGTGTGAGAGCAAGACTCAATACTGAGGTGTTGTGTGTATGAGAGGAGAGGATGGTTGTATGGCTGAGTTGGCTATTGTAATTCTCTCTTGAATAAAAAAATACCGTGTTTTTTTCCCTCATTGAGTTTCCACATAAATCACTGTGTCAAATTGTGTTTTTGCTGTTCTTGATTTAATGGATGTTTGATTTTGCTCATTTATGCTCTGTTTTGCTTAAGCTGCCAAACAGTTTGGATGTCCATTAAAATATAGTTTTCCTTCATAATTTAGATATTTTATGTATTTTTAGGTTCAGAGTCTTAGTGTTTACAATTTTTGTCCAATAAAATCGACCGAATTCAATTCTGATAACATCGGTTTTGTTACAGCCGAATCCAGTTCTGATAACGTTAAGTTTTGTTAAATGCATTCCATTCTCTGAAATTCTTACTGAGGAATGATCGTTTCATAACTAATAACTTATTTGGTGACAAAACAGCTATATTCGACCAGCTTAATGATTGTGATTCGTATGCAATATATTCGGTGGGGTATATTCAGCATAATAATACACAATTCCAATAAGAAATGACATGAAAATGCGAGAATTTGTTCAGAGGGAAGATCCATAGTATTGTGCCATATTCTTCATCCCTTGATACCGGCCTTAAAAATATTGACGATGGACAGATTCGGTTTGGAGAATAAGGTATCTGCTTTATGGTCTTCGAGGATATCCGCTGTGCTAAACTGATCAAATACGCCAAGCTCTGTTTTACTCGGCAACAAGGAGTTGGAGGGTGCAGATATTACAAGTTATTGTGCAGACCATTTGCCGTGCAGCTCTCCTTTGCAGACATGGGAATGAAGGATTATAACAGCACCACTATACGGAGTCGCTTCGTTATAAATGTGATTCTTGGAGAGTCCTTCCCACTCTATTCCACGCCTGCCAAAGGAGAGTTGCCCAGCGACTGCTCGACACAGTCTTTTCATTACTGCAACAATGGTTCAACCCACGCTGGACGGAAAATTATTACGGTATTTCTTAGTGCCATCTCCATTATTGTTTACTTCGAAGACTATTGCTGCGAATTGCCATATCTAAATACTTATATAACAGATTTTGGGTTGTCCTGATTCATAGAAACGCCGCCGATTTTAGCACACAGTAGCAAAT
>ML779058.1:518514-532800 GCA_009831015.1 Picea engelmannii | reverse complement strand
TCGATGGCACTAACCTCCATAGCTCGATGTAGGGATCTCAGCTTGCATGATCATAACCCTAAAACATAGGGGTTCCACCTCTTAGACCAATAGCAAGTATCACATTCTTTCATGATGTTTTAAAATTGTGAAAAATATAGTCAATAAATTGTAGATATTGAGGGGTAATGTAGGGTATGGGGGATTTATATGTAGTAAAAATAGGGGATATGTAGTGAAAATAGAATTTTTTAAGTTGGAAAGATGTATTGGGGTCATCATAAGGATTTTGGGAGGTATTTGTCTATATCTAGTGAAATTAGAGACATTTTTTAATATCCCATGAATACACATGCTATGTCACAGGTTCCACTAGTGGAGACCTTGTGCCCTAAGCTAGCAAACTTGGGATGCTATCTAGATGAAGTCTAGCATAAAAATTCTATGGAGATAAATGAGAAACACCCAAACTCCATTGAAGGAAGTTCTTAGGAGCATCAAAGACTTAACTTCATCGAAGAATTTGTTACACGTGACCTAATGAGTGGAAGGTCCCCCTCTACCATGAGCTCTGCAATTGGAAGTGTAAGTCCAAGAGGAAAATAAAGTGTATCAAGTGCAAGGTCAAGTTAATAAATATGCTACTTAGAGATAGTGTAAGACTCAATCAAAAGATGGGTTTCATAAAATACTCACTAATCAGCAGGTTCCCTAGCCACAAAATGGGGATGACTTCCCAAAAAAATTGGATAGCGCAGAACTTCAGTGCACTTTGATGCTACAAACAATGAAGAATGATTTTGGTAAGATCTTGTATTGTTGGGTCATTTAGGACCGTAGAGGATGAAGATAAAATCCTTTGATCTTTTTGGAAATTGGGGCCTTGGGCCCTATTCCTAAAATGTGGCATTTGGAAATCATTGCACTTTTTGTGTTAAATCACTACGCTCATCGATGGATCAAAATGCTAGGATTTCCATTGCTTCTTTGGTCCAATATTGTCTTAGAAATTAGAAACACCTTGGGACTTTTCTTTGAAGCTAACATTTCCTTTTGGGAAATTGGATATATGGGGTTGGCTAGGATTCTTGTAATCATTGACCTAACAAAAGACCTAGAGGATTCCATCTCTATAAGAAAAGGGCCTACATTTGTTCACTGGGATCTAGGCTATGAAGGACTATTGTTTAAGTGTGGGATGTGCCACAAGTATGGCCACCTGGTCAAGGACTATGTGTTTTCTTCTCGAAAAAAAAATCGGTATGAAAATATTCTTCAATTGTCAAAATACCAATTTCTATGGCAAAGTAATCAAATCCTTCGGCTACACAACATGTTTCCCTAGTAGGAAACTGTCTAGTAGCATATTTCTTCAACAAAACTGACATAAATAGCACAACAAGTTTCTTCAAGGAAGAACCTTCAATTAGAAAGGGATAACTCTTCTTCACTAGGTAAGAATCCCCCCTCTCCCAATTCTCCTATAGATTCCACTAGTATACATCAATTTGTCTCCTGTGAAGGTAAAGTAGAGGATAAAATAAAATAAAAAATCATAAGGATTTCCTCTCCATCCTATCAAACTTCTCAAATCCACATCCTTCTTTTTGTAATTCAGACAAGATGGGATAACCCACTTTCACCTCTTTGTAACCCTCTAAGATCATTTTCCCACCTTTTATATACCCACAAGTTAAGAACTCCATGGAAGACTCCACCTCCTCATAGGGAACAAAATATAATTTGATACCCCATCACAATGACTTAGGACTGTAAGATGGATATTTTGAAGGTAGCCTCATAAAATTGGAAGACAAAAATGATAAACTTGGATAGAGAGGCAGGAAATATTACTTTTCCATAGCTCAAAAGTAGATAAATTCACAAGTTAAATGTTGAAGACAACAATTTCTTCTTGGGGCCCTTAGAGCATCTTCCCCTAAGGTGGGATTAAAATGATCCTCCTCTCCCTAAATTGTAGAGGGTTGGCCAATCCCTCCAAAAACATTAGGAGGTTAGTTAACACACATAATCCAGATGGAATACTCTTGCAAGAGATCATGATAGATAGAGAAAGTATAGTTGAATACCTTACTAAGATGTTTAAAGGATAGGAATTCATCTTTGTGGACGCCCTAGGCCACTCAAGTGGTTTGGTTACAACATGGAAGATAAATGTTATTTCCCTCTATCTCATGGGAATTCAACTCTGGACCAGTTGTCTCCCTTGATATCTATCAACTAGGGGAAAGTTTACATATGCAAAAATATATACAGGCTCTATGTAGACCAATATAAGTATGGGGAATTCCTCCTTTCAAAGTCTTAGTTCTAGCAAGGGATGATGATATTGGGAGGATATTTGAACTTTACTTTTGGATCCTTTGAGATATCTGGGAAAACAAGCCAGCCAAATTCTCTTTCATACTTATTTATTGTTGGGGAATAGGGTGGAACACAACATGAAACATAAAATATAGTACTACAGACAATTGAAGAGGAAAAAACAATTCGAACAAAAAAGTGGTGTCTAAAGACACCGTTATAACACTTAAGAAAAGAACACTATGATCATAACATCACAATGCATATTGGATCTCGATCATCTAATTGCCACGATGAAAATTACCCAAGGTGTCTTCTTTTTATATCCGCAAGATCTAACCAACTTCCATAGAGTTTGGAAGATCTTGTCCACACATAATTGTCAGTTGTTAGAGTTGAATCCAAAAAATCCATGTTGTTGAGTTGGCTTGACAAGAATGCTCGACCTGAATTCCTACTTGTCCATCTCGTAGTCGATTGTTTGGATGGTCGATCAACCACTCAGATATCTTTTACTATTGGTCGACTGTTCGACCGACAGGCACATCGACTACTCGACCAGCTAGTGTAATGTGTTTCTCTATCACCCGACCAATTGTATATAGGTTTAGGTCCACTTCTCAACTAATTGAACCCAGGAGATGAGTCATGAGCTACCAATGCTTGATATTTCAACACTCCCCCATCAGTACACATCGATGGATATTCAGGAGGTGAAATTACAACATTATTACACCCACCATATTTACAGCTTCATGAAGCCCAAACATCATGCAGAGATTGATAAATATGGCTTTAGTTGAAGGGTTAGTAAATATATCAGCGACCTAGTCATTTTTTCTACAATATTCAAGAGAGACAATGTTATCTTGAACCAACTATCTCAAATAGTGAGCGTGGAACTCAAAATGATTCATCTTACTATGGGAAATAGGTATTTTAGCTACCTGTATGGAACTGTAGTTATCACCGTAGATTGTAGTCTAGGTCTGAATAGGAAGGCCAAGTTATCCCAAAAGTTGGAAAATCCATACGATTTCAGTACCCACTTGAATGATGGGATGATATTCTTCTTCTGTAGTCGACAAATATATTACCTTATGTCTCTTGCATGGACACACTAATGGTCCAGTGCTATAGTGAATAACATAGCCAGAAGTGGACTTTTGATCATCACTGTCTTTAGCCTAGTCAAAGTCGGTGAAGCAGAACAACGAATTTGAACTTTAAAAACACTGGATACCAAAATGAGTGTTACCCTTGAGATAGTGGACAATTTATTTTACTTATTTTTAGTGGCTTTCTTTAGGGTCCTGCATAAACTGATAAAGCACACTAACAACAAAGGAAGTGTTAGCTCAACTATGAGTAATATAAATAAGGTTGTCGATCAATTGTTGATAAAAAGTAGCATCAACATTGGGTGTTTGATATGTTTTGGTAAGTTTTACTCTAGAATGAAAATGAGTAGTGCAAGGATTACAATCATCCATCTTAAAACATGTCAATAGATAAAATCACATATTTAGACTGAGAAATGAAAATGCCATCACAAAGTGGTAATACTTGAAGAAATGAAAAAATAATGCAGAGTACCAAGATTTGTCATGTCAAAGGAGTCAACAAGTTGTTTCTTTAATCTAAGAATGAGATCATAATTATTGTTAGTAGTGACTAAATCATCTACATATACAACAAAAAATAAGGTGTCTCCATTGGTATGGATTACATATAAGTTGTGAGCATATTCACAACATTTGAAACCAATTTGAAAAAAGAAAATATCATTCTTAGCATATCAAACTCAGAGATACTTCTTTAAAGAATAAAGGAAACTATTGAGTCAACAAACCAAGTTTGAATATGTCACAAAACCAAATGGTTGTTCCATGAAAATTTATTCAAATAGGTCTCCATCAAGAAATGTTCTCTTCACATCCATCTGATGGATTTTCCATTCAAAATGAGTAGCAAGGGAAATAATTGGTTGAGCATAGTTCATATTTGCGACAAGAGAAAATGTTTTAGTGTAATCGATGCCTTTTTGTTGAGAAAATCCCTTCGCAACCAAGTGTGCTTTATGTCACTCAAAAACACCTTTAGAGGTGAATTTTGTCTAGTATACCTATCGACACTTCCCAATGTTCTTTTCTTATGGTCGAGGAACTAAGTTCGATGTGTGATTCTTCAACAGAGAATCCATTTTTTTTCTGCATATCCTACTCTTATTCAAGTTGTCCTTCAGCATCTGAGTAGGTGACATGATCAAAATTTTTAAGTAAATGAGTCATAAAGGAAATGATAGCATGTTTCTTTTCACTTTGATTTTGTCATCCGAAAGAAGCATCTCCAACATTAATTATCTTGGCAGCCCATCTAGGTAGATAAAGAACTAGTGAACTACGATTCACTTCAGTAGGTGGATCAGTAGTCAGAGGGGCTTCAGTCAACAAACCAATCGAAATATAGGATGAAAGACTGGTTGAATCGGAGGTCAACGTTCTAGTTGAAACATGAGAAGTGTTCAAATGTCAATTTGAAGGAATGAAATATGGAACAAGAGAGCTAGTGTCAGAGACAACATCAAATTAATTATCCAGCAACAATCCATAGGAGGAATCCAATACTTGAATTCCAAACGAATTTTCATCAAAGAGTACATTTTGTTTGACAATGATTTTCCATTTGACATGATCAAATAGTTGATAGGATTTTGACTCTTTAGAATATCCCATCATGACGCAAGCATGGCTCTTTGCATCCAACGTCTTTATGCAATCATTGGAAATGTGAGCCCAAGAAACACATCCAAACACACAAAGGTGTTCGACTGAAGGCTTCTTTCCACACCATTATTCGACCAAAGAGAGAGAGAGAGAGAGAGAGAGAGAGAGAGGGAGAGAGAGAGAGAGAGTTTTCTTCGGTTTAATCTCCTTTATGTCTCCAACAACTCCTCTATATTCAAATCTCCTGGAGCCTGGAAGTCCTGAAACCTTGAAGTGGCCCCACTTATGCACGTTTCCACATAATTTAATATTTAAAAATGGTTGGCTTCATTAATGTGTAACCATTTTAATAAATATTAATATAATATATTATATTATACCTCTCGAAATTCTCACCCAGGTTTAAAAAAAATCTAATATTACATTTAATATTCAATGTTGTAATGAAGGAAAAGATATTTGGGTCCACGCCTTCGACTCTTCCACACAATTATTCATTCTCATATAACCCGGAGTTCCGGATGGGACCCACTGGTATTAAAACGTAACATAAATACATTGATTTATTTTAACTTATAATATTATTTATATATATTGTAATAAAGGTGCACTATATTAATTTACATTAATGGATAATTTTAAATACCATACAATACAATTAATTGTATTTCTTATATTTTCCAACCTTGCATAGGGAAGATAGGGTTCCGACCTTCGACAAGTTGGGATCGTGAGTTCCATCACTCCAAACACCCCGTAGCCCCAGATCTCTGAACTCCTGGAGTTTCAAAGACCACGAGATAGTTAAAGAATTTGGTCATCTTTTATTCCCTAGTGTGTTTGACATTAAATAATAATAATAAATATATTCTCTTTAGTCTTAGGTATTTTACACTCTTCATAGGATTTAACCTCCAGTTTTAGAATAATAATAATAATGATAATAATAATCATATGTATATAGACATATATACATATATTTCCATAGTCTTACTCAGTTTTGTTACATGGAAGATTTAAAGGAAATTATTTTATCTTATAAAAAACAGGGAAAGAAAATATACAGTTTTCCAAGCCTTATAAAGGGATTTAATAAAAGTTTATGTTCGAGGGAAATTTCTTCATACTAGAAATTAAAATATAATTATAATCTCTCCCTTCTCATGGGTAAATGAGTAGAATTTTATTTCCTTAGTACTTGGATTTACTAATCTTACTATATTTAAGGAAAATGGTCCTCATACAAAGATTTACCTCCATAGTAAATTCAGTGTTTCTACCAGGATTTACTGCCCACTAAAATTTAAGGGGATTCTTACCAAATTTAGGAGATTTAACACAATTTAAACTTAAATGTTTATTTACACCCCAAATAGAATTTTGAGAACTTTTATATTTTAACTCATTTAGACCAATTTCATGTTTATGTCTTAATTATTGTTCCTCAATAATTATTTATAAGGCCTTTTAATGTTTTCCCATATTTGGGATTATTTCCTAAAGTCCACACAGATCTGATATCCTCTAAATTTTCTGGTATGGAATTTGAGGAGTCAGGACATACTAAAATGGAGCGCTATTATGCAGAAAAATCACTCTCTTCTTTCAGAGGTGTTATAGATATTTTTAATTGTTTAGTCATCAATTCGCAAGCATGCATTAAACTCTACAACACAATTAAGCACAACATCCATTCCAAAAATCTTATTTTGTAGACATATAGTCAAGGATAAGAAATTAAATCAAAAGAGATTCAGCTAAGACATTCTCTTTACTTTGCTTGAATTTCTCAAGTCACTTTAGTTAGAAATTAAAATTATAAAGTTATGAAACATAGTATAAAATTTTCTCTCATCTAAACACTACATATATTTAACCAAATATACTTATCTAGAAACCATATAGTGATGAAACTGCTAAAAGGGGTTCCCTTTTCCACCCAACCGTAGGCACAATTCCTAGAAGGATTTACCATTGGCCACCCCTAGCTAGATCATGATGCTTTGAGAGAGATTGTTCCTTATGTTCAACAACATCTAGGGACAGAGGCCACTCTCCTCCTCCCATAAGAACTTGGCAGATCAATTTTCTCTTCGCCAAGAAAGGAGGTCTGCAATGAGTGCTTCCTCAGTCACTCATCTTCTCTGCAACCACGTTTCTTAGCTTGAACTGAAAATGTTGCCCAACAAATTCTTGTACCCAGAAAAATTTATTTTTCAGTTCTCTTCCGAACCAGAGAGTTTCACATTCTCTCCCTCTTCAGAAAATGGTCACCAGAATCATCTTCTTACCTCCTCTCTTCTTCCCATGAATTTCCTCTCTTTTCTTTCCTTCCTCAGCAAGATTTCATGGGCCCAATTCCTAATTTCGTGGGTCAGGTCATGAAGTTTTCAAATGGGTATTATTCCCATCTCCTCATTGACTCTTGAGGAGAACCTCCCAACTACCAACCTGACTAGTAATTTATTTTTCTGGGTCAGAGGATTGTTATGGTTCTAAATAATTTAGGTCCAGTAGAGTATTGTTTTGGTAGGGAACATCTCAACCATTGTTGTTTCTCCTCACCATCTCTCTCATGCATCACGATTTACCTTTGCAAACCCCTTCATTAGTTATGCAATAATTTCCATTTTATTTAGTAAAATAAATATGTACATTACCTTTTATAACAAAAAGGTTCATCAATTAAAAAATCCACAAATATTCATTCTTCCGTAGGTTGTAGTTATATTTACAAGTTGGGGGAAATAAGGGTATTATAATCCCCTCCCCCTTAAACGAACATCATCCTTGATGTTCTACCAGATGGTGTGCTCTATATGTACAATAGTAAGCAAAAATGGGTATGCATGTTTCATGGCATGCTCCATTTCCGATGTAGCTTCATTTGGACTAAAATGTTTCCACTACACCTAGACCTATGCAATGGTTTTGTTCATGAGTGAGATTTATTTCTTATCTATTATGCATTGTGGCTCTGGAAGGAATTATCTTTCTAGTTCAACTTGAATCACATACCAATCAATTATATTATAAGAGTCATGTACATATTTCTTAAGTAATGAAACATGAAAAATATTATGTACCTTCATTGTGGGAGTAAGTGCCAGTCTATATGCTACAGGTCCCACTCTATCCAAAATTTCAGAGGATCCACAACACCGAGGTGCCAGTTTGTCACATTATCCCATTCTCAAAGAAAATTTTCTAGGCCTAACTCTGAGATACGCATGATCCCTTGCTTTGAACTCTCTAGGAGCCTTTTTCTATCTACATAGATTTTCTATCTATCCTAAGCTATTTTTAGATTCTGATTTATTTGAACTACTTGTTGCTCCATTTATTTTAGCATATCTGACCCAAGTGTAATTATGTCTATTGGTTTATTCCATCTAATTGGAATATTTCATTGTCTACCATAGATGGCCTCAAAAGGGCTCATCTTCAATGACTCTTGATAACCATTGTTATAAGCAAACTCTACCAGTGGTAGGTAGTCTTTCCACTTATTGGGTTGATGCATCAAATGCATCCTTAACATGTCCTCTAACAACTCATTTACCCTCTCTGTCTTCCCATCGTTTGAGGGTGATAGGTTGTACTAAATATAAATTTAGTTTCAAAACCAACAAAGAGATTTCCAAAAATTTGAAGTAAATTTTATATCTCTGTCTGATATGATATCCTTAGGCATGCCATGCATTCTAAATAATTATTTCATGAAAATACTAGAAATATCTATTACCTTGAAAGTTGACTTGATGGGAATAAAGTGAGAAACCTTTCTCTGTTTGTCCACAACTACCATAATGGCGTCATTCTGCTTGGTTGATTTTGGCAACCCTATGATGAAATCCATAGAGATGGTTTCCCATTTCCACTCGGGAATTGGTAGGGCATGTAAAAACCCTGTTAGATGTCAATGTTATTCCTTAACCTGATGCCATTCTAGACATTTAGCTAAGTAATCAAATATGTCATTTTTCATTTCAAGCCAATAAAACAATTTCCTAGTGGTTGTGATCATTTTGTGATAACTAGGATGACCAGTATATGGCCTTTTATGTAGTTCATCCATTATAAACCTATTCAATTCGTCACAATTTGGAATATACAACCTACCTTTGTAAGTTATAAAACCATCATTCAACATGTGATATCCCTCGTACTTCATCCCTGTGGGATCTTACTCTAGGCATGATTTCACAGTCTTGAAAAATGCATCTGTTTCTTGTGCATTTTTTACTCTCTCCTTGACGTCTAATTCACATGTGCTTACAACTTCCAAGTGAATCACTTTCATACTTCTACTAAGGGCATCGAACACCCTATTTTCTTTTACTTTAATATGTTTGATTTCAAAATCAAACTCACTGAGGAGAGCCATCCACCTAGCTTGTTTAGCATTGATTTTTGGTTGAGAAAACAAATATCTCAACCCACTATGGTCTGTCATAAAAACCTAGGAGGTAATGCCTCCATATTTTTAAAGCATGTACTATGGAAACCAATTCCAAATCGTGGGTTACATAATTGATTTCATGATCATTCAGTTTTCTAGATTCGTAGCAAATCACATTTCCTTCTTGCATAAGGAATCCTTCAAGCCCTTCCTTGTTGGCATATGTACACACAAGGAAGTCCTTGTTTGGGTCTACAATATTTATCACAAGTGCATTGGTTATAATTTATTTCAGACGTTGGAATATCTCTTCACATTCTGATGTCCAAATTAATTTAACTCCCTTTTGCTAAAGGGAGGTGATTGGGAAACCAATCTTGGAAAATACTTTTATGAACCTTATATAGTATCCTATTAGGCCCATAAAGGATCTGATATCAGATACATCTTTTGGTGTATGTCAATCCATAATGCATTTTATCTTATCGTGATCAACTTCCACTCCTTCAGAAATAACATGGCCCAAGTAATGGACTTGTTTTTGGAAAAAGTCACACTTACTAAACTTAGCATAGAGATGATTTTATCTTATCACTTTAAGCACTAACTTGAGATGTTCTTAATGGTATTCCCTACTCTTAGAATAAATTAGGATATCATCAATGAAAACCAACAAAAATATGTCCAAGAACTTACTGTGTACATTATTCATTAAGCACATAAAATTGGTTGGTGAATTGGTAAGCCTAAATGGAACCAACAC
The DNA here is from genome assembly GCA_009831015.1 of Picea engelmannii. NCBI lineage: Eukaryota > Viridiplantae > Streptophyta > Pinopsida > Pinales > Pinaceae > Picea > Picea engelmannii. The sequence goes on along the minus strand of ML779058.1, from coordinate 522,605 downwards.
AAATTGATAGTGCCCATATCTTATCCTAAAGGTTGTTTTGTGAATAAATTCATTCTTAATTTGGACTTGATGGTATCCACACCTCAATTCAATCTTGGAGAAAATTGCAGCACCCCTTAATTTGTCAAACAACTCATCAATCCTTGGCAAGGGATAGTTATTATTAATGGTCATCTCATTGAGAGGTCTATAGTCTATGCACAACCTGAGTATGCCATCCTTATTCTTCAAAAACAAAGTTGGTGCTCCCCAAGGAGGCACACTAGGCCAAATTTAACCTTTGTCCAACATCTCCTTTAGTTGTATTTTGACCTCAACTATCCCTAGTGTACTCATTATATAGGGTGCTCTAGACATTGGCACCGCTACTGGTACAAGTTCTATTGAAAAGTCAATATATCTTCTTGGAGGTAGACTTGGTACCTCTTATGGAAACACATATTTATACTCTCTTAATAAGGGATGGTCCTCTAGGCTTGGTTTATTGTCCCTAACATATTTCAACACTTGTATTGCATACAAAGGACATTCTTTTATGCAATACTTTTTCACTTGAAGGGATGATATTTGTCTCACTGAGATAGGATTTTGAATTCCTTGTAGGGATATGTTTCTCCCGTCTTCATATTTACACTCCAAAGTTTTATTGTAACAGTCCAATTTGGCTTTATGGGAAACCAACAAGTCCATGCCACTCAGTAGGTCAAAATATCCTAAAGGGAGGATTTTTAGGGTTGCTTGGGTGGGTAATCCATTCATAATGAATTGGCATGCTGCTATGACCTATGTTACCTTTTTTTTGGTTCTAGGGGCTAGTTGTAACAGCCATGATTTAGCATGTATTGCTTGCTGCAATTTACATTTCTCAACATTTGGGGGGGGGAACATAACTCAAATTAGAACCAGGATCAATTAAAATAAAAACTACATGGTTGGAAATCACACCTTCGATCTCCATCACTGAATCTTGGTGGTTATCTTGTCTATTATCCAGGGATGCATAAATGTTTTGCATGCTCCTAGCCACATCATTGATTATGGTAGCCTCTTGAATGTTGTAGACCCTCCTATTGTCCTGTTGTCAATGTGGGAAGTCTCTCAACAAATTCTCTTCTCCACAACCCCAACATTTCAAGGGTTCTCTCTTTGCATTATTAGTATTACCTGGGGTTGATCCAAAGGGTTTATGTTGATATACACTTTTAGTAGGAAGGCTCATATTAGAACTTTTCCCATGATTCTTAAATATTGAGGATTTAAACCACTTCTTCTTAAATCCCAATTTACTTTTCTTCTTCCAATCCTTATGAGGTTCTACCTTAATATTGAATTTCTCATAGTAGTACCTTTCCTTTCAAATAATGTCTTCTAAAGTATTAGGTTCATCAAACTCAATTCTATCCTAGAAGGATTGAGGTAGTTCACTACTAAACCGTTGCATCTTTACATTTTCATCCTTTATGTAGGGAACAAACCTCATCAACTCAATAAATTTGTCGATATATTAATCTATTATGAGTTTTCCTAGCTTGAGTTCATAGAAATCCTTCGTCTTCCCATCAAAGTGTTTTTCAGAAAGATACTTCTTCTTGAAGTATTTCTCAAATTGTTTGCATGACAAGTCCTTCTCATGGATTCCTTTCACATTCCTAAGGCATTCCCACCAAATGTAGGGCTTTATATTCAAGTTGAAAATGGCTATTCATTCCTTTAAGTTTTCAAAGTAGTCATGGATTTTGAAGTAATTCTTCAAGCCAAGTAGCCAAACTTCTTCTTCTTCCCCCTTTTTAATTTCTCCATCGAAAGTGGGTGGTTTGGATTTATTAAGCTCTTCACGGTCATTTCTCTTAGAATGTTTCTTCCTTCTTCTCCTCTGGGAATGTGAACTAGTCTCATTACTAGAAAATTCATTGGATTTGTCAGTTTCCTCACTATAGGATTCTTCCATTGAATGTATCTTGACTCCATGTTGGGCCTTCTTTGAGGTGTTCCTCCTTATGTGGACAGTTTCATGACCATGCTTTTGTATCTCAGGTGGAATTTGGGTTTTCTGAGTATGATGTCTATCCACATTACTGGATGTTGGCCCATGTTGCAGTTTCATTTGTATATATAATTAGCTTTGCAATTGGATTGCATTAATTTCATATTGCTTTTCTTGTTCTTTTATCATCCTTTCATTTTCATCCTTACAACTTTGTAATTCTACCATGAGGCTTCTTACAGTTTCAGCCAAATCTGGAGGGGTTTCCACCACCCTCCTCTCATTAGATTCTTCTTCTCTATTGTGGGAGATTCCCCCCAACTCATGGTGTGTCACCATTCTTTACGTTGTAGTTTTCCTTGTTTTCCATTGAAGTTTTGAGTGGTGATAAAACATTTTTTTTAGTTAATTATATACTATTTTATGAACAACACGTGCAATTTGTAAGGTGAAGTCAACTTCATTATTTAGAAACATCAACAACATACATTTCATATTTCAAAACATGTAACAACAATTGATAGTTTCATTCATCTCTTTAGTAGTGTTTTAAATAAGCTTCTTATGAATGGGTTAAGATAGGGTGTTACCCCTTAAAAGTTCTGTAACAAAATGTTATGCGACTCGTTCATGACCTCAAGCAGGCCAAGTGTTGTTTCACTCTCTGATACCACTCGGTCACACAACTGACCCATAAGTGTCTTTTTAAGGGATGGGGTATAAGTTTTTCTCTTACCTACGGTGAATATGGTATTAAGGACTAATCCCTTTCTCTCAATGGATAGTCTTGATGACGGATGGTATCAAGGACTATGCCAGACCTTCCAAACTTTCGTTAGGATCCATTCAACACCTAAGGTTCAAAAATCCTAATGGACCCCACTCAACTCTTCAACCCATTGAATATTAACATGCTCCATCATAATGATGTTCTTAATCAACATCAATTCATCATGTCACAGGAGGGTTCTTAAGATTGCACGACTAGAGGATGGCAATAGTCCCTCTCCTATAGTCCAAATAAAATACTTAATTAATATTTTGTAGAATATCATTCTTTGGTAGTTAATTAATTAAACCTTATTAAGGATAATTATTCTCCAAAACTAATTATCCAGTAATTATTTTTTTTTGATCTTAATACCCATGGCCCAGTAAATACTAAGGTTTTACTTTCTCTTCCCCCCTAGAAGTAGTTTATCAATAATTTAATTAATTACTCATATAATAATTATGAGTAATTATATCATAATCTAATGAGTTCAATTTCTCCATAATATACTTAAGTTGATTAACCTTAATTAAGGTGTATAATTCAATCTGTCCTCGACATGCAACTCCATGTTGAGTTTTCATGTAATTTAACATATATATAAGTATATGCATCTTTATTTATTTACAGGGGAAAATGATTAATTGTATTCAGTTTGGTATTTAATATTACAAATTTAGTATTTTATTAATTATATTATAACATAATTCAATTTAATTATATTATAATATGATTAATTATATCAAAGTATCACTTAGGCTTGTCCATACCCATTAATACCTAAGCCTCCAGGATTCAATGGAGATTCCCCATCAATATTTTATGAACCCAAATCTCTCGAATGCCGAAGTTCCAGAGAGGGTCCCACCTCAATTATGCCTTTATGTCAATACAAGTGATTATATTACCATACAATATATTTGTGTGTGTTTAATAATATTATAACATTGGAATGCTGGAAAATAGGTTCGTCCTTCGGTCATCTTTCCCTCACACTCTATATTCTTCAAACATCTGGAGTCTGAAAGTCTCAAACTTTCAGAGATACAGAGAGGGTCCCAGTCCTACCATACCTTTGTGCAAATATAATTTATTATATCGTTATATAATATAATTAATTCCACTTAACGTTTATTATAACATTGGGATACTGGAAAATAGGTTCAACCTTCAGTCATTTTTCTCTTACGCTCTATCTTCCCCAACATCCCAGAGTCCCAAAGCTCCAAACTCCCAGATCCCCGTAGTTTCAAAAGGTCCATGCTTACACGTGACTTTGCATTAAATATTAAATTAAAAAGGGTAAAGAGGGTTTTTACTTCATCACCTGTAGGT
>ML779058.1:479046-518339 GCA_009831015.1 Picea engelmannii | reverse complement strand
ATAAGGTCTCCACTGTTATATTTAATATTTGAAATGAGAGAGAGAGAGAGAGAGAGAGAGAGAGAGAGAGAGAGAGCTATGGATCAACCCCCATCAGCTACACACCACATTCCTTATTCTCCAATCTCCCAGAGCCCTGGAGCCCCGAAGTGACCCCACTTGCACACATTACCACACCATTTAATATTCGAAGGAGTTGGATTCATTCATGTGTAATCAATTTAATGAACCTTAAAACAATATAACATATTATTTTATATTCATCTAAAATTATGCCTAGGCTTTAAAATTATCCAATATTATATTTAATGATTGAAAAGAGAGAGAGAGAGAGTGTGTGTTCTATGGGTCAATCTCCTTTGGCTCTCCAACACCCCCTCTATATTCAAATCTCACAGAGCCCCGAAGTCTAGAAACCCTAAAGTGGCCCCGCTTATGCATGTTTCCACATTATTTAATATTTAAAAAGGGTTGGGTTCATTCATGTGTAATGATTTTAATAAATATTAATATAATATATTAAATTATACCTCTCTAAATTCTCACCCAGGTTTAAAAAATATTTAGTATTACATTTAATATTAAATATTGTAATGAAGGAAAAGGTATTCAGGTCCAAGCCTTCAGCTCTTCCACGCAATTATTCATTCCCATATAACCTGGAGTCCCGAAGTTCTAGAGGGGACCCACTGGTATTACAACGTAACATAAATACAATGATCTATTTTAACTTATAATGTTATTTATATATATTGTAATAAAGGTGCACTATATTAATTTATGTTAATGGATCATTTTAAATACCATATAATACAATTAATTTTATTTATTATCTTTTACAACCTTGCATAGGGAAGATAGGGTTCAGGCCTTCGACAACTTGGGCTCGTGAGTTCCATCATTCCAAACACCCCGGAACCCTAGAGCTCCGAACTCCAAGAGTTCTGAAGACTACGAGATGGTTAATGCATTTGGTCATCATTTATTCCCTGGTGTGTTTGACATTAAAAAAATAATAAATATATCCTCTTTAGTCTCAGTTATTTTATGCTCCAAGGGATTTAACCTCGAGTTTTAGAATAATAAAATATTGATAATAATAATAATAATAATCATATGTATATAGAAATATATGCATAAATTTCCATAGTCTTACTCAGTTTTTCTACTTGGAAGATTTAAGGAAATTATTTTCTCTTACAAAAATATAAGGAAAGGAAAAATATAGTTTCCCAAGACTTATAAAGAGATTTAATAAAATTTTATGTTCCAAGGAAATTTCTCCATCCGAGAAATTAAAATATAATTATAATCTCTCCCTTCTCATGGGTAAATGAGTAGAATTTTATTTCCTTATTACTGTGCTTTACAACTCTTACTAAATTTAAGGAAAATGGTCATAATACAAAGATTTACATCCACAATAAATTTGGTGTCTCTACCAGGATTTACTGCCCACCAAAATTTAAGGGGATTCTTCCCAAATTTAGGAGATGTAACACAATTTAAACATAAATGTTTATTTATGCCCCAAATAAAATTTTGAGAACTTTTGTATTTTAATTCATTTATACCAATTTCATGTTTATGTCCTAATTATTTTTCCTCCATAATTATTTATAAGGAATTTTAATGTTTTCCCTTATTTGGGATTATTTCCTAAAGTCCACATAGATCTAATATCCTCTAACTTTTTTGGCATGGAATTTGAGGACATACTAAAATGGAGCACTATTATGGAGAAGAGTCACTCTCTGTTTTTTCAGAGGTGTTATAGATATTATAATTTTTCTAGTCATCAATTACCAACCATGCATTAAACTATACAACATAGTCAATCACAACATCCATTCCCAAAAATATGATTTTTCACACATATACTCAAGAGATAAGAAATTGAATCAAAAGAGCTTGAGCTAAGACATTATCTTTACTTTGTGTTGGCCCTTGACCAAGTTTTGGGAACACTTGGTCATATTTGGCTATTTTTGGGACTTCGACAACCTGTCGAAGATGAAGCACTAGAAAAACCAGAGATCATGGGATCTCGGCTCACTTTTGGGCCCTTTTTGGTTTTTGGGAATATGTAATGGGAAAGGGATGTCGGCCCGTGGGTTTACCCACGCTTAGGCCCATTTTGTATGTATAAATAGAAGGATAGGAAACGTAAAGGGAGGGTTGAATGGTATTGTATCTATGTGATATAAGCTAAGTGCCAAGAAAGGATCTATGTGATCGAGAGTTTTGCACATTCTGCATAGACTTGCAGAGCTTAGTGCAAGTCCCTGTGTGAAGATATAGAAGGCTTTGTGATGAAAGGAAAGGAAGAAGGATCTATCTAGCTGTGCAGATCTTCTGTCCTATGCAAAGTAAGGTCTTCTATGGCTCTGTTCTTGTAATCTCTTGGCCGATGATAATAAAGAAGAAGATTTGGTAGACGTAGCCCTAGGGTGGGGGTGAACCATGTAAATCCTGTGTGTTATGATTTGTGCTTTGACTCAACGTGCTTATATCTGCTTTTGCTAAGTGCTTTGATATATTTAGATAGATCTATTTATGCTTTGTGCTTATTAGATGTGTGTGAATAGTACATCTGATATGTATAAAGATGCTTAGTGCTGATCTACTGGATCTGATCTGTTTTACTATTGCTAAGTATTAAGATACATTAGATCTAAATGAATGTCATGATGCTCTGTGCTATTTGCGAAGAATAATAAGGACTTAATATTGATGAATGATCAATGTTAAGTGCTCTATAAGCGATATAATCACAAATCTATGTCCTAGCTAAGGTTGCAGACAACTGAGTCTTGCAACCACCCTTGCCTCTACCTTGGGTGAGACTTCATATGCTTCGTAGGTGTTTCCAAAAGGGCTGGTAGTTAGGGTTTTGTTGGTGCTCTCTTGTAGCGTTGAACCCTGGGTCTGCCCCTATGCCAACAAATGGTTCCATTGTTGGGACCTGAAGCTGTGATTGATAAGAACTAAGGGAAGATAAGCTTTGTGCGAAGATTCAATTAGAAACTTTGGAATATCTGTGTGTAGATCTGTTTCCCTAGTGCACATCTTTTTACTTGACCCATGAAGCTTTGTTCTCTAAGAAAGGTGAAAGTGGAAGTTTCTAAAGAAAAGAGGTCAGATATGCAGAAAAGAGGTAAGATATGTAAGCTCAGTACTCTAATAAAGGTAAGAATAGTTAAAAGGTCTTAGATCTGGAAGCTTTGTGCTCTGTAGAAGTAAGATAAGTGAAGATGTTTGTTTCTAAGGTATGGATCTAAGTATGTTTAATAGAGTTTATCCTAGTTTGAAAACTAGGGAATTGATAGATGAAATAAAGTTTAATTTGAATAGATCTGAGAAGCATAATGATAGATATGTTATACCTATGCATAGAAAGAATGTTTGGACTAACAAATGGATGTAGGATCTTAGAAAGAATATTTTGCAGACTAGCTACCATGATCCTAGTGCACAGTACAAAAGAGGTTGGGGATCATTTAAAATAAAGAGAGGGTTAACCCTCTGTTACAATTGCAGAAGACTGGGACATCTTGCTAAGGAATTCCCTGGTGGAAGATCTAGTTGCTTATGTTGCAAAGCTTTGGACCATGAAGTGTTGGATTTCCCTAGAATGATTGCTAAGCTTGAAAGAATGAATCTGAATGAAGAAAACCCTAAGGAAGATCCAAAAATAGTAGAATCCTAGAAGGAATTAGAGAAGGTATTGCTATAGATGAAATACACCTTGAATGATCACCGACATGTTAGGCGATCATATATCTTTAAAAAAAAATAATGCATTGAAGCAAGAATAGGAGACTTTGACATTGACTCTGTCCTTGATGAAGAAACACAAGTGAACATCATGTTAGAAAGAACTTGGGAAGCTATAGGGAGGCCTGATATGATCCCTTCATTAAGAGGAATAGGGTTATTCAGAGGGAAACTGGTAAACCTATGTGGGAGGCTCACTCAGATACCCATGAATGTCAATGAAACTTCAACAGAAGAATATTTTGAGATTATCAAATTTATTGAGGAGAATGCCCCGTTTACTATTTTACTTGGAAAACCTCGTATTGAAAGAGATCAAGCCAGAAAGAAGGAAGAAGAAAAATTCTTAGAACAACATAGACAAGAGTTAAAATAGTTCTTGACCAGAAGGATTGCGCAGTTGATTGAAGAATAGGGGAGCAGATCAAAGTTATTTCACACTAGAAGCCCAGATGTCAAAACTACAAGAACATTAGAGGACTCATAGAATATTGAAGTATCTATCTCAGATATAGAAGAAGTATTTCCCTTGAGTCTTAGGAGAGAATATTAGCAGTGCAAAGTGCCTATGCCCAAGGAAAATAAGAATCAGACTGGGAAGAGAATCACCGAGACAAAGCTCACTAGGAAAAAGGCTAGGAAGCTAAGTAAAAAGAGAGCTAATATCGACAGGTTATAGAATATTCCAGAGGCAGCCTCGCAGAAGGAAAAATTGCAGAATTTGAACTTCACCAAGATATCAAAACAACGACATAGGCCACTTCCTCGTGGCAAATAAATATAGCCATTAGAGGCCTATATATCCGTTCGAATGCCGCTTAGAACAGATCGAAAATCATTGATGGCTCATCACCAGACCATTGGATCGTGTCATAATGGACAAAACATGAATTAATGAGGTCCATACCCATTGCAAAGCAAACTGTTGCTAAGATCGCCTATATATCTCGTCGCTCCATGCCCAAAGAACACTTTTTCCAGCTAAGATTTTGAAGCTCGCAGACTAGAAAGTGTATATAGTGATCATCGTGCCCTTGTTGTTCATTCTTGTGTAGTTTCTAAGATCATTGTAACCCCGATATTAACCCCAAGCGCGTATGTCCAAAGAGCTTAGCGCACTTGAAGAATCTATGAAGGAAGTACTCGCTGATCTCAAGAACGAGAAAATCATGTTGAAAAGAAGGATGTCTACAGGTGTGCAAGCGTCATCAACAAGAGGAGTCCAAGCTTCTCCATCGACTGCTCACAGAGCAAGAAATTCCAGAATTGAGACAGAGACAAGAACAAAGCACAGAGATGATATTGCGAATGCCAATTTGATTCTGAGCATTCTACCTGCCTACCTACCCCCTCTAAGAGGCGCCATCAACCAGGATAGTGTGCCTCGATATTTTGACTATGCTATGAAAGGGATACGTGCAGTTCAAGCTGACCAAGATAAGCTCACAACATTGAATTTCAGTGACTTCAACCTTGGCGACAAGAAGGCTTAAAACATGCTCACCCTGCATAAGTATCTGACCAGAACTAAAGGAAAGAATTCGAAGATTATCCCACAACCATGGACCCAAAAACTCGTGTATTCCACATTGATTAATGTGATGAAGATCATGCACTTCAGTCGACACCAGGAAGTAAACGCATGCGTGAAACTATTGTTATCCTGCTACCACAAAGGTTACTTATGGTTGAACCATCACATCACTGTGGATCCGACCTTGATCAATCAGATCATAGGGATAAGCATGTAGGGCCCTGACCCATAAGATTTTTACCCTAGAATGACCTCAGACCAAGCATTAGTGTAGAGAATCAAAGAGACTTATGGCGATGTCGAGAAGGGAACGCAAGGTTACAAGGTAACCTCTATCCAGAATGATGCAGTGCACTTCACATGTTAACTGATCGCAGGCAAGCTATCTCGCAAGAACCGGCCCAACCAAGTGACTGGATTCATTGTTGACCTCATCGGGAAGTGCGCTGAAGGACTTCAGATGAATTGGGTGCAGTACCTTGTAAACCTGCCAGAGTTTGATTACCAGGAAGCACAAGACCAAGGGCATGAGTTCCACTTTAGCTAGCTTCTCATACTAATCGCATTCATTGCATGGGAAATGTCGGAAGGTGCGACCTTACCCGACATCGAGCCGTTTGAACCTTTGGTCGTGAAGTTCAGTACCTTGTGGTACTCTAATGATATGAACACATAGTGGAAATCCAATGTTGTCTTCAATACTTACTACAACCAGTAGAAACAATCCATCTAGTCTGAGCCTCGGATGACCTTGAATACCCTCCATAGGTTTCGAACCTTAATGAAGTTTAGTGCATACTGCCACTTTATTTATATAACAACGTGTGCTAATGAGAAAAAACAACAGTTACAGTCCTATTAAAAGTTGACAAAGGAAGACATCGAAGAGATCACTAAGGAATGGTAGGAAAACCTCCTTATTCCAACCAACCTTTCAGAGTTGTCCGATGTAGACAACCCGGAAGCTACGTAGGATATATCCAGACCTAGTAAGATGAAGAAGCCTGCAAAAGCTCAGGATATAGACAACACATCTGTAAGGACTGTGTCCATTTCACCAGACGAAGGGGATGATGGTGAAGAGATAGAAGGTGCAGAAATTGAACAACATAAAGGCAAAGCACCATCACGTATGGACGGAGAAGACTCCTCGAAGAAAAGGAAGGTTTCGCCTCCAAAATCTTCCTCCTGAAAGAAACCTAGAACCCCTGTAACCAAGATGCGGACTACCCTCACATTGGATGATTTTAATTTCATCATTGCAGTTGTGAACGATGCTTCATAGGAGATATTAGAAAAGCAGGAGGATAAGTAGGAGCATATGTATAGTTGTATCGAGATTGAACTCCAAGGAGCATAAAATACACTCTATTCTAGCTGCATAGTCTCCACTACGCCTCTAATAGAAGGAACAATAGAACTAGGAAATGAGCTAACCCAATTGCACAAGATTTCTGATAAAGTTGAAGCTCACCTTCGACGAGCTCAGGAAGAGATAGCGTAAGACATCCAGGATTTGACATAGGTACAAGGAGTACTTGTTGAGCAGTGCAGTGCTACAGAACGAGAAAAACTTTATCTTCAAGCATAGTGGGTAAAAGAGAAATCATAGCTACAACAGAGAAAGAAGAAGTTGATCGTGAAGTAGCTAGAAGTAAAGGAACAGGTCAGCAGAGCACTTGGCTCTGTGACTATCATAGAAGTGAGAGCTGAAGAATGAATCCCACAGTAGGTGGCAAAACTGGAAGAAGTGATCCAACAACTTCAGCAGCGCATCGCAGACCTAGAAATTCGTACTATGCCCGAAACTCCTCAAGAAATCAGAGAGCTAAGAGAGGCAACTATTCACAATGCAGTTGGTAGAATAAAATCCCTTTCCTTGGAGTGAAAGCAGCTAAGCTCTAGGAGTGCTCAGACATATGAAAACCTCATGGAGAATCCAGAGTTAGAAACATTGGAGTCACAGCTCCAAGAATCAAAGCAGCACACATATACGTTACAGGTGTAGCTGAAGGCCTTGGCACTAGTTGAAAGGATGAAGAGGTTTCATGAGAAACACAATGCCTAGCAACAGATCCACATGATCCAGACTAAAGTGTTGGAAGTCTCTCAACGAATTCAACCAATGCAAGAGAATGTATGTCAACTGTTCATCAAGTTCAAAGCCAAGGAGTCGAGCTAGAATAGGTCATCATCACAACAGAACAACTCCTAGAAGGACCAGTCAATGGCACACTCATCAATGCATTCACTAAGAAAGAGGTCGTAGCATTGCAACAGGTCGAAGCAACTCGAGCCAAGATCGAGACATTCAAGGAAGAATTGCTCAGATGAGAGTGACTCGAAATGAGGCATAGGTGAGTGTTGGGGGCATGTTGGCCCTTGACCAAGTTTTGGGAACACTTGGTCAAATTTGACCATTTTTGGGACTTCGACAGCCTGTCGAAGATGGAACGCTAGACGAAGCAAACATCACGAGATCTCGGCCCACTTTTGGGCCCTTTTTGGGTTTTGGGAATATGTAATGCGAAAGGGATGTTGGCCCATGGGTTTACCCACGCTTAGGCCCATTTTGTATGTATAAATAGAAGGATAGGCAATGTAAAGGGAGGGTCAAATGGTATTGTATCTATGTGATACAGGCTAAGTGCCAAGAATGGATCTATGTGATCAAGAGTTTTGTGCATTCTGCATAAACTTGTAGAGGTTAGTGCAAGTTCCTATGTGAAGATATAGAAGGTTGTGTGCTGAAAGGAAAGGAAGAAGGATCTAGCGAGTTGTGCAGATCTTTCGTCCTGTGCGAAGTAAGATATTCTACGGCTCTGTTCTTGTAATTGCTTGGCTGACGATAATAAAGAAGAAGAGTTGGTGGACGTAGCCCCAGGGTAGGGGTGAACCACATAAATCTTATGTGTTATGCTTTGTGCTTTGACTCAACATGCTTATCTCTGTTTTGATAAGTTCTTTGATATATTTATATAGATCTATTTATTCTTTGTGCTTATTAGATGTGTATGAATAGTATATCTGATATGTATAAAGATGCTTAGTGTTGATCTACTGGATCTGATATGTTTTACTATTGCTAAGTATTAAGATACCTTAGGTCTAAATGAATGCCGTGATGCTCTGTGTTATTTGCAAAGTATAATAAGGACTGAATATTGATGAGTGATCGATGCTAAGTGCTCTATAAGTGATATAATCACAGATATGTGTCCCATCTAAGGTTGCAGACACATGATTCTTGCAACCACCCCTGCCTCTACCTCAGGTGAGACTTCATCTTCTTCGCAGGTGTTGTCGAAAGGGTCATTAGTTAGGGTTTCTTTGGTGCACTCTTGTAGCATTGAACCATGGGTCTGACCTTGTGCCAACACTTTGCTTAAATTTCTCAAGTCACTTTTGTTAGAAATTAAACTTACATAGTTATGAAACATAGTATAAAATTTTCTCTAATATAAACACTACATATATTTAACCAAATATACTTATCTAGAATCCATATAGTGATGCAACTGCTGAAAGGGGTTCCCTTTTCCTCTCAATCATGGGAACAACAACTCCCGAAAGGATTTACCACTATCCACCCCCTAGCTAGATCATGATGCTTTGAGAGAGATTATTTATTATGTTCAACAATAGCTAAGGATGGAAGCCACTCTCCTCCTCCCAAAGGAATTTGGAAAACCGATTTTCTCTCCACGAATAAAGGGGGTATACAATGACTGCTTCCTCAATCACTCATCTTCTCTGTAAACCTGTTTATCATCTTAGACTGAAAACGCTACCCAGCAAATTCCTATTCCCAGAAAAAAAATGTTTTTCAATTCTCTTTCGAACCAAAGAGATGCACATACTCTCCCTCTTGAGAAAACGGTCACCAGAATCATCTTCTTTCCTCCTCTCTTCTGACCACAAATTTCGTCTCTTTTCTTGCCTTCCTCGACAAGATTTCTTGGGTACAATTCCAAATTTTGTGGGTCAGGTCAGGAATTTTTTAGATGGGTACTTGGCCCATATCCTCATTAACTCTTGAGGAGGACCTCCCAACTACCATCCCGATTGGTAGTTTATTTCTATGGGTTAGAGGATTGTTCGAGGTCTGAATAATTTAAATCGAGTAGAGTATTGGTCTAGTAGGGGTCATCTCAACCATTTTTGGTTCCTCTCATAATCTCTCTGATGCATCATGATCTACCTAGGCAAACCCCTTCAACAATTATGCACCACTTTCCATTTTATTTAGTAAAATAAATATATACATTACCTTTTATAACAAAATGGTTCATCAATTCCAACAACCACACATATTCAGTCTGCCCATAGTATTTCCGCAGGTTGTAGTTATATTTACAAGCTAGGGGAAACATGGGTATTACATGATGCTTCCCAAGTACACAAGATTTACAAACACCTTCAAGGGGAAACACCTTCAACAAACCAACAACCATATTATAAGTTGTCGGTTCTTGAATAATTCATAAGTTCAGGTGTTCGAGTCACTCATGAAAAATTCAAATTCACTCGTTGATGTGAGAAACATGTGTAGTCTATTCAGTGTCAGGCCGAGTTGTGTCACAGAATTTGTTCAAAATGTCCATCAGATCAAGAATCACCCTGGAGAAAATCAGATTTCATTTCTTCAAATCAAGAATGTAGAATCAATATAGCCAAAATTTCGCAATCTTACCTATCTATGTTAACTGAGCAACAAACAATAGATTGGCACTAAGTTTTGGCACATGATAGATGTCAAAAATCTTCACATTTTGACAAGTAACATCACTCTGAAAAAAAACATCCATAGAACAATCATCAGTGACATAGATTATCATCTCCTTAGCTTCATCCAATCACGTGAATAAGGATGGATTCTTATCCATGTGATGAATGCAGCTAGACTTGACTACCTAGTCATTATGCACAGAATGACACAACAAGGAATGGGAATTTCTGACTTGGAAGGTGAAGTTATCAGCGGGTCGACATACAATAGACACATCTCCTTCAAGGCATTTAACCTTCTCCTCTAAATTGTCTTTCTTCTTATATAAAACTTTCTCCACTTGTCGAGTCTTTCCACAATACTTACATGTCTTCTTATTTTGACTTTTCTAGGGTGCATTTGTCTATATCTATGGTTTCTGGTCATGGTATGAATATTTCTATGTAGATTAATCAAATTGTACTCTCTCCCTAGGATCCATATTTCCGTTTCCCCTGAGAAAGTGGGTATGGTCTTTAACACCAATTTTTCCTTCTTCAAACAGTTTGTGCTAATAATTAATGAAAATACCACATAAAGCTTAAAATGTATAATCATTACCATCTTCCTTCCTTGCTTTCTAGTTGGTGGAAAAGTTCAAAACAAACATGTTGAATGTTGTTATCAAGTTCATCACAACCAGATCTATGAGTTTTCCATCCTTATAATAGTTCTTTCCACATTTGTCCAATTTTAGTTCAAATTCTTTGACACACGCCAAATAGTCCATTATGTCAAAAGAATGAGGATTGACAGAAATCAACTTATTCTTCAACTACATAATGTGGCTCTGGTCGAAAAGTTCGAACAAAATATTCATCATCTTGTATACTTTATGAGGGTATTCTATTTCATTGAGGTGAAATCGAATCTCCCATAAGATGTAGGTCGTGATGACCCCTATAGACTCGTTCTTCTTTCCATAAAAAATGAAATTTTCTTGGTCGTCTGTTGGATATGGAATCACAGCCTTCATATACTTACACTATACATTTCTCTTCAACGAGGTTTCCATATCTAGTGCCCATACTACATACTTTGATCTATTTATAAAAACATGATAAATATTCAAAGCCATCTTCAATATCTAGAAAGAGACTGGTATGTTTCAATAAGTTCCAATCAACAAACCACCGACCCAGATTCAATCACACAACATATCTAATTCAACAAGGTTTCTAAATAATAGGTCAAGGTTTTAAACCATTGGCTCTGATACCATGTTGGGGAATAGGGTGAAAAACGACATGAAATATAAACGAAAGTACTATAAATAATCAAAGAGGAACACAAAATTTGAAGATAGAGGTGGTGTATAAAGACACCGTTAGAACACTTAAAAAAAGAAAACTATGATTAGAACATCACAATACATATTGGATCTCGATCATATAATCACTATGATGAAAATGACCCAAGGGGTACGATTTTTGTAGACTCAATATTTAACCAACTTCCATAGAATCCATAATACCTTGTCCACATGAAAACATCAGTTATTAGAGTTTATTCCTCCAAATCCATGTTTTCAAGTCAGCTCGACAAGTATGCTCGACCCGACCACCTACACATCCAACTCATACTTGATTGATGGCTGGGTTGATCCACCACCTGACTATCTTCTACTTTTGGTTGATTCTCCGACCAACAGTCACATCGACTACCCGACCGACTATTGTAATGTGTTGGTTGATCGCTCGAACTACTATATCTAGGTGTAGTTCAAACTCTCGTCTGAATGAACCTAGGATATGTTTGATGAACCACCAATGCTTATGTTTCAAAATTTATTATATGTTTAGATATTATTTGACTACTATACATTGAGCCAAAACATATTACCCCCACATGGACTAACCAAAGGACAAGGGAGGCTTGGTAAGCCAAACGCCTTGAAAATTTCTTAATATCATAAAATTTTGTTGATGTCTCGCTTAGAATCAAGCAAAGGGTTTCAATAGGAGGGGAATCTAACCACAACTTGATTCTATTGGAAGTGGCCCCGATTATTGGAAAAAACCCTATTCCTTTCAAATTAAAAGATAAGTGAATAAAAAATGAGGATTTCACCCAAATTATCAAGAATGCATATTGTACAACAAATAGCTTCATGAATCTATAAACATTTAGTTCCAACAAAACCTAGGAACATCTAAACAATTGGATATTAAATGGTCTATAGATAAATGGAAAAAAAATGAAAATATCCTCTATGAGTTAGAGGATGCCATCACTTTTAGTCTCTCTTGGAAAGGATTTCTATTTCTTTCAAATGGATGAAAGGAGGTCCTCTACCAGGTAGAAAATGAAAGGAAGATATGATAGACAAAGAAAAGGAATGTATTTTTAAAAGTAGATAATCATGGTTGGAAGATGGGGATGAAAACATGAAATTGTTTTATCGATATTCAAATTATAGGAAAATTTCAAACTCTATCAAGAAAATAGACAAAGAAGATGGATCATGGGCTGAAAATTTCAAGGAAATTTATTTAGAGGGGTCTCCCACTTCCAAAAAAAATTCAAAGAGGAAAACAAAGCCACAATTGATTCCATGCTTAGAATTTTGAATTATTTTCCTAGATTTGTTGATTAAGAAGAAAATAAGAAACACATGGAAGAGGTAAGGAAACATGAACTTCTTAAAATCCTTCATATATTTGAGAAGGACAAGATACTAGGCCCAGATGGGATACCCATATAATTATTTATCTGTTGTTATGAATTCATTAAAGTAGATTTACATAGAGTAGTGGAAGAAACTTGGCTTACGAGAAAGGTTGTGGCTCCCTTCAACACTACCTTTATTATACTTATACAAAAGATAGTTAACCCCACAAGTTTTAATATATTTAGTCCCATTTCACTCTACAATAGTATCTATAAGATCATCTCCAAAATGTTAAGGTCTCCCATGACACCCACCAAGAATGCATGCTCATTGGTAAGATTCAGTGATAGAACTAACACATAAAACGAGGAGGGAGAGATCGATTGGGTGAAGGAAGACATTTGGGTGTGAGCAAGAGAACCTTGGGCACATGATGGTGACACGTGCCAACAACGGGAAAACACCTTACTTTCCTTAGAATGATTGATGGATACTTGGGTTAAATTTCGGAAAGGGCGGGGAAACTTGTGAGAATTTCCAAGGAGTGGACCCATCTTCCCTTGGAGACATGGTTGCACCAGAGAGGTTGGACGAGCCCATCAACACACCCAACAAGATTCATGCTAATTGGCACAAGAGAACACATAAGGTAAGGGGAATGCACTCAAGGATGGGGCACATTGGTCCAAGATACATGGCGGTTGATGGGCGCTCGAGCTTAGATGGGTGCACCAAGTCCATGGAAGGGAATGATGATTCATTTGAGTGTGGGTTCATGAAGAGTCACAACACACCCAAAATGAATGATGTTTTGCATGAGTAACATTTGGATTTCCTATAAGAGAAAGGACACACAATGAAAGGAATGCATGGAGTATTGGTGATATATTTGGAGAAAAATTTCAAGGAAATTCTGAGCCAAAAAACTGAGGCAGAGTTTCCAAAATGGAAGACAAGTATCCAAGAGTGGCACGCTTTGGGAGGTTTTGGGGAAGTCTTGAAACACAGGTCTGATGAAGACATGTGGAGGAAGAACTGAAATCTGCGTTAGCTTGTTGAAAGTATATTGGAATGAATGATCCAAATTTAGGAGTGGAACAAACTAATTAACAGACTGAATATAATAAACATAGAGATATGAAGAATAACAAATATATCCAGTGAACAATATCTTCTATTAAATAAATGAAATAGGTTGAAACTATAAAACTGTTGAACTGAAACACTTGCTCGAATGGTGGTACCTATCTCCGAGACATAATGTGGTTGTTACATGCATCTATATGAGAAAAAATATTACAATGAGGCTCCAAAGTCCCTTTTGATATTACTCATGAATTCCAAAACCCTAGACATCCAAAAACCTAATCCTAGAAGGTGAAAAGCCAAACGTCATGTGGACCCCTATGGGTAAGTTGGTACCTCAACTTCCCTGGGTCATGAATTTTGCATACTACCTATGTTTTAGACGTGTGATATCCTGTTGGAAAGGTCTTTCAGACAATTACAAATTACGCCATCAAAATCTAACTCTATCTATTGTTTGACTATGTTGAGACAAAAAAACATTGTTTAGGGCTCCAAAACTTCCCTAGAAGTACAACAAGATGTGTTGACATGAAAAAATAAAAAATAAGCCAGTTGTATTAGGTGAGAGGCCACCAATATCCACCTAGAAGATGTGTAGCACTTCAGACAGGCCTAGAAGTGTAGAACCCACTATTACAAAGAGGTATAGAAGAACATGTTGAACTAAAATGGACAAGAGGAGGTAGCTGGAATAGGTGGGTGGCCAACAATATCCACCTGGATAAATCCTTCCCCCTTAGGAAGAAATGGTCTCCATTGCGTTGATTTCCCCCATCAGGCGAGGAAACATTTTTTGGATTTGGCCCTGGGTGAGCCACTTTCCTTGGTGTAGGAGCTTCCCTACCTTGAAAACCTAATAAAGTTGGATTATGTGCTAGCGAGTGCTCTTGACTTGTGTGTCCACTATGTTAGCACTGAGAGTCACCCTCAGAGTGTGAGAGGAAAAGACTAGTACCCATCAAAATTTAAATGGATTAAAATGGTTTGAATAGGTGGATCAACAAGATGAGAAAGAAAGGGAGAGGGAAACAAACTATCAGCACAAGCATTCCATTGGGCATGGAGTCAACACATCCTACAGATCAAAGGAAATCAAGCTCACACCAAAAAAAAAGGGATATAATTGATGTATGGAGGTATAAGAAAGATAAAAAAAGAATAATATCATCAAGAAAAGATCCTCTGTGCAAAAATGACTTAAAATATTACTAGAACGGAGATCATGAAAGGAGGCAATTACTACAAATCATTTGCAGCTCATGAATCTCATGCCTCATGAACAACCATTGATCTTCAATGCTTTAAATTACATTCAAGAAATATGACAAGATAAAATGATAATAAAAAACACAAAGTCTGATAAACAACTCTCATGAATCTCTAATGGCAGAAATGCCTACAACACATGCCCTCGGGCTTACAAATGAGCAACTAAAAGAACTCCTACTCTCTCTAGCCTCTCTTGGATCATGAATCCAAATTCCCTCTCTTCTTGTACAATGAATATATAAACCTATAGGTCCTTTTCATCTCACTCTTTTGAACTCCAATCCCTTTCCCAAAATAGAAACAACTACAAACAAAAAATGACACGTTTTAACTAATTTCCTGCTTTTTAGGAGGCAACATTATGAAAAATAGGCTTCAAAGTGACACCTTTAATTATGAAAATATAACATTTGTGTAAAATATGAGAAATTGTTTTGTATATGATCTCGTTCTAAAGAAAAACCTCTCTTGGTGTTTCGAAATTCATCTCCAGCTGCCCGAAATACGTGTCGCAAAAACATGTCTCAAATAGGAAATCATGAAAACTGAAAACATAGGGCTCAAAGATTCTTTCGAATCTCCCAATCCATGACACCTATGCAAAAAATGAAAGAGGTTAATGTTCATAGGTCCATTCTTGACTATAATCTCCCTTGTATTTTGAAAATTCATCTTGGTTCACCCGAAAATTCTCTTGGAAATCATCTGGTCAAAAATACCAATTCAGTAGTCTTAGAATAGAATTTCCGCAGCACATTTTGTAGTGCATTTCGTAGTGCCTCTCTAAATTTGCAGCGCCTTAGCTAGTTCATAGTGCCAAATTAAAATAAAGTATCCAAACCCTTCCTGACATCCAAAAAAGCCAAAACATCTCATGGAGTACCTGATGGCTATGCGGTTGATGTTGGAAATTTTGAATTTTCACTAGGATGCTTGCAACCTATCCAACCGACAACCCTCTTCCTTAACTAGTTCGCAATGCCAGTTTGCAGTGCCAACTCAAATATATCTTACATACTCTAAGGAGGATTTTGGTTGATGGTATGGCATAATAGCGGGAGATATGGCTAAATGTAGGCTCTGAAAACCATAAATCCTCCTTTACATGATCAATTTTATGTGTTAACATCTGGCTCCACACGAGATGGAGACTTCCCTGTGAGGATATAAGAACTATTGTAGCTCCAGTCCCTTAGTTGTTGGGTTTTGGATTCAAGTTCAAATCCATTTTCTAAAGACAACAAGATGACATGTACACTACTCTACTTACAAAGAGAAAATAAACACACATGTTCCAGATGGAGTTTATTTATGTACAATCCAAACTAATTGGTTTTTTACAATAAGTTAGGTGAAAACAAACTTCCACCAGAGCCACTCAAGTAGCTTCCTAACTGAAAAATTTCTTACCCTTCCACTAATCAACATGAGATAATAAAACTTTGACAACAAATTAATTACATTCTTTATATTACCTCCTAATGTTCAAGGTATGACAAAGCTTGAAGGCTTCAATACATTGAGGAAATGAAACTCCATGTACTCCCCCACAAGGTCATAAAATAGGTGATGAAACTTATTGGGTTGATAACATAAAACCTATTATTCTTTACAACTTCTCACATATGGTTGAATGTCTATTGCAAGTATAGGTGAATGAATGGCTGGTACAGGTTTTTGATCCACTTTCCTTTTATATTCTCTGAAAAAAATATGCTAGTTGATTGCAAGAAATCTCCTCATGTATATCAATGAATGAATGTTTCTCTTTAACATCCTGCTCTTGGTAAAAGTTTTCATTTTCATCATAAGGCTGCATGCTAAATATTTTTTCTTCTAGGACAAAAAACACCTCAACATCTTCATCACTATCTCCATAATGATCAAATAAAGGAGGAGTCTCGAATGACATATCAAGAGATATTTTTTTCCCAACATGAGAAAATTGTTCTTCAATGTTAAAAACAAGTTGCCTTTCAAGATTCAATCCAAGAAGCAATACCTTATCATCACCATATGAGTCAAATATAGGCTACTCATATCTATGTATTTTAGAGACAAGTTTATAAAGAGTATTAGTTTCCAGAACATACTCAATTTATGCATTTTCCTTATTAAAACAACAAACAAAATTTTCATCATATGTAGATGAACAGGGAAGAGAAAGAGTTGATTCCTCATCCAAGGAATCTTCTTAATTCTCAAAGACTTTGTAAGAATAAATTATATCTTGAACACAGTATTTATACTCCTCACAAAACTATTAAAAATTAACTCAGAGGAATAAAACTTTTGACAATGAATATTGAAAGTAGCATGAAAATATTTGAGTGAAGAAATGATAGAAGGTTAAAGAGGTTGATACCAAATACAAACATCTCCTTGAAGAGAGTACATAAAAATATTCATATGTATTTCTTCATGTTGGATGTCAAGTTTTTGCATCAAAGAATGAAATTCTAGAATATGCTCAACATGGTTGTCATTATCACCTTCATAAAATCTTGGCAGCAGATCTTTCCATTCATCAATTTGAGGCATAGGATGTGGATAACCAACTATGGCTGAGAAATTGAGTGGGGAAAAAATCCTAGATAGGATAGCTTCCATATCCATTTAATTTGTCTCATTCCAATGGATTCACCAACATATTCTAAACAATGGAGTCACCATGGTGAATGTGCAGTTTTGAAGGTGTCCAACTTCAGTCACCATCTAAAAATGGAGCTGTGCAATGACATTCTTCCCAGGGATATTTTCAATCTACTCAAATCCGTCTCCGACAACGGTGCCAAAAATGTTAGCACTGAGATTCACCCTCAGAATGCTAGAGGATAAGCCCAATAACCATCAAAATGTAAATGGATTAAAATGGTTTGAATAGGTGGATCAACAATATGAGAAAGAAAGGGAGAGGGAAGCAAACTGTCAGCAGAAGCATTCCATTGGGCATGGAGTCAACACATCCTACAGATCAAAGGAACTCAAGATCATACTAGAAAAAAAGGGATATAATTGATGGATGGAGGTATAATAAAGATAAAAAAAAGAAGAATATCATCAAGCAAATATCCTCTCTACAAAAATTACTTAAAATATTACTAGAACAAAGATCATGAAAGGAGGCAATTACTACAAATCATTTGCATCTCATGAATCTCCTGCCTCAAGAAACACCATTGATATTCAATTCCTGCAATTCCATTCAATAAATATGACAAGATAAAATGATAATAAATAACACAAATTATGATAAACAACTCTCATGAATCTCTAATGGCAGAAATGCCTACAACACATTCCCTCAGGCTTACAAATGAGCAACTAAAATTGTTCCTACTCTCTCTAGCCTCTCTTGGATCATGAATCCAACCTCCTTATCCTATTGTAAAATGAATATATATCCCTATAGTTCATTTCCATATCACCCATATGAACTCTAATCCCTTTCCCAAAATAGAAACAACTACAAATAGAAAATGACACGTTTTAACTAATTTCCGGGTTTTCAGGAGGCGAAATTCTGAAAAATAGGCTTCAAAGTGACACTTGTAATTATCAAAATATAATATTTGTGTAAAATATGAGAACTATTTTTTTTATATGAGCTCATTATAAATAAAAACCTCTCTCGGTTTTTTGAAAGTCATCTCCAGCTAGTTGAAATACGTATCACAAAAACATGTCTCAAACAGGAAATCGTGAAAACTAAAAACATAGGGCTTAAATATTCTTTCAAATATCCCAATCCATGACACCTATGTGAAAAATGAAAGAGTTTAATGTTCATGGTTTTTTTCTTGAGAATAACCTCCCTTGGATTTTGAAAATTCATCCTGGTTCACCCAAAAATGATCCTAGAAGTCAGTTGGTCAAAAATACCAGTTCAACAGTAGTAGAACAAAGTTTATGCAGCACATTTTGTAGCGCATTTTATAGCACCTGTCTAAATTCACAATGCTTGAGCCAGTTCGTAGCACCAAATTAAAATCAAGTAGGCAAACCCTTTCTGACCTCCAAACAAGACAAAAAATCTCATGGAGTACCTAATGGCTATGAGGTTGATGCTGGTAATTTTGAATTTGCACTAGGGTGCTTGCAACCTATCCAACCAACAACCATCTTCCTTAACTAGATCTCAATGCCAGTTTGCAGCGGAATCTCAACTATATATTTCATACTCCAAGGAGGATGTTAGTTGATGGAATGACATAATAACGGGATATATGGCTAAATGTAGGCTCTGAAAACCATAAATGATCCTTTACATGATCAATTTTATGTGTTAACACACTATTTGATCAATGGATGTTTGTTCCATGCAGTCAGAGTTGAGCTCTATGTCTGTCAGTTGTTCTTCGATCTCGGAGGTGTCCAATAATAGTGGAAAATATGGATGAAGGAGGTCCACATTGAACACTGGGTGAAATCCAAGGAAGGGTGGAGTGTTGAGCTCAAAAGAATTGCTACCTACAACCTTGGTGATATTTTAAGGCCCATAGCGAAGTGGGCAGAGCTTTAGATGGGGCCCTGTGAGACACTCCTTCTGTCAATGTAACCATAATTTGTCTCCAAATTGAAACTAGTGCGGTACCCTATGTTGACCATGGAACTACTTGTACTTAGCACTTTATTTATGCAAAATCTCCTAGACCTGTTGGCGAATGTGTTGAATCCACTCAATGAATATGGTGGCTTTGTTGGTATCATAATGAACATGGGAAGAGTATGTCTATGTGGTGGAAAGAGGTATTGCAACATCAATGGGACCCAAGGGATGGAATCCTATACCCACCTGAAATGGGCTAAGGCCAGTGGATCTATGGAGAGCCCTATTGTAACTTTGTTGAAGATAGAGGAGATTCTCATCCCATGTACATGGATGCTTAGAGTTGTACATGCGTAGGATGCGCACAATAATCCAATTGATGACCTATGTTTGGTTGTCTGTTTGTAGGTGGAAAGCAGTGGATTTAGTGAGCTTGGTGTCCAACAATGACTAGAGACTCGACCAAAATGTGTTGAGGAACATGTTGTCTCGGTCAGAGATGATGGTCTATGGTATCCCAAAAATGGACCCACACTCGTTTGAAAAAGATATTTGCAGTATCTGTTGTTGTGGTATTCTTCTTGCAGGCTATGAGGATGGCCATTTTTGAATATCAATCAATGACTAAAAATACGCAGTCATTGCCTTACTTGGTGGAAGGAACATGAGATATGTAATCCATTGAGATGGATTCCCAAGGATTTTTGGTAGGAAGAGGGGTGTATAAGCCTTGATTTTTGATGGATGGATTCGAAATGGCATAGGAAGTGCAAGATATGATATAATTGCTGACATCATATCAAATTTTTGGCCAATAAAAATTCTTCTGAAGAACGACCACAGTTTTCTCCACGCCAAAATATATTTCCATCTGACTGTAGTGGTCTTCCCAAATCAACTTTTCACACTCACTTGTAGGAACATAGAGATGGCTTAGATGGCATAATAGTCTATCCTGAATGT
Organism: Picea engelmannii; assembly: GCA_009831015.1. Classification (NCBI taxonomy): domain Eukaryota; kingdom Viridiplantae; phylum Streptophyta; class Pinopsida; order Pinales; family Pinaceae; genus Picea; species Picea engelmannii. Next base: position 497,779 of record ML779058.1, on the reverse strand, counting down.
GAAAATCAGTGAGAGTAGCACATGTACCCAAGAGTTGATAGGTGGTGGCAAAGTCTGGATCTTGCAAGTAAAGTTGGGGCCACTCAGATGCCTCATGTCCACAGGAATGGAGCACAGTGGTGAGTGCAACCATGGGGGGTCGACTAAGGTAGTTAGTGACATGATTTGAGATCCTCATCTTATACTTGATGTTGAGATGGAACTGTTGTAGGTAGGTGGACCACTTCCGATGGCGTTCTTTCTGCAATTTCCCCTATGTCTGTATTAATTGTAGAGGATTTTGATCAGTGTGGATAATTGTCTCCTTTACCAAAATGTAATGTCTCCATTGATGAGAGGCTTTTACAATGGAATACATTTCCTTGTCATAGGTGGGGTATTTTCATATAGTATGTGAGAGTGTCTCCCTATGGTATGCCACTGGATGATCATGTTGAGTGATAATTGTGCCTACAACATAGTCAGATGCATCAATCTCAATCTTGAATTCTTGATGCATATCAGGAAAGGAGAGTACTGGAGCTGAGAACAAGTGATTATTTAGACCATAGAATGCTTGTTGTTGTTCCTTTCCCCACATGAACGTTTCCCTGCCACCACCATTGGTCACTTGTTTGAGGACCCATGCAATATGGGAGAATCCCAACACAAATTGTCGATAGAATTTGGACAGTCCAAAGAAGCTCTGAAGCTTGGCTGTGTTCGGGGATAGCCACTCACGAATGAATTGGATATTAGTTGGATCAACATGTACCCCATGCTCATAAAAAATGTAGCCTAAGTATTGGACCTTGTTCATGCCAAAAGAGCATTTTTCCAAGTTGGGATATAGCTTGTGCTGCCATAGAGTGCTCAAAACCTGTTGAATATGTCTCATGTGCTCCTCTCAAGTTCTATTGAAGATGAGGATGTCATCCAAATATACCACCATAATAGTGTTGGTGAAGGATCTCAATACATCATCCATCAACCTCATGAAATTGGTTTGTGCATTGGTTAAGCCAAAGGGCATGACCAACAATTCGAAGAGAAATTATTTATATTTGAAGGATGTCTTCCATACATCAGTTGGTTTGATGGGAACCTAGTGGTAGCCAAATTTTAGGTCAATATAGTTGAAGAAATTTTCCCCCTTGAGTTGGTCAAGAAGGTCATCAATCCTAGGAATTAGGTATCAGTTCCTGACTGTGATTTTGTTTAAGGCTCTATAATCAATGCAGAGTCGCAAAGTCCCATTCTTCTTCTGAACCAGTACAATCAAGCTTCTGCAAGGGGAGGATTTGGGTCTAAGGTTCCCCTTTTGAAAAATCTCTTTGATATGACACCCAATTTCATCATTTTCTATCAGTGAGAGATGATAAACTAGTCCATTAGTTAGAGGTGCATTGGGGGTTAGATCAATTGGATGTTCGACTTGGCAGTGCGTTGATACCCCTGTGGGTGAGGAGAAGATGTATATGTATTCTTCCATGATCCCATCCACTTGATTCTACTACAGAGAGATGCTCTGTGTAGAGGCCATGGTTGTGGAAACGATCTTCTTCTTACTATGAGCACGGATCACAAATAAGACAACCTTGTTGGTCTTTGAAATGACCTTACTTCATTGCTTAGAAGAGATTAAATAAATAACGGTAGGTGGCACTACCTCTAGTATCATGTACAATTGTCTACCTAAAGTAATAATAACACTGTAGGGTCTAGACTCATACACAACATGAATCTTCAACAAATATTGTTTTCCTAAAATAAAATGACAAACTTCAAGGGGTTAAATATCACACAATACCTCATATTTGAAAGGCTTGATGTCATAGGGCAGATGACATTATTGGCTGACACAAATATCTCTTCCTTGGTGAAGCCATCTGATGGTGTAGGGCTACGGGTGTAGTGTCATTGGCAGGTCTAGTATCTCGATGACCTCTAGTGAAATCAGGTTCTTCTAACTGCTACTATCAAATATTAAATGAAGCGGAGCCCCCTTTTCCCACATATATGAGTGAAATAGGCATTCCCCTTCCTCTAGTTATTCGGTTTTCTTGGTCGAACTTTGGTCTTCATGAAAGTGGCACTGGGTTCAACATTGATAATTCACTTCCCTCCTTCAGGATTTGATTCAGAATCATAATATGCCTCTAACTCGAAATCCTTCAGCTCAGCCACAAGTGACTTCTTCAAGCGACATTCTTCAGTGTTGTGCCAAGGGATTTTATGGGACTCACATTATTTTCATCCTCTCATTTCCCTTATTGTGTTGTGTCTTGGACCAGTTTTCCTCAGAGTGGCCATCTTTGCTCTGTCCCTTGCTGTATGGGTTAGGGCCACCTTTTCCCTTCTTCGACTATGAGGAGTTTTCAGATCCAAACACCCACCTCTTTTGCTTAAATTTATGCTCGATCTTGACAATGTATCTATAAGCCGTACCCAACGAGGTGCTTTCCAAAAAATCCATTTCTGTTTGAATGTATCTATGCAAACAACCGCACTATTTGAGCACCATATTCTTCTCTTAGTATTTGATACCGAATTTGGTGCGCAAGGTATGGAAACTATTGGTGAAATCTAGTACTTTTTGGTCCCTTTCTTGATGTAGGATGGTCCATCTGGTGTACTGGTCCTCATAGCTTCCAACAGGGTAGTATTGTTCTTTAATGGCATCTCGGAAGGAATCTCATGTAGGGGAAACCAAAAATATTATAGATTCCTCTATGGCCCTTTGCTTAGAGTAAGTGTCCCACCAGTATTTAACATGGGGAATGTCCTTGAGGAGTGCAAAAGTAATATTTTCCTATCCAAAAAATTGTGGACCAAAAAATACCCTTCGAGTAGATTCAACCATTTATCCACAAAATACACATCTATCAGTCCTTCAAATAATGGAATATCAAAATTTACCTGTACCTTGAAGGGGTTTGCATGGCTGCTTGATGAAGGTGCTTCTCATGTGGGAAGCCACCGAAGGATCTCTACAACGTTTTTCATCATTTTGTTCCTTTTTCGCACAAGGGATTCCTCGAGCAACATTTTAAAAGGATCTCTTTCTCCCTCATATTTAATTTTGTCACCCATGGGTTGTTTTCGGGCTCAGCGTGACCGATATTGCAATGGATCGATTGGTTCAAGTCCCAACTTATTGTACCCAAATATTGTCGAGGACATGCACGAAGAAAAATAAATGAAGAGGAAACCGCTCTTATACCACTGATCTGGATTTAGGAGCAGAATTAACTAATTGACAGAGTGAATAAATTAAACACGAATATATTAAGAATGACACATATATCCATAGAACAATATCTTCTATTACATAAATGAAATAGGTTGAAACTGTAAAACTACAGAACTGAAACACTTGCTCGAATGGTGGTAGCTATATTTGAGAAGAGATGTGGCTGCTACATGCATCCATCTGAGAAAAATGATTATAATGAGGCTCCAGAGGCCTTTTTGATATTACTCATGAATTCCAAAACCGTAGCTATCCAAAAACCTAACCCTAGAAGGTGAAACACCAAAACTCATGTGGGCCCTGCTGACGGGTGAAATTGACCGCTCGTCAACTGGAAGAGTGAATCTGGTCCGGGGTTGTCTAATTAACCCAAGTCGTTTGGATTAATTCACTCTGACGGGTTTAATGGATCCGTTGGCCAATCTAAAGTACTAAAGGAAACGAAAAATAAATAAAAGAAATGAAATAACTTACTAATTACTAACCACTGAAATATATATGTACATGTAAATATATATATACAGTTTATTTAAATAATCTTTGTATAATAGTCTCATTAATCTAATTCATATATACAAAATATATAAATAATGAGTTTTGATCTGAACTCATAAAAATCAAATGTTTAATGGTTCTTTCGATTAAAGTAGATAAAGAAAAACAGAAAGTACTATTTTTATTTTTTTTTGATTTGTTCTTACTCTATTTGTATTCGCAAGATCAAATATTAAACTACTTAATTAAATAGAAAAATATAGAAAGTGAAAATTAATCTATATATAGGTACTTCTATAATAAACGAGCAAATGAAAAAAAAAATACTAACCTATTAATCACTTGAAGAGTATGCATCCAACTGTTTGCATAAATTGTACATCAGTCCATCCACGAGATAAATATGTTGTGCATCTTCACACTGTTTGGTACAAACACTAAACTGTGCATTGACTGGTGTATTTAATTAATAAAACAATAGAACACAAAATGATTACAGTGATATAATAGGCTGCAAGTCCGAACACATAAGATAAATCCTACAGTTATAGCTTGCATTTAATCAATCAACATGTTTAAGGTAAACCTGATAATGTGAACTGAATGATCATTCAATTTCTTTTATAAAACTGAAGCATAAATCGTGAACTATGAAGGAACAACTATCTAGACAAAAAAATAATTTGCGAAGACGAAAGCTATCTGCATTCATTCAATTACCAAGATAAACAAATTATAGATCACAACAGCATTCACAGATGACTAAAGCATAAAGTAAATATTTGTTATGTCTAAATTTGAGTATAAACTGTTCACAATAAGCCCTAGGCCGAGATGCCTCTGATTACAAAAATGATGGGTTTATAAAGGCCTCATAAAAGATAATTGTTTCCCTTCTTGGGATCAAATATTTATTACAAAAATAAAAGGGGGATGCAACCACCCATATCCTACTAAATCCTCCAAAACTAACAACAGTTCATTTCTGTTCATACAAAATGCATCAAGGATATGACTAGAAGGTCTCAAGGATGCCTCAGATCAATTTGTAATCATGGGTTCCTGAATATCCTGAAAGAAAGAGGAAAATATGAAGATTTTAGATACATTTTCAACCATGAATTTACACAATTCGAATTAACATAACTGACAACATAATCTTGTGATTCTTTAGCTAGTTATTTTAGAAAATGAAATCCAATTTATTATAAAATAAAGCAATCTAGTTTTAACAAATAATCCTATTTTAAGATGAATAATCATACCTTCAACTATGAAATCAAATTGTATCAGGTAACCTTGGAATCTACAATGGCTGTTGCAGCCTCAACGTTTTTAAATACTACATTGCATGTTGTCTTGATACATTTTTATTTCCCTTGAATAATCGACTCGAGTCTATGGTTTTCGCTTGTTAAAAAATCGATATGATCCTTTAAAGCCTTAACCCATGGCTACAGGATAGGGATATCAGTATAATATCTATCAATCCATGATAGACAGACTTCACAGTTTGACTGTGTGGCGGTTGCATGGGAACAAACATGGTTGTGAACCGAAGCACCTTCCATACTGACAGTAGATTCATTAACCAACTTAACACCAGGGAACTCTGGATTGTTTTTCAGACAGGGAGGTAAATTGTCAACAAATTTATAGGGCCGATCAAGGTATGGCTCGAATGAATAAGCGTCTTCCTCAGTGAGGAACCTATCGATTTCAGAGTCGTAACTCTCATGGACTTCGATCATGATGATCGAACTCACATGAGAGTTTGACTTGTTACGAAGCCTCCTCACTCTTTTGTTCTTAAAATTTATATCAACATTGCTCTTAGATGCCTTCCCTGTAGGTTTATTTTTAAAAAAGTCTTTAGGATGTATAATCTACTCATGATTATGTTTAATGACCTTTGGATCGATCAAGGGTTTGTTGTAGGGGGATAAGACACAGGTCTGGGTAGGTGAGAGAGGCGTTGTAGTCTAGACAAGGGTCTCTTCAACCACAAGTTTATCTACCTCCTCCAAATCAAAGTTACCATAGTGGTTTCTGGTTATGAATGAATCCCAGCTGTCATTTTGTGACTCTAATTGATGCATAATCTAGATTTTAATTAGATCGTGATGGAAGAGGCTAGAGTCTGACCGCTGCTTTCTATACCTTTTTCCCATTTTATAAAGACTCCTCAGTAACTAATACTCCATGTTCAAGGGAAACCCCATAAAAATCATAAGCAAATGTAAATGGTACAAAGAGACAAGACCGAAACGTCCCTCACAGGTAACAAATTGTTTTACCACAACAAGCAGGTCGTGCCACCGATCTTTTAGGAAGGAAATGGGCATACCTTTGTCACACCCTTTTATTTTCTGAGATGTAAACAACAGGCTCCAAGGAACTTCTTCCACTTTTGCACTTTTAAACCATCGTTGACGACTTTCAGGTAGTCCTATAGCTCGATTCAACAAATCCTCTGTAACCTCAAGTTAGACATCACCTACCTTCTCTCTACACCCATCAAAGGAGAAAGTGAATTCCTAGGCAACTTGTAAATTGAAACCATGAAATTTCCTAATGAAAATGAGCCAACCACTTCTCTCTAGATCTTCTTTGGCATCATCATATAAGAAAAGATTTTGAATTCCAATAGGCTCGACTCTCACAACAGGAGCCATAATGGATGAAAAGGTAATGAATCTGACACAATGCACAAGGAGGGTTTGTGAGACAGTCCAGAGCCATAACCCGAGCCCGAGAAATTCCAACAGTGAATGGTGTATCGACATAAAACTCATAATGATAAGATAGGTTCTTAATTGGAATGCATGCGAAGAGGGTTTGTAAATCCCAAGGCTAGTCTTGGGAATGATGTCTGAATGCAAATTGTATTGCCACCTTTGCATTTAGTACAAGCTAGGACCAAAGCATTAAAAATGAAAATAAGTGCACACATTGTGGGTTCTATCACAAGGTTTGGGTAAGTTGAAAATCGAAAATCAAAGGTTTAGTAAAAAGAAACGTATAGCCAAGAATCAAATGAAATCATACCATAAATCAAATTATGGGGGTCCTTTGTTTATATAACGATCAATCTCTAAGCATGCTTGGTGTTGAAAGGATCGAAACAAAGAGAGTAACTCTTCATGGCAAGGAACCAATCTTCATTAATAAACCGTATGAACAATTTTCCTTTAATGAAATCTTAAAATAGAATGGTAACACAGTCACAAGTTTCCATGCTTCGATTTCATGCTTTTAGTCATGAACGAAGCATAGACAAAAACAAATAATAGAAAAAAGAGACAACTTACAATTGTCATTTCGAAAATTGCGTTATGAAGAGTAATGAAAATAGATGGACCCCAGTTAGGCAGCTATATAGATCAATTAATTGATATAAAAAGTTAACAAATATGTTGAGCTGCCAACAATGGCGACATGTTGGGAGAAGCAGTTATCTCTGCAATATGAACTAGTTCGGGTTAGAAAATTCTAAAAAACTTCAAATTGAAGAACAACTGCAAGGTTATTTGAACATTTTTTTTTAAAAAGAACAAGATGCGGCCCAATTTCAGATATCTTTCACTTAAAAGAACAAAATCTGGTGACAAACTTCACAAAAGAAAACCACGATGTTTAAGTTAAAATCTCCAATATTGTTGACAGGGCCACTACTGCCAGCAGGCGTTCATAGCCTCAATAGGGATGTCAATTAACCCACTCTGACGTCTGTATCCTACCCAAGAAATTTAAAAATAGAATGAAGGATGCTTATGGCCAAAACAAGATTTATATTTGAGAATTTTCTTTTACCTGACATCACTTCGCTGCTAGTGGGCTTGTTCAGTACCCCGACGAAGTTGTCTTAGCATCATGCATGCATTTACCCACTGCCAACATACCTATTCAGTGTCCCGATGGGTTTACAAACACTTCCCATAGCTCTCTTGAGAGTTTATTCACATTCTGATATAGGTTTAAAGATATTCAACAAAGCGGGGTGACGCTGAAAATTCCAGTTTTTTAACACAACTTAATATTTCACAGGCCTTTAAATTTTTCTAGCCAACCTTCATCAAGATCTGAAAAATAGTTCATTGATAGAACTAATTTTCAAAGACAGGGAGACATCTTTGAGTTTCTTTCTTAAAGAGAAGGGACAGCGTAAAGAGAATTTTGAAAGACAGTCATGAATACTTTCAAGTGCAAATTGAAACCGAGAAATCGACTTTCAAACAAAATGACACCTTTAACCAGCCTACAATTTCAGAGAAGGGAAACAATTGGTGTTCTTACAACCTTTGATAGTTGTTTCAAGATGAAGCATTATGTTTTCTTTGTCTGAGCTAGACCGCAGTACAGGCATGTTTGTTTCAAAAAGATCGATAAAATGAAAACAAAAACAAACCAGTAAAGAAAAACAAACAGCAAGAGAATAAAAATAGAAAAATATTTACAAAAGTGTATGGGAGAGTTGTCATGCGAAATACTTTTTAAGAGCTTGGCCATTCACCGGGAAAGTGGCTGGCTATCCCTCTAAATTCTACAGGCAAAAAGAACTAGGACCTAGTTTTTCAGCAATTAAAAATGGTCCCAACCACAGGTTTTGAAACTTAGTATGTTCTCCTTTTCCCTCATGAGGTTTGTCCCATTTAAGGACAAGATCACCTACCTCAAAATTTCTGTCTGAGGCAGAATTGGAATCAAACTAGTTTTTGACAATGAGTTGATGTTGATCCAATTTTCATTTTGCTTGAGCCCTTACTTCCTCTAACTTCAACAAAGTGTTAATCTGACTTTCCAAGGGAGGAAAATATTCTTCTTGCACCTTCTGCGATAACTGTAGAGATGGGAGAAGGACATGCGGTGGAAGAATTGCTTCCCTGCCATAAACGAGAAAAAAGGGGGAATTACCAACAACAGTTTTAGGAATTACTCTATCAGCCTAGATTGCATTAAATAGTGCATTATGCCAGTTTTTGTGGTTTTCAGAGACCGTTCTCTTGATGATCTTGATCAGGTTTTTATTAGTTGATTCAGCCAAACCATTGCCTTGGGCGTAGTAGCTGGAAGAATACTTTAATTTTATTCCTTTTTCTAAAGCGAAATCACTCATTTCGAGAGATGAAAAATAGGAAGCATTATCAAATACTAGGCATTCAGGAATACCAAAACGAGTGATAATGATTGAATTCAAGAAAGATATTACCTGGCTGGTGTTTACCACTTTTAATGGTGCAGCCTCAGACTATCTGGGGAAATAATTTGTGGTTGTTAGGATGCATTTATGCTGCTGTGAGGATGTGGGGTTGATTGGGCCTATAATGTCAAGGCCCCATTGCTGAAAAGGGGAGTCTACCGAGATAGATTACAGCGGGAATGCTAGATTTTGTACTCGTCCAAAATCCTTATGACAGATTACACACTTGCGGCATAATGCATGGGCATCTTTGAAAAGAGTAGGCCAGTAATTTCCTGCCCATAATACTTTGTGGGCAATGGTTTCCCCACAGAAATGCCCACCAACTTCCCCTACATGTAATTCTAATAAGACTTTGTCTACTTCATCATTTTCTAGACAACGCATAAGTATTCCATCAAAATTTTGGTGAAACAATATGTCATTTATTAGTTGAAAAGAAGTATATTTTAATCTTAACGCTCTCCTCTTTTTTGGATCAAGGTGACGGGGAGTTGATCCATGAATTAGATAAAATTTGATCTCATCATACCAAGGACTAGTAAGATTTTGTGTACAACAGATTTGATTTTGATTGTGTTGATCTTGCAATAACATATCAGTTTCATTCTGCTGTCCAATAGCTGAATAACCAACCAATTTACATAAACCTTGGCCTCTAACAATTTGTGATGGGGTGATTTCAAGGTCATATTCTTGTAAATTTGTAACCCAATTTGCCCTTTTTTCACCCATTTCTTTCTGCACTAACAAATTCCTAACAACAGGGTAAGGGACAATGATTTTCGTCCTAGACTTCAGAAGATAAGATCGAAATTGTTCTACTACTTTAAAAACAACATAAGCTTGCTAATCTACTACTCGGTAATTAAGTTCTGCTCCCTTAAAGGCTGATCTCATAAAGGCAATAGGAACTTCATTGTTTTTATCATTCTTTTGGTTTAGCACAACAACATAAGATTGATCAGAGGAAAATGTGTAGAGAGTGAAATCTCACGAAAAATCAGGGCTCATCAGGGAAGGAGCGTCTGCTATAGCATTTTTTATTGAATCAAAATCTTAGCTTTCTAGGGGTCCCTAATGGTACTATACATATTTTTTTATTAAGTTTTGTAATGGCCTGACCATTTCTGAAAAACTGGGGACAAATCTTCTAACAAAGTTTATCTGACCTAAGAAAGATTGCATGGACTTTTTGTAAGAGGGAAGGGGCAATTTTGAAATGATTTGGGTCCTTTCAGGGTCAATAATCATCCCTTCATTTGATACAATGTAACCGAGGATCTTACCTTGTTCTACTGCAAAGACAATTTTTTTAGGATTTAGAGAAATGACATACTTACGACATCATTGTGGAATAGATCTTAAATGAGCTAGATGATCTCCTTTATTATTTGAGAAGACAGTGACATCAACTAGATAAACCACTACCGATTGATTGATTAAACCACGGAAAGAGATATCCATCGCTCTCTGAAAAGTGGCACCGACATTTATGAGCCCAAAGGGCATTTTCCTATAAGCATAAGTACCCCATGGAGTACAGAAAGTGGTTTTGAGCTGGTCTGGGGGAGACATAAAGACTTGGTTATACCCTGAAAAACCATCCAGTAGAGATAATCTTTCAGAACTAGATACTTGTTGGAGGATCTGTTCCATGGGAGGAACAAGGTAGTTGTCTTTATCAGATGCTCGGTTTAAATTTCGGAAATCGACACATAGTCGAATTTCACCACTCTTCTTCCTTACAGGGACAAGATTAGAGACCCATTGTGTATTTCTTACTAGGAAGATTATTTTAGCATTCAAGAGTTTGTTTACTTCTTTCTCGACTGTTGGTTCAAGTTTTGGGTGCATCTTTCTTAACTTCTGTTGAAAAGGTTGGATTTGGGGTTTCATGGGAATAATGTGTTGTATGATGTTAGGATCAAAGGTCTTTAGATCGTCGTATGTCCAAGCAAAGACATCTTTAAATTACTTAAACAACTTAATAAAAGCTATCTTTTCTTGCTCAGAACACCCCATCCCCAAATTGATGCATTGTGGGTTATCTTTAGTTCCTATATTTACTTTTTCATGAGTCAAGGAAGAACTATTCGTTTTACAATTCACTGATTTTCTGAATTTATCATGCAAATCATAAAACCTTTCTAATCTTACCATAGATTTAGGGATAGAATTTACCAGATCTGATGTTGACTCCAGAGATCTTGGATCTGGTATTACCATAAAATTGTGAAGGTCTTCGTCGTGGGTACCTTCGTCGATAATTGCACCTTGGAAAGTCTCTTCCATGTGTAGAAAATTGATGATCTATTGATCATCATCGAAGACTCCAATTTGTAAAGTTGTCTGGGATGGATGGCTTGAACAACAACTCGATGGAAAATGCATTTGGAGAGAGGCCTTCTATAGGAAAAAGTTTAGAGGCAACATTAGCTAACAAATCAGCCTTAGAATTATTCAATCTCGAAATAGAATTAATGTTAAATGCAGAAAATTTGTTCATTAAATTCCATACCTCGGTTTGATAGCTTTTCAGGTGTGGAGATAAATAGTGAATAGAATTTTTTACCTGTCTGACCACAATTTCTGAATCACCAAAGACTGTCAAATTCTAAATTCCCAAATCTAGTGCTTTTCTGAGACCTAGCAGAAGTGCTTCGTACTCAGCCATATTGTTTGTGCATTCAAATTCTATCCAGCAAGCGATCAAAGTTTTGTTACCTGCTGGATCAATGATCACACATCCTGCGCTGACTCCTTCCTTAGATTTAAATCCATCGAAGTAAAGAGACCATATCTGATTTTCATTAGGTGCATGTGGCCACTGAGAGAGGGTTGTTGATTGTGTGCATGTCTCAGATTGTTGTTCAGGGTCAGTAATGGTAGAAGTTTCGGCCATGAAATTGCCAAAAAAAATGTTCATCCCCTGCATTTCAGGTGAATTGGCAGAAGAAGTGAATGGTTCATTAGGATCATTTAAATCGGTCACAGTGAACTTAAGATAATGCTCATTATTGACATTGATTCTTTTAGGATTTCCATTCTCGGGCAGCCATAAGTGAGACCAATCTGTCGCAAAATAGTCGTGTAGCTGTTCGGACCAATCTCTACTTAAAAACAAGCCATATACTTCAGGGATATCAATGACAATAATATCAATGACCTAATGGACTTTAGGATTAGATGATAATATGATAAGTACATTTTTAATTCAACTATTACTTTAACATTAGTTCGATCAAGATGAATAATTTTCAGACTGGAAGGTTGAACTTCGGCATTGATTTTTTGGCAGACAGACCAAGGAATTATGTTTGACGATGCACCTAAATCTACCATACAATTATGTACATTCCTATTGAAAATTTCAAAAGTCAACAAAAAGGGTGGGACATTTCTGCGAATATTAACAACAGTAGTTTGTTGTTTTCTAGTCACAGCCCCTGAAACTAGTTTATCTACATTTGTTACACTTTTTACAGCAAGGTCTCTTTTATCAGAGGACTCTAGCATCATTTTAGCGGAGACATTTTGAGGTGTTTTGGGGCTATTTTCAGCAAATTTGTTGTTGTTCGGATTGTTGTTTTTGTTGTTTTCTGCAATATTCTGCAGCATCTTTTGCAGAAAAAATGGAAATTTCAGTAATTCGTAAACATAAATATTAGCTCTAAGTTTTTTGAGATCCTCAATCAAGTCATACTCTAAACTTGGAGTTGTTGAATTCTGTTTAGTTTCAATTGGTTTAGACTATTTTCGAGGTGCATTAGCTCCAATTTCAGAAGAAGATTTATTCACTGCTTTACTTTTGCTTGAAAAATGTTATCCGAAAAATGCCCGAAAATGTTGGGAGAGGATTCGTCCTCTTCCACTAACTCTTGTTTAGCCAGGTCTTCAGAAATCTTGGGGGGAATCAAGTTATCATGTGCTTCTAGAATTATCTGGATAGCAAACTGTAAGCTTTCTGGATTTAGGCCTTCAGAATTTGAGTTAGGTCAGTTTGTGGGAAAAGGCTTTCGGAAAGGGGGTTTGTAAGGCCCTTTGCTTGAAGAAGCTTCTTCAGCTAATCTTCTCAAATCTATAACCTTGCTTGATAAATTCTAAACGACCTTTTGTAAATTTTCTAGATCTTAACCATCTGATTGAGTTTTGGTTTGGGGAGGTCTAGGAAGAATTTTGATTTTCTTCTTGGAGGATGAAGTAGTCTCTACCTCATTATAGACATTGTCTTTTAGGATGAGAATATCTTTCTCGATTTGACTCACCTCTTCGAAGCCTTCTAATAATGTGGCTTTCTTAGACCTTTTTACCCAAATTTCTATGTTTTGGTGAAGGGCTTTCATGTAGTATGCGACGATACGATTTTCAGCAGGCATTGAATATGTGGGGATTCAATTTTTTAATGTTAGGAACCTTTGATTAAAGTATTTTATCTTTTCTTTGGGGTTCATCTTTAAACTAGAGAGTTCCATGACTAGGAATTCAGGAGATTTGTCTTCTTCAAATTTCTTAAGTAAACAAGATTCAAATCTATCCCAAGATACAATGGTGTGGGGTTGTTGGGAAAAGTACCAGGTAGAGGCATTGCCTTCAAAGGTGTACGAAAAACGTCTACATACTACGTATTCGTGTTCAACACTACGGAGCCTAATGGCTAACATGAATTTTTTAATATGATCCTCAAAAATCTTATTAGAATCTGGGTCAAATTTAAGGAGCCATTTATCCAGATGTTTAGGTAAAGGATGTTGGGGCCCAGGTATGGCCATTGCATCTTGATCGAGCCAAGGCCTAGCAAGATTTTTCGGATTTTCCATAGGTGTGGGTCATTTCGAAGGCTAAGATGAAGAACTGCCTTCATATAATGACCCTTCTCCTGAAGAAGAAGGAGATGAAGGGGGTGGTGATGGTGGAATACCAGATCCTCCTGGTGCAGGAGTGAGGATGTGATCTGGATCCATAGGATTTAGGGTAATATTAGCACCTTCATGTTTCTCCCTGATATCAGAGAAGTCTAATGGTTGATTCAATGGACAACCTGGTTGTATGATATGGGCCAAAGCACCGTGTGTCTTTAGGAGGGATTGATGAACAATTTCTTATATGTCATCCCCTGGGGGGTTTGGTGTTACTGGTTCAATGGTAATCCGTGGATTGTCGTTTGATGTGGTTGTTTTTTGAGGGACAATGTTGTCATCAGAGTGACTTCTTGTCACTATTGGTGAGCGGGTAGGTGGGGGAGGAGTCTTACAACCTCCACGTGCCATCAATAGTATTCAGGCCCTCCTTCAAGCACCATTTGTTGATGGACGAAATTGATCGCTCGTCAACTAGATGAGTGAATCTAGTCCCCGGTTGTCTAATTAACCCAAGTCATTTGGATTAATTCACGCTGACGGGCTTAATGGCTCCATTGGCCAATCTAAAGTCCTAAAGGAAATGGAAAATAAATAAAAGAAACGAAATAACTTACTAATTACTAACCACTGAAATATATATGTACATCTAAATATATATACAGTTTATTTAAATAATATTTGTATAATAGTCTCATTAATCTAATTGGTATATACAGAATATAAAAATAATGAGTTTTGATCTGAACTCATAAAAATCAAATGTTTAATAGTTCTTTCGATGAAAGTAGATAAAGAAAAACAGAAAGTACTATTTGTTTTTGTTTTTTTTTGATTTGTTCTTACTCTATATGTATTCGTAAGATCAAATATTAAACTACTTAATTAAACAGAAAAATATAGACAGTGAAAATTATACTATATATAAGTACTTCTATAATAAATGAGCAAATGAAAAAAAAGAACAGACTAACCTATTAATAACTTGAAGAGTATGCATCCAACTGTTTGCGTAAATTGTACATCAGTCCATTGACAAGATAAATATACTGTGCATCTTCACACCATTTGGTACAAACACTAAACTGTGCATTGACTGGTGTATTTAATTAATAAAACAATAGGACACAAAATGATTACAACAATATAATAGTCTGCAAGTCATAACACATAAGATAAATCCTACAGTTACAACTTTCATTTAATCAATCAACATGTTCAAGGTAAACCTCATAATGCAAACTGAATGATCATTCAATTGTTTTGATAAAACTGAAGCATAAATCGTGAACTTTGAAGGAATAACTATCTTGACAACAAAATAATCTGTGAAGAGGAAAGCTATCTGCAGTCATTCAATTACCAAGATAAACAAATTATAGATCAAAACAACATTCACAGATGACTAAAGAATAAAGTAAATACTTGTTATGTCTAAATTTGAGTATAAACTGTCCACAATAAGCCCCAGGCCGAGATGCCTCTGATTATAAAAATTATGGGTTTATAAAGGCCTCAGAAAATATAATTGTTTCCCTTCCTGAGATCAAATATTTATTGCAAAAATAAAAGGGGGATGCAACCACCCAGATCCCACAAAATCCTCCAAAACTAACAACAGTTCATTTTTGTTCATACAAAATGCATCAAAGGTATGACTAGAAGGTCTCAAGGATGCCTCAGATCAATTTGTAATCATGGATTCCTGAATATCCTGAAAGAAAGAGGAAAATAGGAAGATTTTAGATACATTTTCAACCATTAATTTACACAATTCGAATTAACATAACTGGCTATAGAATGTTGTGATTCTGTAGCTAGTTATTTTAGCAAATGAAATCCAATTTATTGTAAAATAAAGCAATCTAGTTTTAACAAATAATCCTATTTTAAGATGAAGAATCATACCTTCAACTATGAAATCAAATCGTATCAGGCAACCTTGGAATTTACAATGGATGTTGCAACCTCAATGTTTTTAAATACTACATTGCCTGTTGTCTTGATACGTTTTTCTTTCCGTTGAATAACTGACTCGAGCCTATGGTTTTCACTTGTTAAAACATCGATCTGATCCTTTATAGCCTTAACCCATGACTGCAGGATAGGGATATCAGTATAATATCTATCAATCCATGATAGACAGACTTCACAGTTTGACTATGTGGCGGTTGCATGGGAACACACATTAGTTAGAGGTGCATCGGGGGTCATATCAATTGGATGTTTGACTTGGCAGTGCATTGGTACCCCTGTGGGTGAGGACAAGATGTATCTGTATTCTTCCATGATCCCATCCACTTGCTTCTGCTACAGAGAGATGCTTTGTGTATAGGCCATGGTTGTGGAAACGACCTTCTTCTTACTATGAGGATGGATAAAAAATAAGACAACCTTCCCTGTCTTTGAAATGACCTTACTTCATTACTTAGAAGAGATTAAAGAAATAGCAGTAGGTGGCACTACCTCTAGTATCATGTACAATTGTCTACCCAAAGTAATAATAACACTGTACGGTCGAGAATCATACACAACATGAATCTTCAACAAATATGGTTGTCCTAAAATAAAATGACAAACTTCAAGGGGATAAATATCAAACAATACTTCATCTTTGAAAGGCTTGATGTCATAGGGAAGACGACACTATTGGTTGACACAAATATCTCTTCCTTGGTGAATCCATCTGATGGTGTAGGGATATGGGTGCAGTTTCATTAGTAGGTCCAATCTCTTGATGAACTTTAGTGAAATCAGGTTCTTCTGACTGCTTCTATCAAATATTAAATGAAGCAGAGCCCCCTTTTCCCACATATATGAGTGAAAAAGGCATTCCCCTTCCTCTAGTTATTCAGTTTTCTTGGTTGAACTTTGGTCTTCATGAAAGTGGCACTGGGTTCAACATTGATAATTCACTTCCCTCCTTTGGGATTTGATTCAGAATCATAATATGCCTCTGACTCAAAATCCTTCAGCTCAGCCACAAGTGACTGCTTCGAGAAACATTCTTCAGTGTTGTGCCAAGGGATTTTATGGGACTCACATCATTTTCGTCTTCTCATTTCCCTTATTGTGTTGTGGCTTGGACTGGTTTTCCTTAGAGTGTCCATCTTTGATCTGTCCCTTGCTGTGTGGGTTAGGGCCACCTTTTCCTTGCTTCGACTATGAGGAGTTTTCAAATCCGAACACTCGCCTCTTTTTCTTAAATTTATGCTCGATCTTGACAATGTATCTATAAGCCATACCCAACGAGGTGTTGTCCAAAAACTCCATTTTTATTTGAATGTATCTATGCAAACAACCACACTATTTGAGCACCATATGTTTCTTTGAGTATTTTATACCCAATTTGGTGCGCAAAGTATGGAAAATATAGGTGAAATCTAGTACTTTTTGGTCCCTTTCTTGATGCAGGATGGTCTATTTGGTGTACTAGTCCTCGTAGCTTCCAATAGGGTAGTATTGTTCTTTAATGTCATCTCAGAAGGAATCCCATGCTGGGGAAACCAAAAATATTGTAGATTCCTCTATGGCCCTTTGCTTAGAGTAAGTGTCCCACCAGTATTTAACATGGGGAACATCCTCGAGGAGTGCAAAAGTAACGTTTTCCCTATCAGAAAAATTGTGGACTGAAAAATACCCTTGGAGCAGATTCAACCATTTATCCACAACATCCACATCTATCAGTCCTTCAAATAATGGAATATCAAAATTTACCTGTACCTTGAAGGGGGTTGCATGGTCGCTTGATGAAGGTGCTTCTCATGTGGAAAGCCGTCGAAGGATCTGCACAAAGTTTTTCATCATTTTGTTCCTTTTTCTCACAAGGGATTCCTCGAGCAACATTTTAAAAGGATCTATTGCTCCCTCATCTTTATTTTTGTCACCCATGGGTTGTTTTCGGGCTCAGTGTGACCGATATTGCAATGGATCGATTGGTTCAAGTCCCAACTTCTTGTACCCAAATATTGTCGGGGACATGCACGAAGAAAAATAAATTAAGAGAAAACCACTTTTATACCACTGATCTGTATTTAGGAGAAGAATTAACTGCTTGACATAATGAATAAATTAAACACAGACATATAAAGAACAACACATATATCCATAGAACAATATATTGTATTAAATAAATGAAATAGGTTGAAATTGTAAAACTACAGAACTGAAACACTTGCTCGAATGGTGGTAGCTATCTCCGAGAAGAGATGTGGCTTCTACATGCATCCATCTGAGAAAAATGATTATAATGAGGCTCCAGAGGCCTTTTTGATATTACTCATGAATTCCAAAACCCTAGATATCCAAAAACCTAACCCTAGAAGGTGAAACACCAAAATTCATGTGGGCCCTATTGACGGGCGAAATTGACCTGTCGTCAATTGGAAGAGTGAATCTGGTCCAGGGTTGTCTAATTAACCCAAGCCGTTTGGATTAATTCACTCTGATGGGTTTAATGGATCCATTGGCCAATCTAAAATCCTAAAGGAAACGAAAAATAAATAAAAGAAACGAAATAACTTACTAATTACTAACCACTGAAATATATATGTACATCTAAATATATATACAGTTTATTTAAATAATCTTTGTATAATAGTCTCATTAATCTAAGTCATATATACAAAATATACAAATAATGAGTTTTGATCTGAACTCATAAAAATCAAATGTTTAATGGATCTTTCAATGAAAGTACATAAAGAAAAACATAAAGTGTTGGAAATATGGCTACAACAGAGATGACGCAGATGATCAAGGCGCAAATGATCAAGGTTGTCATTGATGGCAATCGATTGTTTATGAAGAACAGATGCTGAATCATGCTGCAACACAAATGCAAACACAGACGCTGAAAAACAGTGCTGAAACAACGTTGGAACACAGAAGCTAACGCAGATGGTTAAGGTTGTCATTGATGGCTACAACAGAAGAATGACGCAGATG
>ML779058.1:384100-453628 GCA_009831015.1 Picea engelmannii | reverse complement strand
TGTCAACAACATATTATGAAATCAATAGCATATCATCAAAACCACACAATATCACTGTAAATGAAACAACTCAAATAGCCCACTCCCTGACTCAATCCAGAGTCCAAGGGAGTTCCACCGATGCCTCTGCATCCTCAAGGTCCAAAACCCTGCACACTCAATGAAACTGAGTCAATAGTACCTGTATATAGCAATAGTAAAACATCCTGTGATCAATCATGACGCATCATCATCAAGGTTAAGTGGTTCATCATCATAAGAATCCAGATCACTTGCGAGCAAGAGTCCTCAAAGAATAAGTTTTGTCAGTGCGCCAGAGCGGGATGTTACATCGAGCCTATGGTTTTTTCTTGTTAAAACATTGATCTAATCCTTTAAATCCTTAACCCGTGACTCCAGGATAGGAATATCAGTATAATATCTCTCAATCCATGATAGAAAGACTTCACAGTTTGACTATGCGGCGGTTGCATGGGAACAAACATGGTTGTGAACCGGAGCACCTTCCATACTGACAGTAGATTTGTTAACCAATTTAACACTAGGGAACTCTAGATTTTTTTTCAGACAGGGAGGTAAATTGTCGACAAAGTTATAGGGTCGATCAAGGTATGGTTCGAAAGAATGAGGGTCTTCTTCAGTGAACAACCTATCAATTTTAGAGTCTGAACTCTCATGGACTTCGATCATGCTGATCGAAGTCACATGAGAGTTCAACTTGTTACAAAGCCTCCTTGAAATTAGCCTCCAGGCTCTTTTGTTCTTAAAATTTATATCAACATTGCTCTTAGATGCCTTCTCTGTAGGTTTCTTTTTAACACAGTTCTTAGGATGTATAATCTTCTCATGAGTCTTTTCAATGACCTTTGGATCGATCAAGGGTTTTTTGTAGGGGGCTAAGACACGGGTCTGGGTAGGTGAGAGATGCACTGTAGGGTAGACAAGGGTCTCTTCAACCATGAGTTTATCTACCTCCTCCAAATCACAGTTACCATAGCGATTTTTGGTTATGAATGAATCCCAACTGTCATTCTGTGACTCTAATTCATGCATAAGAAAGATTTTAATTAGGTCATGATGGAAGAGGCTAGAGTCTAACCGCTGCTTTCTATACCTTTTGCCTATTTTATAAAGACTCCTCAGTAAGTAATACGACATGTTCAAGTGAAACCCCATAAAAATCCTAAGTAGACGTAAATGGTACAAAAAGACAAGACCAAAATGTCCCTCACAGGTAACAAATTATTTTACCATAGCAAGCAGTTCATGCCACGGATCTTTTAGGAAGGAAATAGGCATACCTTTGTCACACCCTTTTATTTTCTGAGATCTGAACAACAGGCTCCAAGGAACTTCTTCCACTTTTTCATTTTTAAGCCACCATTGATTGCTTCTAGGTAGTCCTGTAGCTTGACTCAAGAAATCCTCTGTAACCTCAAGTTGGACATCACCTACCTTCGCTCTACACCCATCAAAGGAGAAAGCAAATTCCTGGGCAACTTGTAAATTGAAACCCTAAAATTTCCTAATGAAAATGAGTCAACCACTTCTCTCCAGATCTTCTCTGGCATCGTCATATAAGAGCAGAGTTTGAATGTCATTAGGCTCGACTCTCACAACAGGAGCCATAATGGATGAAAATGTAATGAGTCAGACACAATTAATAGGGAGGGTTTGTGAGACAGTTCGGAGCCATAACCCGAGCCCAAGAAATTCCAGCAGTGAACGGTGTATCAACATAAAACTCATAATGATAAGATAGGTGCTTAATTGGAATGCATGTGAAGAGGATTTGTAAAGCCCAAGGCCAGTCTTGGGAATGATGTCTGACTGCAAATCATATTGCCACCTTTGCGTTTAGTACAAGATAGGACCAAAGCATTAAAAATGAAAATAAGTGCGTGCATCATGGGTTCTATCACAAGGTTTGGGTAAGTTGAAAATCAAAAATCAAAGGTTTAGCAAAAAGAAATGTATAGCCAAGAATCAAACAAAATCATACCATAAATCAAATCGTGGGGGTCCTTTGTTTATATAACCATTAATCTCTAAGAATGCTTGGTGTTGAAAGGATCGAAACAAAGAGAGTAAATCTTCATGTCAAGGAACCAATCTTCATTAATAAACAGTATGAACAATTTGCCTTTAATGAAATCTTAAAACAGAATGGTAGCACAGTCGCAAGTTTTCATGCTTCATATTCATGCTTTCAGTCATTAACGAAGCATAGACAAAAACAAATAATACAAAAAAGCGAAAACTTACAACTGTCGTTTCGAAAATTGCGTTATGAAGAGTAATGAAAATAGACGACACTAGTTAGGCAGCTATATAGATCAATTAATTGATATAAAAAGTTAACAAATATGTTGAGCTACCAACAGGCCACTATGGGTAGGTTCGTACCTCAACTTCTTGGGGTCGTAAATTTAGCATACAACCTCCATTTTAGGCATGTAATATCTTGTTGGAATGTCTTTTAGAGAACTACACATTACACCATCAAAATCTGACTCTGTCTATAGTTTTATTGTGGCAAGCCAAAAAAACACTGTTTAGGGATCGAAAGCAGCCTTGGAAATACAACAATATGTGTTGACATGAAAACATACAAAATAAGCAAGATGGATTAAGTGAGAGGCCAACAATATCCACCTGGAATATGTCTATGGATTTAGACATCCCTAGAAGTGTATAACCCACAATTATAAATAATTACAGAAGAACATGTTGAACTAAAATGGAGAAGAGGAGCAAGTTGGAATATGTGGGTGGCCACCAATATCCACCTGGATCAATGAATGGAAAACAAGTCTGCATTTTTGTGAATGTATAAGGTTCACTACAGGAGGTTGCAGAGATGGTTGTGATATAAATTATTATTGTGACGAATATATGTATGAGTGTGTTGGCAAGGTGAGGAAAGGAATTTAAATATTCCCATGTAGTAAATCGAGTTGGTAGTGCTAATATTGTAATTTTTTTCCAATAACAAAGACTTAACCAAGTCTTAGGAATGGTCTGTGCCACCCGCACTCTTTCTATATTTGTCTTTTGTTTGTTCTGTAGTTGTTATATTGGTTTCTCAAGTTCATGGATGTATGCTTATAAAAAAATAAGTGTTAAATTGTTTACAATTTTCTAATTATACGAGAGTTGTAGTAGAGTAGGAGTGTGACTCACCGATAAGATAGAACAAAGTATGGGTATGTTCTAGGTGAAGAGGAATATATTGGAAAATATAATATACTAGATATAAAAAGTATGCAGAACAGAAATAAAATGCTAGAAATGGCATAATAACAGTAATATAACGGGCATAATCTCCACAATAACACATAAATGATATAAGAATAACAACAAAAATAACACTTTGATTCAGAAAACAATGGTCACATGCCTCTTTGAGGGGTAAACCTCCATTCTAGCAGTGCTCTGTTACAATAATCTCCAAGCTAGGGTTTTCATACCCTCGACCCTTATTTATACTAAATATGTCTATCAAGAGAAGCATCTAGAGGAAGATCCTTCTAGAAGTGGAAGCTTCTATTAGGTCTTCTTACATTCACCTTATTCTATTTTATTGAAAGGCCTTATTAATATTGACCTTTATTACATCCGAATATATTGATCTATCTATGTGCGGGTTAGGACCCTAACATGTCTGCCCCCTTAAAAACAACCTTGTCCTCAAGGCTTGAGATGTGGAAACTGCTACAGAATGGTAGTTGGTTCCCAAGTGGCATCTACTGGAGTTGTATCTTTCCACTGGACTAGCACTACTTTGATGGTTCTTTGACACAGGTGACACTCACTCTGGTCCAAAACTGCTTCTGGCTGTAGCCAAATGGATCCTTCTTCAGCTATCTTAGGAAGGTTGGTTTGAATTTGGCACCTAGTTCCAATCACCTTCTTTAAGCATGAAACATGAAAAACAAGATGTAGCATCGATGGACTGGGTAGAGCTAACTGATAGGTGACTTGTGGCACATGCTTGAGAACTGTATAAGGACCATAAAATTTGGGCGCTAGCTTCTGAAAATGCTCGGCCTTGAGGGAATTTTGCTTGTATGGTTTCAGTCGAAGAAACACCTGATCCCCTTCTGCAAATTGACATTCATAAGTGTTTGTTCAACTGCCTAGACCTTCGAGGTACCCAGTAAGTATGAGAGAACTGAATGTGGCTTATGTCCATATACTGCTTCAAAACGAGTCATGCGTGTAGTTGTATGGTAGGAAGTGTTGTACCGCCATTCAGCTAGGGGTAACCATTGAGCCCACTGATTTTTCTTTTTAGAGGCAAAACACCTCAGATATGTTTCCAAACACTTGTTGAAAACTTCCGTTTGACCATCAGTCTGGGGATGATAAGTTGTGCTGAGATCCAATTGGGTTCCCTATAGCTTAAAAAATTCTTGACAAAAATTTCTTGTGAAAGTTGGCTCACGATCAGAAACAAAAGAGTGCAGCATGCCATGAAGCTTGATAACCCGGTCCATGAAAATTTGAGCCACCATGGATGCAGTAAATGGGTGTTGAAGAGAACAAAAATGAGAATACTTGGAAAGGAAATCCACAACCACCATTATGACTGATTTATTTCCTGATTTGGGTAAGCTGGTAATAAAGTCCATAGAGATATCCTTTCAAATAGCAGGTGGAATCAGAAGCGGTTGTAGTGTGCCCAGAGATTTTACTGTTTCTCCCTTGTTGCATTGACACACCTCACATTTAGCAACAAAATTACGGATGTCCTATTTCATACCATCCCAGAAAAAAGAATGTTTGACCTTGTCATAGGTTTTCGTGAACCCGGAGTGCCCCACTATGGGTGTAGCATGAAGCTCAAAAAGTACCGTGGATTTAAGCTTTGATTGTTTGCTTAAATGCAAACAACCTTTGTATCGAAGCTCATCCTAGAGCCAAGAGTACCCTGGGGGAGTTGGATCATTGGTCTACAATTGCTGGATCAGTTGCGAACTTTTGGGATCTTGTAGCCATTCCTGGTGCACAGCTTGGAGCCAATCTGGTACAATGAAGGAAAGAGAAAAAAGGGATCCTTCTACTTCATATTTTTGGGACAGTGCATCCGCCACCACATTTTCTTTTCCCTTCTTGTAAATGATCTCATAATCATATGAAAAGAGCTTAGTCACCCATTTTTGTTGCTCCAAGGAGGAAATGAGTTTTTCCAGAAAGTACTTGAGGCTTTGATGGTCTGTCTTAATTTGGAAACGTTTCCCCAAGAGATTAGGGTGCCACAAATCAATGGAATGTGGAATAGCCAACATTTCATTTTCATAAATGGGTTTGCCCAGATTTGTTTTAGATCGTTGCTTGTTGGTGAAGGCCAAAGGTCGACCCTCTTTCATGAGGAGAACACTGGTTCCTTTCCCTGAGGCATCACATTCCAACATAAAGGTCTTTGTGAAATCAGGAACGGCCAGAACCAGAGTGGTGCACATGGTCGTCTTCAAGGTTTGAAAATCTTAAGCAGCAGCTGGAGTCCAAGTGAAAGAGTTCTTTTTTAGGAGAGCAGTGAGAGGTGTTGCAATCTTTCCATAATTCTTAACAAACTTGTAATAATACCCTGTTAAGTCCAGAAATCCATGCAAGATTTTGAGAGTCTTTGGGTGCGGCCAGTCTTGCATAGCTTCAATATTTTTCAGATCCACCCTGATGCCATCCTTGCCAACCATATGACCCAAGTATTCTACTTCTGAGGCACCAAAAGAACATTTAGACTGTTTTAGGAAAAGTTGGTGCTGAGAGAGTAGATGGAGAACTCGATCCACATGAGTAAGATGGTCTATCCAAGTTTTTCTATAGATGAGGATATCATCAAAGAACACTAAGACAAAATGATGGAGAAAGGGACGGAAGACATGATTCATGAGGCTTTGGAAGGTGGAGGGGGCATTATACAAGACAAAGGGCATGACAAAAAACTCATAGTGGCCCTCATGAGTTCGAAAGGATGTCTTGGGAATGTCTGCCTCTTTCATAGGTATCTGGTGATATCCCAAGCGAAGATCAAGTTTAGTAAAGAATTGGGTGCCACTCAATTCATCCAGGAGGTCATCAATGACAGGAATGGGAAATTTGTCTTTAATGGTCAGTTTGTTGAAGGCATAGAAGTCAGGACACATTCTCCAAGAACTTTATTTCTTTAGGACCATGCCTATAGGAGAAGATTAAGGGCTCATACTAGGGTGGATGTTGCCTGCAATAAGGAGTTTTTGGACCATTTTCTCAATTTCATTTTTTTTTGAAAAGGGGTGGTGATACAGATGGATATTGGGAGGAAGGCTTCCGGGTACAAGGGGAATGGAATGATCATGAACACCACGGGAAGGAGGGAGTCCTTGGGGAGTGGAAAATACCATTTGATTTTTAGAAAGGAGGGCTTGGAGGTCTTGCAGCACCTAGGGTGTCTCTGTTGCTTGTATGGCATGGAGTTGGGAAATGACACAAGAATGACCTATTTGGAGCAGATTTTCCATGTGATGGGAATTAATGACCTCAGGTGAACTAGCAATGATGTTTTGGAATTTATATTGGTGGCCTTCCTGGTCGAATTGCATGGTTAATGCCTTAAAATCCACGAGAATGGGACCCAGAGTTCTTAGCCATTCTGCACCCAACACAATGTCACAACCACCCATGTCGATAGAAAACATATGGGATTTTAGGTGGTGGTCACCGATTTAGAGACGCACATTTTCACAGCGCCCTCCACATTTCATGGAACCACCATTGGCAATCATGATTTGGAAATTATCGATGGCATGGATGTAACAATGAGTTTCTTGGGCAATGCAGCGATGAATAAATTTATGGGTGCTTCCACTATCAACCAGAATGATGACCTTCTGATGCTTGATGTAACCAATTAACTAGAGGGTTTAGGGAGCAGAGAAGCCAATGAGAGAATTGAGGGAAATGAACGGTTCCACTTCAGGAGGGTCTGAGGGAGGGGTTATGTCAGTGATTTTAGGTGACTTAGACACAAGGGGAGTTTCAACATACTCTTCTGAAATATCCTCAGAGATGGCCATAAAAATCTTTTTTTCCTTTCACTTGTGGCCTGATAAATATTTGTCATCACAATTATAACAAAGCCCTTTGAGTTGGCGTTCATCCATTTCATCCTTGGTCAATTTTTGGATCTTTAATGGGGCAGAGGGAGTAGTGGGATTTACGGGTTTAGGGTGAGGGATAAAGGAGAGTTTTCATTTTTGAGAGGATACAACCTGTTCTGCTTATTTATCTCTTTTAGTAGCCTCCAACCAACTCGAGGGTAGAGCCATGAGGACATGGGCCCGAATATCATCCTTGAGGCCACTGATAAACACTCTCGAAAGAAAGCATCATTCATGTCCTCTGTTAAAAAATCCAGGTGCTCAAAGGCAGCTATGAAGTCTTATAATGTTCCTAATTGTTTCAACTTTGTCAAATGGCCCAAATGGTTGGTGTCTGTGTCAAAGAGTTCATAAATCTCAGTGACAAATTGGGTCCAAGCAATATACCCTTGACGGGAAGTTTTTCTCCATTGCCACCATTGCCAACGTTCTTGATCTAGATGGAGAACACCATATTGGAGTTTGGCCAAGTCATATATAATGTCGTATAAAGAGAAATAATGTTCCATTTGGGTTACCAAACCAGTGGGGTCCGAGCCATCAAATTTGGTCACATCCACCCATGGAAGGCGTAGGTCATGTTGAAAGTGATGGCACTGAAAGGTATGGGAATGAGAGGAATGTTCACCTTCAGTCTTTGGAGGTGCATCAGAGAAAGGGTCATCTGTAGGGATCTTTAGTTTGGTGCAGAGTGATGCAAAGACAGATTCAATATGGGTGGTCAGTTCTTGTTTGACTTCCTCCATTGAGGACTGCATGGTTGTATTTATGGTTGTATTGGTGGATGTAACGATGGAGGAAACAATAGCACTGAGTTGTTTCACTTATTTTTGGGTCTCGAGGAAACTTGATTGCAAGGTGTTGAATTGAGCTTCCAGGTCTTGGCTATGAGTATGTTCCATGAGTATGGGTGAACTGAAAAGGGGTGGGCGGGGTCAAATTTTTTTCCGAAAAATGATATGGATGAATGTGATAAGGGCGACGAGATGAATCCAATGGAATAGGTCTCAAAAAATGGTGAAACAAATTCCAGATTTTTTTTATTTTTATTTTTTACACCTGCGGAGTTATACTCCGATTTGAAGAATACTACAGCGATGAAATCCCCAAATGATTAACCAGAAAGAAATGCATGTTTACTTGGCAACCCGAACATAGTTGCATGACAATAGATCTTGTCTGTTTTAATTTGTTTAAGTTTCTGTCCCCCAAGGGTTAGGTATTCAAGGGTTCTACAGACAAGGGTTTTCCCTGTGCTATAGCTCTCTGATACATGTGTGGGTTCCAACAATAGTACTCGGCCCAATATCTCAGGGCACTAACTAAGGAGGATAGATCATACCCTTAGTCGTACTACCCAACTACCCAGGTACTAGAGAGTATCTTCGCGAGTGTTGTTCTCGGTGGCACAATAGCAGTCAGGTGACTGATCGATTTATCTAAAGAGGGCTCCAGGAAATCTAGGTCGATCCGTACACAGGTGTTTTCTGATGCGCTACCACTCGAAGGGGTACCAACATGGGTTACAAGGGTGGCCAACAGATGTGCGCTTAAGAACCACTTGTATTTTTTGCGTGTATGAATCCCTCAACCGCGGGTTTATGCATGTAACGACAGATCTCTGTGGCTTAAAGACGCCGGAATACATCTCTACCCTAAAAAAAATTCCCATAATTTTTGCCAAGGAAAGTTCTCTGATACCACTTGTAATATACCGGATACAAAAAGTATGCAGAACAAAAATAAAATGCTAGAAATGGTAGAATAACAGTAATATAACCAGCATAATCTCCACAATAACACATAAATGATATAAGAATAACAACAGAAATATCACTTTGATTCAGAAAGCAATGTTCACGGGCCTCTTCGAGGGGGCAACCTCCAGTCAAGAAACACTCTGTTACAATAATCTCCAAGCTAGGGTTTTCATACCCTTGACTCTTATTTATACTAAATATGTCTATCAAGAGAAGCATCTAGAGGAAGATCCTTCTAGAAGCGTAAGCTTATATTAGGTCTTCTTACATCTACCTTATTCTATTTTATTGAAAGGCGTTATTAATATTGACCTTTATTACATTTGAATATATTGATCTACCTATGTGCGGCTTAGGACTCTAACATAAAAAGTATTCTTGGTGTTCCAATAATCCAAGTAAGAATCAACACGGTATCACGTGCCCTTAGGAGGTGAATGATCACAAGATTTGAATAGGAATCATGTGGGGTCATGATAGGTGGTATTATAAAATATTTGTCTCTCCACCACTACTGTAGTCAAAACAGTGATGGGGAGGGTGTACTTGTGAAAATGTTTAGGCATAGGCTTTGTGACCATCATAGAGACAACCTGAGTACATACTTGGTGGTTTGTGACAGGGCTTATTTGTGGATGAAGTCGTGACATATGAATAGACCTAGGAACACACATTGAAAACAGCAAACATAGAGTTTTGAGGGTGGACCAAGAATTTTGGCAAGGTAGATGAAGGAAGGATTGTTGCAAACCTGAACATAGAGCTAACCGCATAAGCAACTAGAGAGTTGATCACATAATTTTGAAGTCTTGAGAAGAATTCTTGGGTTCCTTTCATGAGCCCTTTTGCAAGTAAAGTGAATATACTTGGAGGTCCATCTTCTAGAGGGGAAAATCCCCCTTTTACTATACTAGGCTCAAAGTACAGGAAGAGAAATGATCTCCCTTAAAATACGGTTCAACTTCTAAACTACCCCAAACAATCTGAACTCAACAAACAAGAGAGGGAAAAGAGGATGTACCTTAGGTCCTTTCAGTTGGTGTTGTCCTCCTTCTCCTTTGTAGTTGATTGGGCTACTGGTCTCCTCCCAAGCCTGGCCTGCTGATGGGTATTCTTTATGTACTAATTCCCTCAATTAAACTGTCAACCGGAGATAAGTAAACTTAGAGTTGTGGCACTGTATGAACCAAGGCATAAAATGTAATGGAAGGATTGTCTAACTAAGAATATGGTCTACCCTAGGGATCAACACTCTATCAATCTACTTTCTAAAGAGATGATTTTTCAAATCTAGTTAATTAGAAAATTCTATGTAAAGAGACCTTCAATTAATGAGCTTTAAGTAATTATATAATTATGAACTATTTACCCTAAGTAACCTCAAACAATGAATTATGGACTATTTCTAAATAAGAAAGAAACAAGCAATCTATTTCAAAGCTAGTTAATCTATTGAATCTCTTTTTAAGTAAGCAACAACAAGTAAGCTATTTATGAGTTATTTGATCTATCTATCTTTGAGCAAGTAAACAACTAATCTATCGAAACTATTTTTACAAGTGAATTGATTCTTAAAAAGAACTCATAACTATTTCTATTTTGCGAAAAAAAAAATTTAATCTACTTAATCAAAAGTAAAAGCGTTATCACTGTATTCAAATTCTGATTGATCAAAACTATTTCTAGATTGCAGTAAAAAGAAAGAAAGTATTCAAACGTGATGTTTGTGTCTTCGATGTCAAATAACATCACAATGGCATCTGACTATTAGTGACAGTTATCCAACATTGAGACCACTGAGTAGCATCTGGTGGCCCTCATTGGCCCGACAACGTGTCTTCTTTCACCCCTTCATTCCACTTCATGCTTCAAGCAGAGTTCCCCAACACACAAAAATATTCATTCCCATATCTTTTTCTAAAATCATTCTTGGGTATGTCAGCTTCCATTGATCGAGAGGCAGAGACTAGACCTAGCTATTGACTGACTTGATGAAGCCACCTTCATTGGCAAAGATTTCTATAATCATCAGGGATGATTCCAAACCTGATTTTATCAAGAAGTAACTACTTCTCTTGTGGCCACTCAATTCGATCCTATATTCAGGAAGTAAACTCCTTTACCCTGAGACTCGGCCTTGTTAACTGATTGCTCAACAAGAGAATTTAATTCAATGTTGACTTCTATAGAGAAATGAAAAGTATGGATAAGGCAATCTACAGACATTTTTTCCATCATAGAAGCAACACTAAGTATTTTTGAAATCCATGTGATCTCTAAACTTTATACATCATTCATCAATTGTTAAAAACACTCTATTCAAAATCACTAACTCAAGAAAATCTATAAACTCATGATTGAAAATCCTAATTCAACTTCACTCTATGCAAACTTCTAACTCTTTATCAATGCCAACTAGAAATTACAACTCAAATTCATAACTGAGATTTCATAGTCTAAAATGAACTAATCTATCATTAAAATCATACTTCAAAATTAACCAAAATGTTGTTAAAAATCATAATTCAAAATCTATTTCTATCCTATAATGTTGAAGCAAAATCCATAAAACAAATAGACCTAGAGAGAATAATTGAAATGGCAATTAAAACTATCTAAGTTAAAACTATAAAATTTTAAAACAACTAATCTATCAAAGCTACAAATAAACCAATCTTAAGCTAATGCTTTGTCAAAAGAACCAATCTAAACTAATGCTCTGTCAAAAATATTAGAACTAAAGTAATTAATCAAGACTTCAATAAAGCTATCTAAATTAGTATCCTACATGGTAACTTATAGCTAAGAAGGGAAAAGACATAACACTACAATTAACCAGCTCCTCCAACCTGCAAACAACACATAACCATAGACGTCCTTCTATGATATACAAATTTCAATCAAGCAATATGAAATTAAGGAAAACGAATTAGATTAATAGTTTATAATTAACATATACACACAACAATTAAAATTGAGAAATACATGCAGTAAAGAGACAATTTTGAATTCTATATAAGGAACAAGATGAATAAAAATATATATTGATATACATAGTCACCCAGACCACTGGTGCCTCCCCCCCAGTAGGTCGTGGCTACACTCAAATAGAAAATTGTAGGTGCTAAATCAACGCAATATTGTCATTAAGCATGGAAACAGAGTATTGAACAAAATTGAAGATAATTTCTGTATCAAAAAAATAAAATTATGTCTTCATTCATGCCACAGGTAGTGGTATTTATAGATGATTAAATATTGAGAGGTCAACCACTAGAAGAGTCAACCTCCTCTAAAAATAGTAAACTCATTAAATGAGTTTTAAAAGAATCATATTCTAACACTTCCGTGAGCCACTCAATGATCAATGCAACTTCCCAATTTGAGGTTTGTCATGCTCTGTAGCTAGAGGCCACGAAGGGGCACAAAACCCAGATCCCTGATTCATCCACCAAAGGCCTCCATTGTACCAACTGCCAGCTCCAATGCGCTTCGAGTGTCAGATCGCGTGTCAGATGGAGTGTCGGATCGCATGCCATATCAAGTGTTGAATGGAGTGTCGGACGAGGTACTGGATGGAGGATTAGACCGTGATTTCACCCTGTTGCAAGAAAACCATACATTAGATATTCATAAACATCGAACTGAGTTGAATTGATCACAAAACCATTTCAAAAACACCAATTATACATACCTAGTGCGAATTCATGGTGAATTGATATATAAACCTTTGAGAATCCTTCAAAATGGCTAATATGAAGCATAACATATGTAGTATCTCATGCAAAAAGGATGTGTCCATCGAAATAAAATAATCAAAAAATGAACCCAACATTACCCCCACACCTAAGGATTTGCAGGTCCCTCTGCAAAGAAAAATGAATCACCCAACATAACTAGACTTGTGAAGGAGGGGATGGATTAGCTTTAGAAGCTTCTCCCTCTTGTCCTGGATATTTTTTCTTGGGCCTTTTACGATGTTTCAATTGCATCCGGAGGCTTTGATTGGTGGTGGTCATTTGATCAACCAATCATTGGAGAGAATTCACTTTTTCTTGCAGTACCGCATTGTCATGATGTAGATGCCTATCCATAGTTTTTCTCTCTTCCAACTATTGAGGAAACTAAGCATTTTCTTGTTGCAATTTCTCAATAACTGGGGTATTATCAGATGGTTCAAAAGAAGAGGGCTTGGATCCCTTTATCGATGTAGAAGGTATATCAACTTTGGAAGCTGATGTAGGCATCTAGGAGGTAGGAGTAACAATGTTTTTGTGAGAGAGAATAGGTTCAGATTTAAATTTTTTATCAGGATCAAACTCTTCTGCAAAAAATTCTCTGAGTATTTTATGGGGGATTTCAATATGATAATACAATTGGATAGGATCTGAAGTGCTTGGAGGTTTTACATTAGGTTTTCCACTTGCATTTCGAGTACTTCTTTGAAATGATTCCCCTTTGAACCGATTAGATCCTCTTCTATTTCCAGGCACTGAAGGAAAGTCTTGCCGAAATGCATATTGTAACTTCATAGGTTGAGGATCAATAGGTGTTGAATGCAATGGGGAATTATCAGTAGGCTTTTTGGTTTTCTTACCCGATGAGGTTGCACGGGAATCAACAATTTTCTCGGCCTTTTGATCAGACAGAGAGATAGTTTGAGTTGGAGGTTTTGGAGTCTTTGGATATTGAGGCTTAGATGGAGTAACAACCCCTAAATCAATTGATCTCTTGTTGGTCTTGGTTTTGATATGGGGGTTTGAGAATTGGTAGAGAAATTCATCCCATGTCTTGCCCTGTTTTGTCAACTTAATTATGACAAGAAATTTGATGAGGCCATAGTGGTATAGACTGTTGTGAGGGTTGGAAAATATTTTACACACTTGGGAAGACATTTTCTTTAGAATTTTCAAGAAGTAGAAAGGAAAATTCAGGGGATTATTAAATTGGAAATGGGCTAACAGATGAAAATGACAAGATTTGAAGACAGAGTACCTACCTTCACAAGTGATAATCCTGGTAATTATGATCAGGGGGTTAATCAATTCATCCTTGATCCATTCTTTGGAGCACCCTTTGGCTCCATAAACATTTTGAAATTCATTCTTGAATACTTTGTTGTAGCTTGGACGTGGAAATTGATGGTGTTTGAACCATCGATCCCAACCCATGGAAATTTCATGCCTGATGTAATTGATTCTTCAGAGACCAATAAAGCCAAAGACCCTATGCATGCCAAACTCCCATCAAACCTAAGAGAAAATTTTATTGAGATGCCATTGTCATGGCCCTGCAGACTGGCCAAGAATGGTCCCCACCCTGCGCGAAGGAAAATCTCTCTACACTCTAGGAATTCGGGAATGGCCAGAAGCTTGGTATAGGAAGAAGGTTCATAGCATTAAGGAATGGTTACAATGTATAGGATGAGAAGAAGAACGGAATTGGGCAGAGGGTGAGTGTGACACAATAAGCAGGGGATAAGTTGAATGGAAATTGGGGCAAAAAACCCAATTTTTAATGTAATTAAGGTGGAAACGGTTGAATTCGTGAGTGAATTCATCAGACACAGTCGCCATGTGTGAATATGATTGCGCAAAATTTGAATTTTGAATGGTTTACTTTGAAGGAAAATGAAATTATGTGAGAATTAGATCAATGTCCAAGTCTTTGACTTGGACATTTGATAATAAAAATGAATTAAAAAGTTTGAATTTAATTATCAACATGAATTTTAACAACATACCATTCAATTCATCTTAACTTACCAGTGAAATAGGTGTATCAATTTGAACGATCATTTTTACATGCAATTGTGGTCATTTAAAGTACATGCATACCTCATTTGATCCTCCATATGGCGCTTCATCCAGTCGTCCAAATGGCACCCCATTCGGTCTTCCGAATGGAACTCCATATGACACTTCATATGGTACTCATGTGCATCTAAAAATTATCCCCATTATAATGGACGTTCACCCATAGCACCCATCTTGGGAAATTTCTGATAGTCATTGTGAATAGGAGCATGGACATGATAAGTGTGAATAGAATAATCCATTGTTAATTGCCTTGTCATCGTTCTTGTAACACTATAAAACAACTTGTTCCTCTGTTCATAGGTGTGTAACACAAATCTGTAGTGAGCATTTAACAATCTGTAATTGACACAAACAACCAATTAAGTAGTCTTTCATTAAAAAAAATGTAAAACAGACTTATAACACACAATGATGTCAGCAGTATATAATTTATCATTTTAATAAAAACAACTACCGATATAATAGCCCATAATATTGTGAAAATAGTATAAAATAATTTTTAAAGAGATTCTACTTCCTCTTCTCATGGATTATAATATAGATGGGCATTGTTTATCATTTGTTAGCTCAGGAAACCCCTCCCCCACTCCTAAGTATTGTGACACCTCAAAATAAAAAATATAGGGAACCAGTCAATTCTCCCAATAGCCTAATATTTATAGCTTTCCAAGTGTAGAGATAAATTTCACACATTTTTCTAATGAGACGGTTAAAGTATGGCCCCACCTATAGGACAAAACATCCTACATATAGTTAAGAAGAGGTAGGAGAGAGAGTCTTAGGATAGTGCTAAAGTTAGTTCCCAATGGAATATTTATGGAGTTCGTTGACCTTTTCTTAACCATTCATACTTATTTTCATCTTTGTCTACAAGTAATATCATACATCAGGACAAGTTTAAAGATTTAGGAATTTTATTTATTGTTTGTTAGATCATCACCCTCACTAGGTAGAATGCCCCACTTCCAGCAAGCCTGTTCAGTACTCCGACGGTTTTACCTAGTCATACCATAGGCCGGTACCCGCTTCCATCAAACATGTTCAGTATCTCGATGGGTTAGCCTCTTACACCCTTTTAAAGTAGAGATTGGTCCACCATCTTTCAAGATTTTATATAAATATTTATTTTCGCAAGAAGATGGGGAGACAGCTCTGATTTTTTTTATTTAAGACTGGGATGGTATTTATGTTAGAGGATGACTCTTCTTTATTTATTCCTTATATATTTTCCTGATGTAAGGGGTACTTAAGTGGACGTAGCCTATCTAAATATATGGAATAATCAATCATTTTTAGTGAGTAGTGGATGGTACCATTGGAAAAGAACAAAAAGGTATATTCAGGCTTGACTCACTTTCTTCTTTTTTTAAGTTATAGTGATGTTTCCATGGGTAACTGCTAATTAGACCTTATTGCTACTCTTTCATAAAGATACTTTACTTACCTACTCAGGGTTCTTGGGGAAAGTGTACGAGTAACCTTTAGGTTTGATAGACAAGGTGTCACTTCCTTATATCCTCTATTGGTGGAGTTTAAGAACAACTGCCATTAAATATGTCTTGAGAAAAAGGAAGATAGAAATATTGCAAAATATGGCTAATTCGCAACAAGTAATAAAAATTCATTATTCAATTAATTCTTAAGCAGACAACAAGGTTCAAATATAGAAATATCTTTTTCGAAGGAAAATACTTCCATTTTTGTCTCGAAATTGTCCACTCGTGGTGAAATAAATACCTGCAAAAATATTTAAAATTGTTTATCAACAAAAACACACTTCAAATTATTTACATATGTACAATCAGAATTCAGAAAAAAGATTCAAGAACAAGGGGAGGCAGAATAAACTTCCCCATGTACTAAGGCCAATGCCTTGTTAGTTGACATGACCTATAGAAAATCTTTTTTGGAAATGGGTCTGTGGTAAAGTTTAAGTCGGTTCACTATGAAAGAGACTTATACATTGTCAATTGTTTTAATATTAACAACCTCATTATCATACACGGTAACTACCTCATAAGGGTCCAACCACCGAGTGGTAAGTTTCCCTTTAAAAATTTTAAATCAGGAGTCAAAGAACAAATACCAATCACCAGGTTGGAATTTTTTCTTCTTAGTAAATTTTTCATGCCACTTGCTCCTCTGGTTTTGAACTAACAATGTTGCTTGGATAGCATCTTTCCTAATCTCATGCAATGCATTTAATTGTAGGGCTCATTGTTTTTGTGCCTCATCTAGGTTTAATCCCAATTGTGCGCCAATACAGAAAGTCCTTACTTGGAATTCAATTGGTAGAAGTACTTTTTTTACATACACTAGTTCGTAGGGGGTATGCCCAATGGTGTTTCTCCAGGTGGTACGATATGCCCAAAAATCCTATGGAAGTCTATCAACCCAATCCCTATGGTTTAATTGAGAATTATTGGTTAAGATAATTTCCAAAACTTTGTTTGTAGACTGTACTTGACCATTAGCTTGCGGATGATATGGAGAAGACATGCAATGCTTGATCCCATATTTCTCCATTAATTCCTTCATCAACTTAGAAGTGATTTGGGTGCCCTGGTCTATAACAATTTCATGAGGAACACCAAAGTGGGTAAATTTGTCTTCATAAATGAGTTCAACAACATATTTTTTGGTAGCCCTAAATGAGTCTTTTGCTTCTACCCACTTGATGGCATAATCTGTATAAACCAAAATATAATTCTTTTTATGAGACGTGGGTGAAATTGGTTCTACAAAATCAAGGGCCCATTT
This sequence comes from Picea engelmannii, assembly GCA_009831015.1. Taxonomy (NCBI): domain Eukaryota; kingdom Viridiplantae; phylum Streptophyta; class Pinopsida; order Pinales; family Pinaceae; genus Picea; species Picea engelmannii. The sequence goes on along the minus strand of ML779058.1, from coordinate 436,147 downwards.
CTTGAAGGGTTCTATCATAACTTAGGCTTGTAAGGGAATTTAATAAGTTTATGTGGGTCTTCCTATCCTTTGAAAGCTATCACAACTCCTCACATATTTGGCAGCATCCTTAAAAATGCTTGGCCAATAGTAACTTGAATGTAACACCTTATATGTTGTACGTTTTTTGGAAAAATGGCCACCACATGGTCCATCATGACAACTTAGTAGTATTTTTGGTATCTCATCTTCTTGGACATGTTGTAACCTAGGTCTGCATCCCCTAAATCTCCTCTCTTTTTCCTATGCCTTCATCAATTTTTCCTTTTTTTGTTTGTTTAAGTCAGTTTCCCACTACTGAGCGTCTTGGCCCTTATTCATTTTTAAGTCTTTGTGCCATTTTGTTTATGTTTTTATGGAAGGATAAAATACATGTCATATTTATTTCAGAATGCTTGTCATCACGTGAACCATTCATTGAGCCGACCATGGGTATACCAATCCTTTTCTATGTATAGGAAATGACCATGCACATGACGCAACAACCCAGAACAACAAATTTTGGGCTCAGACTGTGGCAACAGACAGGTAAATTTTAAATAATAAAGATCCACCAAGTGAATCATAGATCAACGACTCTCGTCCATTCGGGTTCCATAATCACATGGGTTTTAATATCAAGTTTGAAGCATTGAGTTCTTGAAGACCTAAAGCCTCCAAATAGATGAAGAGTCGAAGTCACGAGAACTGGACACATCCCTTCGATGATTTTCCTCTGGGAGAGTTTTCATGCTTGATATTTGAAACTCCCAAAGCTCGGATTTCCGAAGAGAATCTAGACCGTTCATCGGCCACAACACATGGCATAAAATCATTCACTTCAGGGATTTTCCTCTGGAATATTTTCAGGTTTCACATTCGAAAGTCTCGAAGTGTAACATCCCTCTCTGGCGCACTGAGAACACTTATTATTCGAGGACACTTGCTCGCAAGTGTTCTGGACCCTTTTTGATGTTAGAGCTTTTTATATGATTATGATGGATTGGCAAATGACTTGATGTGTTATTATTTTATGTAGACAGGTGCTATTGACTCAGTTTTATTGAGTGTGTAGGGTGTTTGACCTTGAGGATGCAGAGGCATCGGTAGAACCCCCTTGGACTCCGGACTGAGTCAGGGAGTGTGCTTTTGGGTTGATTTGTTTATTATGATGTTTCATTGATTTGAGGATTTCATGACGACATTCTGACATGATTATTGGTGATGCAAGCTAACGATAGCTTGCCGACTTGACTCACATATGGAGTAAAGGGGCCACACACAAATTGCAGAGAGGTTGAGGGAGAGGGGTGGACAGTAGCCCTGCCATCGCCTGCTAGCACTCCCGTCGTGGCTCGAACTGTAGGTTAACGATTACCTAGTTCGAGAGGACCCACGATGCCGTGAGGGCCGACTGCGATAGTCGCTCGCGATGATTCTAAGGGGCGCGCAATAAGGCGGGGGCCTTATTCCTTAGAGCCCTTAGTCTCCTACTAGTTCACCTGGCGGAGTTTTGACTCCAGGGGTTATAGAGGTCTACCAATCAGTCAGTCGACGAGTGGCACCCTTGGAGCACGTGGTGCATCCTGAAGGGCACGTCGCATAGAAGAAACTTAGTCGGCGAGTGGCACCCTTGGAGCACGTGGTGCATCCTGAAGGGCACGTCGCCAAAAGAAAGTCCAGAGGCGAGTGGCACCCTTGGTGCACGTGGTGCGACCTGAAGGGCACGTCGCGGTAAAGGTGGTTTATGGAATCAGCCTAATTATCCCTAAGTCTTCAGCACCTGAATAGAACTTTAAGCATTACCCTTAACCAGTTGTCGCCTAGCTCAGAATCTAAACCCTAAGCCTAAGACCTTCTAGAAACCGGGGGGGGGGGAATTTTAGTGTGGCCTTAACAATTGAAAATTCAAAAAAAAAGGGGAATGAAAACAAAAACTCAGACCGTCGCCCTCTCTTTTGTCTACTTAACTAAACTATCCTCCTCGCCTTGATCTCCTCGTATCCATCTTCCTTTACTTGTGCAGTTCACTTTTTCTAAATCGCCAGCCCTCCCCATAAATCTTCTTTTTTCATTTTGTAAAACATTACTTTTTCCCTACTGTTTCGCCATCGCCTCAATCTCTCCTTAATCCCAATTATACAAATATATTAATGGTAATTAAATAAAGAATGTGAGCTTCCTAATAAAAAAAAAAAAAATGAAAATATAAAGATAGGTATTTTTATTTTATAAACTTTTATAAACAAATGAAGTTAACAAATTATAAAAGTTATTATTATATTATAAACCAATTAAAACAAAAAAAAAGTGATGAGTGCACATGCCCTCAATTTTTAAAAAAAGGGGGGAAAAAAAAATGAAATATATATAAACGAATTAAATTAAAAAGAGAATTAAGAAAGTCAAAAAGGGGGGGAAAACCTAAGTAAAGGAGAATTAGGGTTTGAAGGGATAAACGAGGGGAGAGGGGAAAGGGAAAGGGGCTTTTTGGCTTTTTTGGGGGGGGCTGAGTTGGGATTTGCCAGGGGAGGAAGGAGAGACTGACTGATTTACTAGTAGGAGTTGGGAATGCTCAGCATACGGGAGTGGTAGCTCAGCCTTTGAGGCGAGCTGAGGAGCTAGTTGCTCTCTAGTTGTGTGTGGCCCCTTTGCGGCTCGGGGGGCTGAGGGGGAAGAAGAGTACCCCTAGCGTTTGGCTGGGAGGTACCGGTGAGTTCGTTGTAGTCGGCAAGCAGGAGCAGGAGCGACATGGAACTGAAGCTGGGAGGAGCGGAAGCGTGGTAAACCATTCAGACTCTCTGCCATCTGTTACGGTACGCATGTGTGCCATTTTTCATTGATATAGTAGCTAGAATATTATATGTGGTTCGTTTATGCATGAAACTTAATGGGTTCTGGATTAAAAGGAAATTTATTGAGATCGTTCTGTTCCTTGAAATAGAGGTGTTCAGTTGTTTAGAGAAATTGTTTATGGATCCTTGTAAAACCCTCGCTGCCTTGTGATGGTCCCTTGTTGGACTTCCTTGATCCTGTCCGTAACCCTTCTTCCCAAGACCTTCCATTGCATAGACTGCTTGTGCACACCAGTTTCCATGTGTTAATAATGAGGGTAGAATGGGTTATTTCTCTTAGTTCCTTAGTTTTTCCCTTTGCGTTGGGGTTTTATTTGTTGGGCGTTTCCTTTCACCACTGGCGAATTCTGTTATGACTGTGGGCTTGACATTTTGAGGGCGTTCCTTTTTCTGCCGGCAAATTTCTGTTATGACCGTGTTTCCTTTCACCACTGGCGATTTCTTTTGATGGGCATTACTTATCGCATTTTTTTTTGGGGTGAATCTGCTCAGTGACTTAAGGGTAAAAGTTTTTGCCTTGAGTCATACCTCCCCGCGCTGGTCGTGAATGGATATTTCTCTGCGTTATCCCCTTATTGTGGGAATTACATTGGCGGGTACTTGTTTTTGAAGCGATTTTACTTTTGTAGGCATTATTCACATCGGCCGGAGTGTTTGTTCATCGATTTTATCCAGCTCCCTTAGTTCAGCGAGAGCACGTGGCTTTTTAGGTGGTCATAGGATTTCCCTACATTCTACAATTACAACCTCCTTGTGTTCTGTTGATTTTGCCGCGCACGGTGTCTAGGCTACATTTGAGACTGTATTTGTTCAAGGCATTGTGCAGTTTGGTTTTGTTTTTTTTTTTAAAAGGAAACACGAAAGAAACGAAGGATTCATTTGACAGTAAGAAGGCACTGTTTGCATAGTATATAGTCGTCCAATGTTGACAGCGGCACTTGGGGACACTTGTCCTATCACCAGCCGGACGCGTCACCCCCTCTACACCCTGAGAGTCCACGGAGGTATCCGACCCATGTAGTTCCAAAGATTAAATTTTGGATCTAGAGCGTTCTGTTAATACTCCGAATTTTAGTGTGGCACGTTAAAAAAAAAATAGGTTCCGAGGCATTGATTTAGGGTTTCTATCCATTCCAGCCAATCTGCCCACGTCTTCTATTCCCATCATTTGATTTGGTCTGAAAAATGAACGGCAAGACACGTTGATGAGCTAGGGTCAAGACCGAAGTTGTTGGGCCGAGCTGAAGGAAATTATGATAAGTTAGAAGCACCGGATTTTAAGTCACCATCAAATTTTCGGGCTGTGTATTCGATTTACAATTCCGTTCTGGTATTCTCCTTTCAGACAGACCTGGGTCCTTGTGTTGTGTATTTAATTAAACCTCAATTTCCATTTCCACGTTCTCACTTAAATCTACATAGCCTAGTGTAACGTTCAAATTTGATTCTTTTCCAGTTACTTTTACCAACTGTGTATTTAATGAGAGATCAGGATATAGTATACAATAGATTAATAATTAACTCGCCGCATTGGTTTAATATCCCTGTCGCTGAGTGATTGATTGCAGCGTCTCATTAGAGCATGGACCACTTGATTGTTTCTCTGCAAATACTCTGCGTCCTGCCGTCGACAGAGTATCCCTTACACCTGGGCGTCTTACAGATTGGAGGACTGTCTTTATCACCCTCTTGGGATTCTGTTAGTGGATTCTGCAATGAAAATTATTGCATTGCACGATTTGTTGAGTCTGGGCCAATTTCACACCCGTTACTTCCACCTAATTAATTCTGCGTGCCTGAAATTAACCTCCACCACCTTGGTCTGCGTGTTTAATTAAATAGTTGTCGATCTGTTGTGAAATTACTGGTCATTGGCAGTGACTAAGTTCAGATATTATTTAATTTACTTGCTACGCTTAATGCAAGACGGTTTAAATTTATCGCAATAAAAATACCTATTGAATACTAATGTTGATATTAGGTTAAGCTGCAAGGTAAAGGTTGGCTTAACTAGCGGGATATTATTTTTTTAATTGCAATAGCAAGGATTGTTAATCTTCACGGTCAATGATGATGTTGACTCGTAAAATTAAATATATTTTAATGGCCATATTAATATTATTAAGGAAAATGCTAATGCTGGATGTTAATTCTCGAGAAATTGCAAATGTTAAGAATTTATTTACTCATTGGGTAATTATAATAATTAATGTTATTGGGAAATGTAAATATTAGTTAAATGTCAATGTTAAGTAGTGGTTAGTTGCCAAGGTCATATTAGTAATGGAAGGTTAATGTTAAATGGTTAATTGCATTATGAATATTAGTAATTGAATGTTGTTGTTGGTAGACGAGTTATGATCAGTAATAGTTTATATGCAAGGGCAATGTTTTAAATTGAAGGTTAGGGTTGGTCGAAGTGCATTGATAAATAATGGTGTAAATGCAATAGTGGTATGACTAATGGAATGATAATGTTGTTAAATGAATGTTTAGTTCACAATGTATTTATTGGCTTAAAATGAAGCATTAATGTTAATGAATGGTATTGCAGTGCTATTATTGCTAGGTTGTTGGGAAGTATGGAAATATTGGTTAAGTTGCAATAAGTACTCGTGTTGTAGGCTACGTCCTATTGTTTAAATTGATCGCATTGTTATTTAATGGCAATATTAACGTTGTTGAACCACCTCTTTAATGATAGCTTATTTGCTTGGTAATTTTTGTTCAAATAGCATAGTAGTAATGGTTTAATTCGCAAATTTAGAAATGGTCTTATTACCTAGGTATACTCGATTAAATTGCAATAGTAGAAATGCTAATTTGTCGGGGCAGTAATGTGTTGTTTCGAGGAATAATTAATTGTTTATTGCCTCGGTACTACTAGTTATTTGGAAATAACAAGGTTGTTAATCTGCCAGTGCAATGATGGGGTTGATTCGCAAAATGAATATGGGGATTAATGTGCAGCGTTGGTACTTGGTTAAATTGCAAGGATGATCTTCGTTTATTTTGAAGTGTTGATGACAATGTCTTTTGGCGATGCTTTTGTTGATAGGTTTTTAGAATGTCTGGTGGCAGGGCAAGTTAATGAGGAGAATGTAAAGTCGGGGTTTACCATTAGGGTATGGAGGTCGTCGTTCTTTATGGAAATTCTTAGAAAAACGCAAGGTGTTGCCCTTATTGTTGTCCCTGATCTGGTAGTCCTTGGTGGTCTGTATTGCATAGTCGGTCCGAGTCGGGCGGGATATAGCCTCCTCTTGCAGCTTAGTATGTGTGTCTATGTGTAATCCAGTGGAAGGAATCCAGTGTCGTATCAAGAGTCTCGGGTTGTTTAAAGGCACAGATCCACTCTTGCGACACATCTGAGCCGTATCAGTAGTCCCGGGTTGTTTAAAGGCACATTTCCACTACTGCGACTCTACTGACGGATCCTTTCTTCTGTGACAGTACTGTGCCTAACCCTTGGTGTTTGTCTCTGCCTATAGCCTTTGGTTGCCGCCTCCTATTCGAGAGTGTTTGCTTCTTGTCGTCGCTTTGATATGTCGGGTCGTCTCGATTGTGTTCATCTTACTTGCGTCCTGTTGGTTGAATGTTGACGTAGAGTCGAGGGGGTTGTTTTCTTCTGCACGCGCACACACTTTAACAAAAAAAAAAAAAAAATTCACTGGTTGACTGAGTAGATGTCCTTAGCTAGGAGGGGTGTTACACGAAGAACCAAACACCTGAAGTCTCGAAGTGAATCCAGACTATCCATCAGACGGGACATGTGGAGATAGATCAGTTACTTTTATGATTTTCCTCCGAGAAGTTTAGAAGCACTAACATTTGAAACTCCTGAAGCCCAAAGTGTCGAAGAACGTGGCAACCAACAGTTGAGACACGGGGCACACTTATGAGGCAGGACATGTTGCATTCATCTCAGGTCATTTGGTTGTGTCATTCACCCATTTCCATGTGAAATGTGTCACCATTCTTCCCAAGACACCTCATCAGATGTGACATCATATGACATTAGACCACCATGTCACTTTGGCAATATTCCTACGGGAGATCTTCATGCTTGAAATTTGAAACTCCCGAAGCCTGGACTTCTGAAGTGAATCTGGACCATTCATCCATCATGACACGTGGTGAAAAATCATTCACTTTGGATATTTTCCTCTGGGAGATGTTTCATGTTTCACATTCAAAACACCTGAAGCCCGAAAGTCCAAAGTGAATCTGGACCATTGCTCACAAGTCAAAGAGAACCGTCAATCCTTGATGCAAATAAATGTCACCCAGATCTCGAACCATAATCAGATCGACGATTATAGTTCATTGTGGGGATACAAACCACCCAGACATTAATTTTCCATAGCGGTTCCACAATTTAAACCATGGTTTTTTTGGAAACCTAACATGGCAGCTTGTGGTGGATTGTGGGCCCAAAGGCCGTCTGGATCCAAACCACCCTCAACAGATCCCGCAATCCTATGCTTGAATGACATCATATCACCGCATCACCTCACACGTCATCTCCCCTCATCCCACTCACTACTCTTTCTCCTATCACCACTCGAAACTTGTCCCCCGTTAAACCCCACGCTGATCTCCATCAGCGGTGGCCCACCTCTCCAAATCAACGGTCCTTGTCGCAGCTCGGACCCCCCGACCATTCTACCATTAACCGTGGGGGGGGGGGGGGTTCCGAGAAAGTGGTTTTCCCACTGTGGGCCCTACCTAACATGGCGAATCCTCAAGAACTCAGACCCCCCCTTCTCTAATCCTCTTACCGCCTGCACCCCCCTCTGAGTTCCTCTCAGGTTGTTTTTCAATATTTCCCCCTCTCACCTTTTGCCACATGTTATCCACTCACTTCCCAACCTATCTACTCCTCCTCTCCCTACGCACCACATGTATCCCCCACTACATGTCATCTACCCTCACATCCATTCATCTTGTCTCCTGATTGGATGCTCGCATCCACGTCTCCCCTCATGTCCAATGGGCTAAAAACCATTCCAACAAAACCATTTCACGAGTATAGATGGAAGATGAGGGGGTTAGTACAGAGTGTGCTTGGCTCCCAAAATATCAGGCATAGACAGGGAGCTAACTTTGAGTCAAGAGTTGACGCATATTATTTCTAGAAACACTTCAACAATCTCTTCTCATGCAGTTGGTTATCTCCAGTGGCCTCCAACAGCTTGCATACATGTCATCTTTCAACCCAGAGCTCTTCTCTGTCACTTCGAGGCCTATTTTCGGCCACTCAGCTCCTCCATCACATCCATAAGTTCTGTCGCAAAGACAATAGTATTTTTATTTGATTAATTCAAGCATTTTCCTAGATTAGATGTAAGAGTGCTCTTTGATGTGTGATAAGAACCACTCTTGTTGTTTAATTCTGGTATCTTAGTGAAGTAAATATTTTGTTTTGTGAATAGTTCCCTAGAACGAGCTCTCAGTCCCCTAAGGAAGAGAGCCTCTGCAACTCTTTTAAATAGACATTTTTTGGATATTATAAAGGTCAGATTTTTTGAGGAAAGAATAACAATACAAAAGACTAGTTGGACCCGTTTTATGCATGGATTAAAGCTTTCTACCTGGTGAACATACTCTTGATGACAATGTTTCGTTCAACTCTTCATGTGTTTTCATTCTTATCTTGAATACCATTTTTTATTTTTGCAACGTACATTTCATTTCCTTTCAGTTATTGTATGACTTAATTTTACTCATATGCAACCTGTCAAACAATTAATGCTTTGGTAAAGATTTGTTTTCTACAACCTGTGGGAGTTTTTTTTTTTTTGATACATGTTTGATGTCTTGAAATGATATTTTAAGTATTGAACTTCTTGTAGAATATTATTCATTGAGTAGTATGTTGTTTCTCTCTGTTTTCTATTATTTCACTGGTCTGTCATTAGTGTGCCATCAGCCAAGGAGGGCTCTCATCCATATCATTCTACCAACCCAACCTTGCCTTTGTCTTGATAGAATAACCCTATGACCAACCAACAAAAAGTTAAAGAAACAATCATTCTAAACTGATAAGTGGCCTAGATTTTCCCTTTAGAAGTCAAGTGCAGACCTTAGGACCAACATCTTTTGGCACCGTTGTCAAGGACGGAGTAGTGAAATATATTTTCCTAGGAGAACGACAATGATTACATTTGATATTTGATGGTGAACAAAGACCAGACACATTCAAACTACATATCATTCACCTGGTGACTCCATGGTTAAAGAATCCAGTGACGACTCCATAGTTTTAAGAAGTCATAGTTTTAGATGGAAGCCATGTTGGCTCAGAGGTTTTCTCCTTTAAATTTCTTTGTTGTTCCTAGTTTTCCAAATTTTGTTCCTACTATAGATGAGTGGGGTGATTTTTTTCCCAGATTTAGAGAACATAGAGATGACAACCCTGCTGAGCATTTGCTTGAGTTTCATGAACTCATGCATTAGTGGGGAATGCATCATGAGGATGTACTAATGAAGATGTACATGTACTCATTAGAGGGAGATTCTCATGAGTGGTATCAATTCTTCCCCCCTGCTAGCATCTCTTCCTTGGAACAGTGCCATGTTGCATTCAACAAGCATTGTAAAAGGCTTTTTCTAGCAGATTTACTTTTTGAGAATTGTTGTGAAGAATTTGAATCTCATATTTGACTATCACTTATTATTTCTTCTAGTCATGAAAGTAAAGGGAACTTTCAGGTTGAGGAAGTGGAGGAATATTGAGTTACATATAAGTCTTCTTCTGATCCTTTTATTCAAAACGATGATGTTGGGAATTACATTAATTATGAAATTGATGATAACAAGGCTTTGGATATATATTGCATTATTCTAGGTGACTCGGATAGTCATTTTTATAATACATCTATTGTTCTATGTTCTCATAAAGATTTGATTAACTGTGAGGAAAGTGATGTTGAAGGTCATGAGCATGTTTTTCCCCTTCCTTATGAAATTGTTGAGCAACGAGAAATCTATAAGTTTTAAGATGACATTCTAGAGCTAGAGCAAGGACAAGGCAATAATGCAGGAGACATACCAATTCATTTCAAACAACAAGATGAGCAGTATCAAGGGTGTTTTGCTTACCTTTATAGTTGTGAATCACATGAATTTCATGAGCTATTTCAATGAGGACATGAGCAACTCAGTCTTGTTTATAATGAAGATCTCACACAACAAAACATTTGTCCTCTCAACCAGTTGGAGGGTTTTCATGAGTTTCAAGATCCAATAGCGATATGGATGGATTCTTATATTTCCAAAATCCCAAAGGTTGAAATTTTTACCATGATCATCATTTGCAACTGTAAGTACCAGATGCTTGCAATTTTTTTCGCGTTTGATATATCCTCTTTGGATTATTATAAATGGTGACCTGCACATAGTTACGATTCTTATTCAAATGTTTTATTGGTTTCATTGGAAGTGGAATTACACATGATTGTGTTGGTTTTCAGCTAAATAGAGTAGGTAGTAGGAGAATAAGCTCGTAGTTTGAGCATTTAATTTTTAGTTCACATATTGTTTTTCATATGTTGGTTTTTAGTAGCTTGTTTGAATAAGAGACTCCATAGCCCAACAAAGGAACTGGGTTCTAGTTGCATTTTTAAGTTTCAGTAAAGACTCCATGGCCCAACACATGCATTGGGGTGTAGTCTCAGTTTTTAATTCAATAAAATGCATGGCCGAGGGACAATAGTAAATACACAGGGCTGACACATAGAAACGAGGGTAAGTATGAAAGGTAAGAGCAGTTATCTAATCTCAAGGCACCGATCTATAGTTCTTATCACCTCACAGGGACAAGCTATCCCCAGTTGGAGCCAATGTTGTAACCTAGGTCTGCATCCCCTACTTATCCTCTCTTTTTCCTATGCCTTCATCAATTTTTCCTTTTTCTAGTTGTTTAAATCAGTTTACGACTACTGAGTGTCTTGGCCCTTATTCATTTTTAATTCTTCGTGCATTTCTGTTTCTGTTTTTATGAAAGGAAAAAATACATGTCATATTTGTTTTGGAATGCTTGTCAACACATGCACCATTGATTAAGCTCACCACAAGTCTACCAATCCTTTTCTATGTACAAGAAATTCCCATTCACACGATGCAACAACCCAGAACAACAAAATTTGGGCTCGGACTGTGGGAACAGACAGGAAAAATTTTCAATGGTAAAGATCCACCAAGTGAATCATAGATCAATGGTTCTTGTGCATTCAGGTACCAGAAACGTGTGGGTTTTAATATCAAGTTCGAAGAACTGAGTTCCTAAAGACCTGAAGCCTCCAAAGAGCCGAAGAGATGAAGTCTCGAGAACTTGACACGTCGCTTCAATGATTTTCCTTCGGGAGATTTTTTACACTTCACATTTTAAACTCCCAAAGCCCAGATTTTCTAAGAGAATCTTGACCGTTCGTCGACCACAACACGTGGCAGCAGATCATTCACTTTGGGGATTTTCCTCCAAGAGATTTTTAGGTTTCACATTCAAAAGCCCCGAAGAACCAAAGACCCAAAGTCCCGAAGTGAATCCAGACCATCCATCATATGTGACATGTGGCGACAGATCAATTACTTAGGTGATTTTCCTTCGAGAAGTTTCGAAGCACTAACATTTGAAACTCCTGAAGCCTGGAGTGTCAAAGCACATGGAAACCAACAGTTGAGACACAGGGCACACTCATGAGGCAGGACACATGGCATTCATCTCGGGTCATTTGGTTGTATCATTCACCCATTTCCACGTGACATGTGTCACCATTCTTCCCAATACACCTCAGTAGTCGTGACACCATACGACATCAGACCGCCAGGTCACTTCGACAATTTTCCTCTAGGAGATCTTCCCGCTTGACATTTAAAACTCCAGAAGATTGGACTTCTAAAGTGAATCTGGACCATTCATCCATCATGACATGTGGTGATAGATCATTCACTTCATATATTTTCCTCCAGAATATGTTTCATGTTTCACATTCAAAACACCCAAAGCCCGAAAGTATGAAGTTAATATAGACCATTGATCCCAGGTCAACAAGAACCGTCGATCCATGCAGTAGGTAAATTTCACCTAGATATCGGACCATAATCAGATCGATGGCTATAATTCATTGTAGGGATGCAAACTGCCAGGACATTAATTTTCTAGAGCATTTCTGCAATTTAAACCATGGTTTTGTTGGAAACCTAACATGGCAGCTTGTGGTGGATTGTAGGCCCAAAGGTAGTTTGGATCCAACCCTCAATAGCTCCTGCAATCACATGCTTGAATGACTTCATATCACCGCATCACCTCACATGTCATCTCCCCTCATCCCACTCACTACTCTCGATCCTCTCACCACCCGACACTTGTCCTCCACTAAACCCCATGGCGATATCCATCGGTGGTGGCCCACCTCTCCAGATCAATGGTCCTTATTGCAACTCGGACCCCCCCAACCATTCTACCTTTAAGGGTGGGGGGGGTCTAAGCAAGTGGTTTTCCCACCACAGGACCTACCTAATGTGGCGACTCCTTAAGAACTCAGACCCCCCTCTCTCTAATCCACTTACTGCTTGCACCTGCCTCCGAGATCCTGCTGGGTTGTTTTTCAATACCACCCCCTCTCGCCTTTCACCACCTATTATCCACTCATTTCCCAACCTATCTACTCCTCCTCTCCCTACGTGCCACCTGTATCCCCCACTACACATCATCTACCCTCATGTCCATTCATCTTATCTCATGGTTGGATGCTCGCTTCCACGTCTCCCTTCATGTCTGATGGGCCAATAACCATTCTAGTGAAATCATTTCACAGGTATAGATGGTAGTTGATGGGGTCAGTACAGAGTGTGCTTGGCTTCCGAAATCTCATGCATAGATAGGTAGCTAAGTATGAATCACAGGTCGACACAGATTAGTTCTAGAAACACTTCAGAAAGCTCCGCTCATGTTGTTGGTTATCTCCAGTGGGCTCCAACATCTCCCAGACATGATGTCGTTCAACATAGAGATCTTCTCTATCACTCTGAGGCCTATTTTCGGCCACTCATTTACTCCATCACATGCATCAGTTATGTTGTAGAGATAGTCGTAGTTTCATTTGATTAAGTTCATCACTTTCCTAGATTAGATGCAAGATTGGTCTTTTGTGTGTGATAAGAACCACTCTTGTTGTTTAATTTTGGTATCTTAGTGAATTTAATATTTTTTTTTATGAACAGTTCCCTAGATTGAGGTCTCAGTCCCCTAAGGACGAGAGCCTCTACAACTCTTTTAAATAGTCAGTTTTTGGATATTGTAAAGGTCGTATTTTTTGAGGAAAGAATAACAATACAACAGACTGGTTGGACTTGTTTTATGCATGGATTAAATATTTCTGCCTGGTGAACATACTCTTGATGACAATGGTTCTTTCAACTCTTCATGTGTTTTCATTCTTATCTTGAATACATTCTTTTATTTGTGCAACATACATTTCATTTCCTTTTAGATATTGTATGACTTATTTTTACTGATATGCAACCTATCAAGCAACTAATGATTTGGTAAAGATTTGTTTTCTGTAACCTGTGGGAGTTATTGTGTTTTGATACATGTTTGATATCTTGAAATGATATTTTAAGTATTGAACTTCTTGCAGAAGATTATTCATTGAGTAGTTTGTTGCTTCCCTCTATTTTCTATTATTTCACTGGTCTGTCATTAGTGTACCATTATCCAAGGTGGGCCCTCATCCATATCATTCTGCCAACCTAACCTTGACTTTTCCTTGATAGAATAAACCTCTGACCAACCAACAAAAAGTTAAATAAACAATCATTTTAAACTGATAGGTGGCCTAGCTTTTCCCTTTAGCAGTCAAGTGGAGACCTTAGGACCAACATGACACATATACAAATAATCAAGTATGTTCTAGTATGAAAAAGTTCATGGGCAACCCAAGAATAGTTAGCACTTTGTGTGATAATTCTATGATTTTCATGAGGTGACAAATAAGCTGGTAACTTCCTAGTAGACAAATAATTTTCCATGTCTGCAAACCATGGGGTATTTACAAAGAGGTAAAAGAGATTCTCATATGGAAAACTATCATCAATAGAAATATCATCACCCTCATGTTTTATGTGTGAAATAAAATCAACTGCTAAATTCTCCTTTCCATGTCAGTCAAGGATGGTGATATTGAACTTATGCAATAATATGATCCACCTAGTCACTCAACCATTGTTAATGGGTTTATTCATGAGAAATATAATGGCATAGTGATATGTATGTACAAATACTTTGTATCCTGTGATATAATGGAGAAATTTATTGATGGCATGGAAAACTACCAAGAATTCATTTTTGGTAACTATATAGTTTAAATTAGCAGGGGAGAATTTATTACTCACACAATAAATGTCATAGGACTGATGGTCTTGTTTCTTCCATAATACTCCTCCTATCGCAGTATCAGAGGCATCAGTGGATATGTGAAATGGATGGGCCCAATTGGGTCCCCTAAGAACTGGTGCCATAGATAACTTAGCTTTTAGAGTTTCAAAGGCAGTTTTACACTGGTCATTCCAAAGAAAATCCTCATATTTTATCAACAATCCAAACATGGGTGCAACAGTCTTTGTGAAATTCTCAATAAATCATCAGTAGTATCCGGCATGTACAAGAAACCTTATTACCTCTTTATGAGTCTTGGGGGGTGGAAGTTTGACGATTACCTCAATATTAGTAGGATCCACCTTAATCCCTTCAAATGAAACGTGGTGTCCTAAGACTACTCCTTCAGTCAACAACATTTTACATTTTTCATGACTTAAGGATAGGTTCATTTGTTGACATCTGATAAGGACTTTCTTTAGATTATCTAGGGTTTCCTACTAGGTAATTCCATATACTATAAAGTCGTCCATTTATAAATCCACACAATCATGAATGAGGTCAACAAATATCCCTAGTATTGCTTGTTGAAATGTGGAAGGAGCATCAAACAAACCAAATGGTAAGACCCTATAGGCATAGATTCCCTAAGGACAAGTGAAAGTAGTATTGTCCTGATCCTCGGGTGCTATGAGAATTTGGTTGTACCCGCTATATCCATCCAGGAAGGAGAAGTATTTCTTCCCTGACAATGTATCCAAGACTTGGTCAACGAAGGGAAGGGGGAAATAATCCTTTAGAGTGGCCTTATTAAGTTCTCGGAAATAGACACAAATTCTCCATTTTCTGGTTAATTTATTTGGAAACACTACAAGCAGGGATACCCATTTATTGTCAGAGATCGGATAAATAAATCTGACATTCAATAGATTCTCTATCTCTTATTTTACTATTATATCCTTGAGTGTCGGGTTCATCCTCCTCTGGGGTTTCCTAATAGGTGTTACTTCTGCCTGGGTATATATGTGATGAATGCATGTATCGGGGTGTATACCCTTCATATCAATGTATTCCCAGGTGAATTCCCCAATTGTTCTTTAAAGACATTTACTAACTATTTTTGTTGGTCTGCATTTAGTCCATAATTTATATGTAGGAATTTCCCTGGACTAATCTCATAGGGCATGGTATAATATGTGGCAGGCTCATCTATCTCAAAAATAAAATATGTCGAAGAAACATTTGATGGGTCCAATTATTCCTAAAATTCTTCCCCAAACATGTACTTGAATTGGGGAAAAGATTTTGGAAAATCAACACATGTGATAGAAGAAATAAACTGGTTTAATACATTTTCCGTTGTTTTCTCCTAAAGTGCCCAGGAATGTTCACTTGACAACATAGTTCTTCCAATTTCTCATTCTCATATGGACATTCAAGACACCATATATTCTCCGTCATAGGTTGATATGGTGGGTATATGGTAAGATTATGTATAGAAATTCCATTTGAGATGGTCATTTCACCTTCTCTACAACTAATAAATGCATTGGTTGTGGCCAACCAAGGTCTTCCCAAGATAAAGGGATTCCCTTTAGCAAAATCCTTTGAATGAAAGACAAGAAATTATATTGGGTATTCCCATGGGGCTAATGTAACTATGATACCATCCAAGATTCCTTTAGGTATAACCTTTGTCTTATCTGCTAATTCCAAAATAGTTGGGGTAGGTCTAAGAAGAGGCTTTAACTGTAATTCCTCCAAGGTAGTAATAGTCATAACATTAATGGTTTCCCCTACGTCTATGAGAGTGTTTCCAATGGGAACCTTATTAACGGTTATTATTACTACGGGGTTCCCTGGGTTCCCATATTTTGTGAACTTAGGCTGCTCTGATATGTATTCAGAGAATTCTCCTATCAAATGTACTATTGGAGGATCCTACTTCTTCCTAACTGGTTTCTTGATACACAATTCTTTCACCACCTTAATTTAAATTGGACTTCCCTTTATGGCTTGTAACAAGGGAACTTTGACACATATATTATTCAATTCATTTAAAATGTCAAATTTTGGTCGAGTTTCATGTTTCTCAATCGCTAATCTTTATGGATAAAGAGGGGATTTTGTAATCTGTGAAGATTCATTTTGGGGAAGCTTTGGTTCCTGGTATTTAGGAATGATAACATCTTCCCACTTAGTGTCATCCATGGGCTATTCATGAGTTTAATCTCCTTCTTCTTCCCAGATGACTATTGAAGGCCTCTTTCTATCTAGAAATTTTCCCAACCTTAGTTGAATCTCATGCAATGGAACAAGAGAAATAACACATGTCGGGAAGGTTTTCATCTCAACATTGTGAAGAGATTGAGTTGGTTTGTTATTGGGGTTGGAAACTGGTTGTGCTGGTAATAATGTCGATCTCGAGGAGCTTCTATTCTGGTATTGTTGGGGTTGTTGTGGAATAGGAGGTAAAGGTGGGGGAACAAAACCTGAAAAAAATTGTGGGATGTTTGGTGGAAACTGGGGGTAAGGATGAGTGGGCATAGGGATAGGTGGAGCTTGAGTGTTTCCTTGGGTATGCCCAACTCTCCATCCTTTTAGCCAAGGATGGTGATACTACGTAGACTAGTTTTTCCAATTTGGTGAGTTCCATTGTTGTTGTTGTTGTTGACAATAGGGTGTAACTTGAGGTGGTAGATCCGGGTATGTAGGCCGAATCCTAGGCTTCCATGTCCTCTTAGGTGCATAAGAGGATTCCCCAAGATACCCACCTCTACAAATGGATAATAAACTAGGAAGTGATGGGAATTTTTTGGTTGGGTGACCTTCAATGTAGAATCCACACATTGAAATATTGTTTAATGGGCATTCCCTTGAGGAGTTATTCCTCCTGCATCTTGGACAAAATATGCACATTGTTGTATTCTCTTCCTCCTATTTTTTTTGAATCTTTAGGGTTTGTAACTAGGAACCTATTTTACTTAAGATATTGGTTTTGAATTTCTCCAATAGGTTTCCTATCTCTACCCTTGTGATACTACTTGAACTAATTGTTTTTAGGTTTCTACTATAAGGATCCCAAACACTCTTCCCCATTTTGGCTCTGATCCTCGAGTAATTCCTACACATTTCATAGATTTCAGTAAATTGTTTATGGGATATGTCACCTGATTTGATCAGGTTAAGTGTCTCTAGGTATTCTTCTGAAATACATTTAAGGAAGAGAGTCTTGACTACATCATCTGGGAGGTCATGGTACTTCAATTTTTGTAAGATATAAGCAATCTGTTCCATGTAATCCTCAAGAATACTGTCCTCTAACTGTTGGATCTTAAAAATATCATTACGAGAATTCTTGGACTTGCAGTAGTCTTGGTATTTTTTAATAAATATAGCTTTCATGTCTTCCCCATACCTAATATTGGACTCTCCCAACCCCATGAACCATCTTAGTGAATAATACTTGAGGTTGACAGGAAAAAGTTTTAGTTTAGGGGCATTTTACAAGTAATTGTAACTCCTACACAAGATGTCAAACTCAAATAGGAAGGTATCCAAGTCTTCACTTCTTTTATCCTAGAAGGTGGGTAGTGTCAAGAGTGTAATTTTATTCATGTTGACATTTTGTGTGGTATCCAAAATTGGAAACCCGAAGGTGGTTTATGTTTGGTTTCCAACTTCTTATCCCTCATCGTGTCTTACATGGTTGTGATCCTCCTGATCATCCATACTGGTTTGATTTCCAAAGAGAGATTACCTAAATGGTTTTATCCTTGAAGATAACAAAGTATCCCAAGGTTCTTTTCCAGGAAAGGTATCCCTTTGATGGGAAGATTTATCTATTGTTTGGATGTCTGGGACTTTACTCGATCTTGTTGAAACTATTGGTGCCAAAGTTTTTGTTTCGAATTGGGAAACAATTATATTGGCTGAACTACCAAAGAGAGTATTCACCTTTTCAGGGTCAATGATATCTAAAAAGTTAGAGTACCCTGATGGTGGTGAAAAATAAAAGGTTTTGTTGGTTGGTTCTGATGAAGGCTCGAGTGGTATTGCCTCCTATCCCACTACTATTGATGTTTCAATTTTCTTCTCTATAGTGCTCTCGGTTTTGGTCTCTTCAGAGACTAATTTATCTCTTTGGATTGATCTAACCCCTATTTTTCGGCATTGATCTGCAGATTTTATGGGTGGAGTGTTCCTTCCTCCAAAAAGTTTAGAAGGAAACTTGATCAAAATTTTTGGTTTGGTTTTAATGTATCTTCCCTTTGGGTCCCTAGGTTTGTTCATGAAAGAAAAGAAATAAAAACTAACATTGGGTTTGGGGGAACTTTCTATAACATATGTGTAGGTTCTTACCTCTCATCTTAAAGTTCCCCCGCCACCAAACTAGTGCTAAGGCTCAGAAATGATCTTCTTCCTAACTATTTCCTACCTTAAGACAACGCCAAAAATAATGGGTATTCTATATGTACTAATTCCCTCAATTAAATTGTCAACCCAGAGTAAGTAAACTTAGAGTTGTGGAACTGTATGAGTCAATGCAAAAAATCTGATGGAAGGATTGTCTAACTAAGAAGATGGTCTACCCTAGGGATCAACACTCTATCAATCTACTTTCTAAAGAGATGATTTTTCAAATATAGTTAAATAGAAAATTCTATGTAAAGAAACCTTCAATTAATGAGATTTAAGTAATTCTAGAATCATGAACTATTTACCCTAAGTAACCTCAAACAAATAATTATGGACTATTTCTAAATAAACAAATAACAAGCAATCTATTTCAAAGCTAGTTAATCTATTCAATCTATTCTTAAGTAAGCAACAAGAAGTAAGATATTTCTGAGTTATTTGATCTATCTATCTCTGAGCAAGTAAGCAAGTAAACAAGTAATCTATCAAAACTATTTCGACAAGTGAACTCTATTCTTAAAAAGAACTCATAACTATTTCTATTTTGCGAAGAATAAATTTTAATCTACTTGATCAAAAGTAAAAGAGTTATGACTGTATTCAAATTCTAATTGATAAAAACTACTTCTAGCTTGTAGTAAAAATAAAGAAAGTATTCAAAGGTGATGATTGTGTCTTCGATGTCAAATAACATCATGATGACATCTTACTATTAGTGAAAGTTTTGTTGGGCCCAAGATATGATCACTTTCATGATGGTTATTATACATTTTTGCTACATGTACATATGCGTTTTTTATCTTTTAAAGGAGCTTTTTGAAGAATTTCATGATAAAATGGTATGATCGCCATAAGGTACGTGTAATTCATGTTTAATGATTGTGCTAGGGTCCTAACCTGCACATAGGTAGAAGAATATATTTGGATGTAATAAAGGTCAATATTAATAAGGCCTTTCAATAAAATAGAATAAGGCAGATGTAAGAAGACCTAATAGAAGCTTCCACTTCTAGAAGGATCTTCCTCTAGATGCTTCTTTTTAGTATAAATAGGATTTGAGGGTATGAGAACCCTATCTTGGATATTATTGTAATATAGCTCTTCTCAATTGGAGGTTGCCCCCTCGAAGAGGCCCATGAACATTGCTTTCAGATTCAAAATGTTATTTCTGTTGTTATTCTTATATCATTTCAGTGTTATTGTGGTGAATGTTCTGGTTATATTGTTGTTATTTTGCCATTACTAGCATTTTATTTATGTTTTGCATACATTTTATATCTGGTATATTACAAGTGGCATCAGAGAACTTTCCTTAGTAGAAAGTGTTGGTTAAATTTTTTTCAGGGTAGAGACGTATTCCGACATCTTTAAGCCACAAAGATCTGTCGTTACGTGCATAAACCCGCGGTTGAGGGATTCATACACGCAGGAAATACAAGTGGTACTTAAGCGCACATCTGTTGGCCACCCTTGTAACCCCTATTGGTACCCCTTCGAGTGGTAGCACATCAGACAACACCCGTGTACGGATCAAACTAGATTACCTGAAACCCTCTTTAGATAAACCGATCGGTCACCTGACTGCTATAGTGTCACCGAGAACAACACTCGGGAAGATACTCTCTAGTACTTGGGTAGTCGGGTAGTACGGCTAAGGTTACAGTCTATCCTCCTTAGTTAGTGCCCTGAGATATTGGGCTGAGTACTACTGTTGGACCCCACACGTATATCAGAGAGCTATAGCAGAGGGAAAACCCTTGTCTGTAGAACCCTTGAATACCTAACCTTGGGGACAGAAACATAAAAAACTTAAAAAATACAAGATCTATTTCCGCGCAACTGTGTTTGGGTTGCCAAGTAAATACACATTTCTTTCTAGTTAGGCATTTGGGCATTTCCTCTCTGTAGTATTCTTCAGATCGGACGTTAGAAAAATAAATAAATAAAAAATGAGTCTGGAAATTTTTTCACCATTATTTCAGCCCTATTCCATTGGATTCATCTCTTCACCCTTATCACATTCATCCATATCATTTTTTCAGAAAAAAGAAATTTACCCCGCCCACCCCTTTTCAATTCCCCCATCCTCATGGCCCATACTCGTAGCCAAGACTTGGAAGCTCGCTTCATCACCTTGCAATCTGGTCTCATTGAGACCCAATAAG
The DNA here is from genome assembly GCA_009831015.1 of Picea engelmannii. Lineage (NCBI taxonomy): Eukaryota > Viridiplantae > Streptophyta > Pinopsida > Pinales > Pinaceae > Picea > Picea engelmannii. The sequence continues at coordinate 415,310 of ML779058.1, read as the reverse complement.
AAGTGAAACAACTCAGTGCCAATGTCACCGCCATCAATACAACCATGCAATCCTCAATGGGAGAAATCAAACAAGACCTCACCACCCAACTTGAATCAGTATTTTCGACACTCTGCACCAAACTGCATATCCCTACAGATAACCCTTCCTCTTCCTCACCCCCACATACTGAAGGTGACCATTCCTCTCATTCCCATACCTTGCAGAACCATCACTTTCAACGTGACCTACGCCTTCCACGGGTGGATATGACCAAATTTGATGGCTTGGACCCCACTGGTTGAGTAACCCAAATGGAACATTACTTCTCTTTATACAACATTATAGATGACTTGGCCAAACTCCAATATGGTGTTCTCCATCTAGATCAAGAACGTTGGCAATCATGGCAATGGAGAAAAAATTCTCGTCAAGGGTATATTGCTTGCACACAATTTGTGGTGGAGCTTTATGAAGGCTTTGACACTGACACCAACCATTTGGGCCATTTGACAAAGCTGAAACAGTTAGGAACAATGGAAGACTTTATAGCTTCCTTTGAGCACCTAGATTTTAGAACATAGGGCATGTCTGATGCCTTTTTCCGAGAGTGTCTTATCAATGACCTTAAGGATGAAATTCAATTCAAGCCCATGTCCTCATGGCTCAGCCTGAGAGTTGGGTGGAGGCTACCAAAAGAGATAAAGAAGCACAACAAGTTGTATCTTCTCAAAACCACAAACCCTCCTTCATCCCTCACCCTAAACCAATAAATCCCACTACTCCCTCTGCTCCACTAAAAATCCAAAAATTGACCCGGGCTGAAATGGCTCAACGCCAACTCAAAGGCCTTTGTTATAACTATGATGAAAAATATTTCCCAGGCCGCAAGTGTAAAGAACAAAATCTTTGTATGGCCATCTCCAAGGAGATTTCAGAAGAAGATGAAGAAAATCCCTCTATGTTTGAATCACCTGAATCCACTGACATAACCCCTCCCTCAGATCCTCCTGAAGTAGAACCAATCATTTCCCTCAATTCTCTCACTGGCTTCTCTGCTCCCCAAACCCTCAAGATAATCGGTTACATAAAGCATCGAAAGGTCATCATTCTGGTCGATAGTAGTAGCACCCATAATTTTATTCATCATCGCATTGCCCAAGAAACTCATTTCTACATCCATGCTGTCAATAATTTCCAAATCATGATTGCCAATGGTGGTTCCATGAAATGTGGAGGGCGTTGTGAAAATGTGCATCTCCAAATTGGTGACTGCCACCTGAAATCCCATATGTTTTCTATCGACATGGGAGGTTGTGACATTGTGCTGGGTGCAGACTGGCTAAGGACTTTAGCTCCCGTTCTCATGGATTTTAAAGACTTAACCATGTCATTTGACCAAGAGGGCCACCAATATAAGTTCCAAGGAATCACCACAGGTTCACCTGAGATCATTAGTTCCCATCGCATGGAAAAGATTCTCAAAAAGGGTTATTCTAGTGTTATCGCCCAAATCCATGCCATACAAGCAACATAGACACCTTCTGTACCGCAAGACCTCCAAGCCATCCTTTCTAAACATCAATTGGTCTTTTCCACTCCCCAAGGCCTTCCTCCTTCCCATGGTTTTCATGATCATTCCATTCCCCTTGTATCAGGAAGCCTTTCTCCCAATATCCATCTATATCGTCACCCCTTTTCCCTAAAAAATGAAATTGAGAAAATGGTCCAGGAACTCCTTAATGCAGGTGTTATCTGCCCTAGTACAAGCCCCTATTCATCTCCTATGGTCATGGTCCTGAAGAAAGAAGGTTCTTGGTGAATGTGTCCTTACTTCCATGCCCTCAACAAACTTATCATCAAAGACAAATTCCCCATTCCTGTCATTGATGACCTCCTGGATGAATTGAGTGGTGCCCAATTCTTCACTAAACTGGATATTCGTTCAGGCTACCACCAGATACGTATGAAAGAGGCAGATATTCCCAAGAATTCCTTTAGAACTCATGAGGGCCACTATGATTTTTTGGTCATGCCCTTTGTCTTGTGTAATGCCCCCTCCACCTTCCAAAGCCTCATGAATCATGTCTTTCGTCCTTTTCTCCACCATTTTTTCTTAGTTTTCTGGACAGACCATCTTTCTCATGTGGATCGAGTTCTCCATCTACTCTCTCAGCACCAAATTTTCCTAAAACAGTCTAAATGTGATTTTGGCGCCTCAGAAGTAGAATACTTGGGTCATCTGGTTGGCAAAGATGGCATCAGGGTGGATCCTAAAAAGATTGAATCTATGCAAGACTGGCCTCACCCAAAGACTCTTAAGAGCTTGCATGGATTTCTAGGCTTAACAGGGTATTATCGCAAGTTTGTTAAGAATTATGGGAAGATTGCAAGACCTCTCACTTCTCTCCTCAAAAAGGAACTTTTTCACTTGGACTCTAGCCACTTCTTAATCTTTTCAAACCTTGAATATGGCCATGTGCACCACGCCAGTCCCCACCCTTCCCGATTTCACAAAAACCTTTGTGTTGGAATGTGATGCCTCAGGGAAAGGAATTGGTGTTGTCCTTATGCAAGAGGGTCGACCTTTGGCCTTTACCAGCAAGCAACTATCTGAAAGAAATCAGGGCAAATCCATCTATGAAAAGGAAATGTTGGATATTCTGCATGCCATGGATCTGTGGCGTCCTTATATATTGGGGCAATGGTTCCAAATTAAGACAGACCATCAAAGCCTCAAGTATTTTCTGGAACAACGCATTTCCTCCTTAGAACAACAAAAATAGGTGAATAAACTCTTTGGATATGATTATGAGATCATTTATAAGAAAGTCAAAGACAATGTGGTTACGGATGCAATTTCTCAAAAATATGACGATGAAGGATCCCTTTTTTCTCTTTCATTCATTGTACCAGATTGGCTCCAATCCATTCACTGGGAATGGCTACAAGACCCCAAAAGTTCGTAGTTGATCCAACAATTGCAGTTCAATGCTCCAACTTCCCCAGGGTACTCTTGGCTCTATGAGGAACTTCGATACAAAGGCCATTTGTATTTAAGTAAACAATCAAAGCTTAAATCCACGGTACTTTCTGAGCTTCATGCTACACCCACAACAAGGAACTCCGGATTCACCAAAACCTATGACAGGGTCAAACGTTCCTTTTTCTGGGATGGTATAAAACAAGACATTTGTAATTTTGTAGATGAATGTGATGTGTTTCAACGCAACAAGGGAGAAACAGTCAAATCGCCAAGCACACTACAACCGCTACCGATTCCACCTGCTATTTGGAAGGATATCTCTATAGATTTTATTACCGGCTTACCCAAATCGGGAAATAAATCTGTCATCATGGTGGTTGTTGATTGCCTTTCCAAGTACGCTCATTTCTGCACCCTTCAACACTCGTTTGCAGCATCCACGGTGGCTCAAATCTTCATGGATCATGTCTTCAAGCTTCATGGCATGCCGCATTCTATTGTTTTTTATCGTGACACAACTTTCACAAGAAATTTTTGGTAAGAACTGTTCAAGATACAAGGCACATAATTGCATCTCAGCACAGCTTATCATCCCTAGACTGATGGCCAAACATAAGTTGTCAAGAAGTGTTTGGAAACATATTTGAGGTGTTTTGCCTCGGAAAATCAAAATTAGTGGGTTCAATGGTTACCCCTAGATGAATGGTGGTACAACAATTCATACCATACAGCTACACGCATGACTCCTTTTGAAGTGGTATATGGACAGAAGCCACCTTCAGTTCTCTCATACTTACCGGGTTCCTCGAAGGTCCAAGTAGTTGACCTAACACTTACAGCTCAAGAGGCCATTCTCCGTACCCTCAAAGAGAATTTGGTCATGGCACAAAATCACGTGAAGAAACAAGCACATCAAGGTCACTCTGGATGTCAATTTGCAGAAGGGGATCAGGTGTTTCTTCGACTACAACCTTACAAGCAAACTTCCCTCAAGGCTGAGCATTGTCAGAGGCTAGCACCCAAATTTTATGGTCCTTATACCGTGCTCAAGCATGTGGGACATGTCGCCTATCAGTTAGCTTTGCCAAGCCATTCGAAGATACATATTGTTTTTCATGTTTCATGCTTAAAGAAGGTGATTGGAGCTAAGTGACATATTCAAACCAGCCTTCCAAGGTTAGTTGAAGAAGGATCCATTTGGCTACAACCAGAAGCAGTTTTGGACTAGCGTGAGCATTGCCTATGTCAGAGAACCATCAATGAAGTGCTAGTCCAATGGAAAGATACAACTCCAACAGACGCCACTTGGGAACCAACTACCATTCTCCAGCAATTTCCTCATCTCAAGCCTTGAGGACAAGGTTGTTTTTAAGGGGGAAAACATGTTAGGTTCCTAACCCACACATAGGTAGAATAATATATTCGGATGTAATCAAGGTCAATATTAATAAGGCCTTTCAATAAAATAGAATAAGGCGGATATAAGAATACCTAATAGAAGCTTCTTCTTTTAGAAGGATCTTTCTCTAGATGCTTCTTTTTAGTATAAATAGGAGTCGAGGGTATGAGAACCCTAGCTTGGATATTATTGTAAAAGAGCTCTGCTCAACTGGAGGTTTCCCCCTCGAAGAGGCCCGTGAACATTGCTTTCAGATTCAAAGTGTTATTTCTGTTGTTATTCTTATATCATTTCAGTGTTATTGCGGTGAATGTTCTGGTTATATTGTTGTTATTCTGCCATTACTAGCATTTTATTTTTGTTCTACATACATTTTATATATGGTATATTATAGATTGAATCAAGTATAATTCATCATGTTTTATGGTTCCCAAGAGATAATTCACATATTTTTTGGTGTTACAGGGAAAAAATGCACTATGTTTCTAGTTCCAACACTTGATCCGACATTTGATATGGCACTCGTTCCGGCACTTGATCCGGCACTCGTTCTGGCACTCGATCCAACACTCATTCCAACACTCCGTATTGCAAAGAAATGGAAGATGAGTTGGTGGTTATGGCATTGGCGGCCAGTGTTGGGCGAATCGGGAACATGGGTTTTGTTTGTCCTTATCCCCTCCAGCTACTGAGCTCCAAACAAATCAGTTTCAGTTGTCCAAAAAAGGCGATTATTGGCTCGCTCCATTTTATCTGTTAGGGCATCATTTATTGTATTTTGTCGAAATTAGAAGTGGTTCGACCCTCTTGTGGTCAACCAATTGGGTTGTAATCTTATAAATACTCATAGGATGGTCATAAGATTGTTAATCACATAGAAGAACCATTGTATTGGAGACAAACTCGTTTTTCTCTGTTTTTGAGTTTTTACATTGCCAAAACTGCATTTTTGGTGAATTTGGCCTGCTGAGTTTGTGGTGTGATTTTAGAGAGTGACCACGAATTACTGGGGGGCCCACCAGTAGTCTGGTAACTGTCTTCATGTCTATTTTTCATTTCCTAATTTAATTGCTCTCTTTTTATTTTCTGTACATGTATGTTTTTATTGTGCTAACTAGTTTGTTGTAGCTTAATTGTTTTAATTATTTTGCAGGATAGATGTGGATACATATTAGCATGTATTGATTTTGTAGGCTAGGAAAAGACTTGCAAATCTCTCTCTCTCTCTCTCTTTATACTAACCCCGTGTGCAAATTAGATGTTAAATGATGCTTTCTTTTATAATTTTACAGTCAATTTTATAACATATTTTTAATTAGAACAAAACATAGTTTAAATGTGGGTTTTCTTCTAACAAGGATTAATGGATGGATAGATTTAATTCTAGTTTTTAGTTACATCTTGCTTACTTCAGTTTTATATAGATTTCATTTAATTAGTTGTTGGTTAATATAGATTGTTAATTTACTTTTTAATATCAATTTTTAATTTCTGTTTTTAATTATTTTTTTATTGCAGTTTGAATGGTTAGAGTAGACATAGCATAATTTTCTTTTACACAATTTCCGTTCATAGATTAAAATGCAATTAAATTTCTTAGTTAAATAATGATGATGTCATTATGTTGTTGATGGTTTATACTTGAATATGCAGGGTATTTAACATTACTTTTATCATGGCTAAGTTTTCATTGGATTGTTGACTCCACACCTTTCATTTTTCCATCGAGATTAGTGTAGAGCTTATACCATCAGAATTGTCCTTTGTTGTCAAGTGTCATCGAGATATCATCCGTCACCACCGAAGGAATTCACACAACCACCAACATTATATCTGAATTGTCATAAGTTAAAATAATAGTTTTCTTGCTTTCATAGATATAGTTTCTTGCTTTCATAGCTTAGGAAATAGTCTTATTTGTTGTTGTAGGATAGATAGACTTTTCTTTGATAGATTAGATAGCAGTTTTCTGAAGAATTAGTTGTTAGTCTTTCTTTCTCTCAATAGACTAGATTTCCTTTCATTCATTGCATTGAGCATTATTGCATTGAGCATTTAAATTTACTTTCATGCAAGAGAAATAGTTTTTCATTAGGCATTTATTCCACTTGCCTCTTAGGCTAGATAGTTGTTCAATGAGAAGTTTTTCTTGCAGTAGTTAGTTTCCTTTGCTTACTTGTATTTTTGTTTCGTAGGTTAGTTAGTTTCCTTTGCTTACTTGTCTTTTGATTTAGTAGGTTAGTTAGGTGTCTTTTCTTACTTGTCTATTTGCTTTAATAGGTTAGTAGGTGTTTTTTCTTACTTTCTTATTTATTTGCTTTCATAGGATAGTTTCTCATTGAATGTAGGTTGGCAAGTTAAAGATGTTTTCTTTTGTCATTTGCTAATTATTATTAGTAGTTTTATTTTTCTTATTGTTAAACTAGTTTTCTTTACACAGAGTTTTCATTTTCTTTCTTAGGAACTATCCATCGACCCTTGACCCAAAAGTACTTAGGTTACCTAGTTTCATTTTGCTTAGTAGGGTTTTCTCATTAGATAGTTTTGCTTGAGTAGACTAGCCTTAGATAACTGCCTTCCTTAGTTAGAATGTACTCCTACCAGCCTTCTACCTTTGGCATATGTTTTTCTACAACTCTAAGTTTACTTACCCCGAGTTGACAATTTAATTAAGGGTTTTTAAGTGTCTTTTTAGTGCATATAGAACACCCATCATTTTTGGCATCGTTGCTGGGGAGTTGTCTCAGGGTAAGAAGTAATTAGGAATTAGACCATTTCTAGACCTTGGAATTAGTTTGGTGGTGGGGGAACTTTAAGATGAGAGGTAAGAACATGTGCATTTGCTATAGCAGGTTCCCCCAAACCCATTGGTAGTTTTTCTTTTTGTTTTTATTTTTCATGAATAGACATAGGAATCAAATGGTAGCTTTTTCTTTTTGTTTTTTCTTTCTTTCATGAATAGGCCTAGAGACCCACAAGATAGATACACTAAATAAAAATCAGACCTTTCAACCAAGGTTCATTCTGATCTCTTTGGGGGAAGGAACGTTCCGCTTATAAAATCCACAAACTGATACTGAAAAACAGAAGCTAGCTCGACTCAAAGAGATAAAATAGTCTCTGAAGGGACTAACAGAGGGAGCACTATAGAATAAGAAACTGAAGCATCAATCATATTAGGACATGAGGAAAGACCACTCGAGTCTTCCACAGAACCAAACAATACAACCTTTGCTTTTACACCACCACCAGGAGACCCAAATTTTAAGGACATCCTAGACCCTGAACAGGTGAATCTTTTGTTTGGTAGTTCAGCCAATGTAATCATCTCTCAAATTGACACAGAAACTTTGGCACCTATAGTATCAACCGACTCAAGTAGAGTCCCAGACATCCAATCCATAGGAAGACCTTTCCATCAAAGGGAAACCTTGTTTTCTTCAAATATAAAACTACCTAGGTACTCTCTTTTCAGAAATCAAGCCAATATGGATGATCAGGAGGACCATAATAATGTAAGACACAGAGAGGAAGAAGAAATTGGAAACCAAATTGAAACTACCTTCAGGTTTTCGATTTTATACACCACTTTGAATGTCAACATGAAGAATATTCCTCCCTCAGCACTGCCTACCTTTTATGGTAAAAACAGTGAAGATCTAGACACCTTCCTATTTGAATTTGACATCTTGTGTAGGAGCTACAACTACGCACAAGATGTCCAAAAATTAAGATTCATTCCTACCACCCTCAAAGACTCTTCACTGAGATGGTTCATGGGGTTGGGAGAATCCATTATTAGGTCTTGGGAAGCCATGAAAGACATATTTCTCAAGAAGTACCAAGACTACTGAAAGACCAAAGAGTCTCATAATGACATTTTTAAAATCCAACAATTAGAAGATGACACCCTCGAATATTATATGGAAAGATTTGGTTATATCTCCCAGTAGTCAAAATACCATGACCTCCTAGAGGATGAAATTAGGGCTCTTTTCCTTAAGGTAATTTCAGAAGAATATTTAGAGATGCTTAACCTGATGGCATCAGGTGACATCTCTCATAAACCATTTTATGAAATATTTGAAATGTGTAAAAATTACTCAAGGAGTAGAGCCAAAACAGGGAAGAATGTTCGGGGCCCTTACAATAGAAGATTAAAACCAGTTAGTTCAAGTGGTATCACGAAAGAAGAGATAGGGAACCTTTTAGAAAACTTTAAGACTGACATCTTAAGCAAAATAGGTTCCCAGTTGGATACCCTTAAACTCAAAAAGAAACAGGAGGAGGAAAATGTAGAAATGAGCATATATTGCCCAAGATGCAGGAGGAAGCATTCCTCAAGGGAGTGCCCATTAGATAACATTTCAGTTTGTGGCTTCTGTACAGAATACCATGTGACTGAAAAATGTCCATGATTGCAAGGTTTATTAGCCATCTATAGGAGTGGGGATCCTAGGGAGTCTTCTTATGCACCTAGGAGGCCATGGAAGCCTAGGAATCAACCCACATACCCAGATCTATAGTCTCAAGTTCCACCCTATTATCAACAACAACAGTGAAACTCACTAGGTTAACAAAACTAGTCTACTCAATACCAACATCCTTGGATTCAAGGATGGAGGGGAGGACACAACCAAGGAAACCCTCAAGCTCCACCTATCCCTATGTACAACCATCCTTATCCTCAGCTCTCATCAAACACTCCACAACTTTTGCCAGATTTTGTTCCACCACCTTTACCTCCCATCCCACAACAACAACCGCTACAATTTCAAAATGCAAGCTCCCCGAAACCGACACTACTACCCGCACAGATAGTTCTGAATCCTAATAATAATCCCCCTCAACCTCTTAACAATGTTGAGATGTAGGCCTTCCCGACATATGTTATTACTCCTGTTCCATTATAGGAAATTCAACTAAGATCAGGAAAAGTTATAGATAGGAAGAGACCTTTAGTAGTCATCCAAGAATAATAAGAAGAAGAAATCACCAAACAACCCATGGATGACACTAGGTGGGAAGATGTTATTATCTCGAAGAATCAAGAACCCGAGCTTCCCCAAAATGAACCTTTACAAATTACAAAGGTCCCTCCTTATCCAAACCGATTGGTAATCAAGAAACCTACCACCCGACCGGAATTTGACATTTTGAATGAATTGAAAAATATTTGTGTCAAGATTCCCCTACTTCAAGCCATTAAAGACATTCCAATCTATAGTAAGGTAGTCAAAGAATTGTGTATTAAGAAGCCAGGTAGGAAGCAAAAGGGCCCCCCTAAAGTACATTTGGTAGGAGGAATCTCTGAGTACATATTAGAGCAGCCAAAGCTAGAAAAATATGGGAATCTAGGAAACCCCGTAGTGACCATAACCATTAATGAGATCGTCATTGGAAAAACTCTCATAGACCTAGGAGTAGTCATCAATGTTATGACCACTACTACCTTGGAAAAATTACAGTTACAACCTCTTCATCGGCCTACCCCAACCATTTTGGAATTAGCATATAAAACTAGGTTTATACCTAAAGGGATTTTAGATGATGTCATGGTTACTTTGGCCTCATGGGAGTACCCCATAGATTTTCTTGTCATTCATTCAAAGGATCCTGCTAGAGGCCATCCCGTTATTTTGGGAAGACCTTGGCTAGCCACAACCAATGCATTTATTGGTTGTACAGAAGGAGAAATGACCATCTCAAATGGTCTCTCTATCTAGAAGCTCACCATTTACCCTCCAGCTCAACCTATTATGGAGAATCTATGGTGGCTTGTATGTCCATACAGGAATGAAGACTGGGAAGAACCTGTATTTCCTAGTGACCATGCAAGGGAACTTCAGGAGCATACACTAGAAAATGTGCTAAACCAGTTCATTTATGCTATCACATGTGCGGATTTTCCATAGTCTTTTCCCTAATTTGAGTACATGTTTGGGGAGGAATTTCAAGAACAATTAGACCCATCCATTTTGTCTTCGACATCTTTTATTTTCAAAATAGATGAGTCTACCATGTATTATACTATGCCCTACGAGATTAGTCCAGGGAAAGTTTTACATATAAACTCTGGGCTAGATACAGACCAACAGAAACAGTTAGTAGATATCCTTAAAGAAAAAAAAGGAGCATTTGTCTGGGAATACACTTACATGAAGGGTATACACTCTGACACATGCATCCATTACATATATACCCAGGGGGAAGTGACACCTGTTAGGCAACCCTAGAAAAGAATGAACCCAACACTCAAAGACATAGTCAAGGAGGAGATTCAAAAGTTGCTAAATGTCGGATTTATCTATCCCATCTCTAAAAGTAAGTGGGTATCCCCACTTGTAAAGGTTCCAAAGAAAGTGACCGGGAAATGGAGAATTTGTGTTGATTTCCAGGAACTCAACAAAGCCACTCTGAAAGACTAATTTCCTCTCCCTTTCATTGACCAAGTTTTAGATACCTTGTCCGGAAAGAAGCATTTATCCTTTCTAGATGGGTACAATGGGTGAAATCAGATTATTATAGCACCCGAGGACCATGACAAGACTACCTTTACTTGTCCTTGGGGAACCTATACCTATACGGTCTTACCATTTGGATTGTGTAATGATCCTGCCACTTTTCAACGAGCAGTATTAGGGATATTTTCTGATCTTATTCATGATTGTGTGGAGGTCTACATGGATGAATTCACAGTCTATGGAAACACTTACCAGGAAGCCTTAGACAACTTACAAAAATTCCTCATTAGATGTCAGGAAATGAACTTATATCTGAGCCATGAAAAATGCAAAATGTTGTTAAATGAAGGAGTGGTTCTAGGACATCATGTTTCATCTGAAGGGATAAAAGTCGATCCTGCAAAGATTGATGTCATTGTTAGACTTCCACCCCCCAAGACTCAAAAAGAGGTGAGAATCTTTCTTGGACATCCTGGATATTACCGACAGTTTATTGAAAATTTTACAAATATTGTTGCACCTATGTTTGGATTATTGATAAAAAGATGTTGACTTTGTTTGGACTGAGCAGTGTCAAACTACCTTTGAAACCCTGAAAGCTAAGCTGTCTGTGGCACTAGTTCTTAGAGGGCCCAATTGGACTCTCCCATTTCATATATCCATTGATGCCTCCGACAGCGAAATAGGAGGGGTACTAGGGCAGAAGGAGGACCAACAATCCTATGCCATTAACTTTGTAAGCAAGAACTTGTCCCCTGCCGAGTTTAACTACACAGTCATTGAGAAAGAGTTATTGGTAGTTTTTCATGCTATTAAAGAGTTTTGTCATTAAATTACAGGTTATGAAGTATTTGTACATACCGATCATTCCGCCATTAGGTTCCTCATGAATAAACCTATAACCAATGGCTGAGTGACTAGGTGGCTCTTATTATTGCAAGAATTTAATATCACTGTGCTTGACCAACCTGGGAAGGATAATGTAGTAGCTGACTTTCTTTCCCGAATAAAAAATGAGGATGATGATATCCCTATAGATGATAGTTTCCCAGATGAGAACCTCTTTGCCCTTTTTTTCAATACCCCATGGTTTGCGGATATGGAAAACTATCTGGCTACTAGGAAGTTACTGTCTCATTTGTCACCTCATGAGAAGTGGAAAATTATTACACAGAGTGCTAATTACTCTTGGGTTGGTCATGATATTTTTCGCACAGGTCCCGATTTACCTAATGAGGATGAGGTACCTGATGTACTACGAAGTTGTCATGATGGACCATGTGGTGGCCATTTCTCTAACAAACGCACAACATATAAGGTATTACATTCAGGTTACTATTGGCCTAGCATTTTCAAAGATGTTTCCAAGTATGTAAGAAGTTTTGATAGTTGCCAAAGGATAGGAAGACCTATGTCATCTGATGAAATGCCTTTATAGGCCCAAGTTATGATAGAACCCTTTGAAAAATGGGCCCTCGACTTTGTAGGACCAATTTCACCCATGTCCCATAGGAAGAACTATATTTTGGTTTGTATGAACTATGTCACCAAATGGGTAGAGGTAAAATCCCTATTCAGGGCCACAGAGAAGTTTGTTGTCGAATTTATCTATGAAGACATCTTTACCTACTTTGGTGTCCCTCATGAAATTTTTACTAACCAAGGCACTCGATTTTCTTCCAAGATGATGAAAGAGCTAACAGATAAATATGGGATTAAACATCGTAAATATTCTCCATACTACCCGCAAGCCAATGGAAAGGTAGAATCCAAAAACAGAGTTCTGGAAGCCATCTTGACCAAGACTGTTTAGTTACATCACCGATATTGGGCTGATAGGCTCCCAGAGGCTTTGTGGGTATACTAGACTACCTGGATAAATACCACGGGACATACCCCTTATGAGCTAGTGTACGGGAAACAAGTACTTTTTCCTATATAATTCCAGGTAAGGACCTTCTGTATTGCCGCAGAATTAGGATTTAACCTAGATGAGGATAAAAAAAAATGACCTATACAACTAAATGAGTTGGATGAAATCATGAAAGATGCCATCCGATGAATGATATTAGTCCAAAACTAGAGGAGCAAATGGCATGACAAGTTTATTAAAAAGAAACACTTCCAGCCTGGTGATTGGGCTCTATTGTTTGATTCCTGATTCAAAACCTTCAAAGGAAAACTTACCACCCATTGGTTGGGCCCTTATGAGGTAGACACTATATATGACAATGGAGCTATAAAAATCAAAACAATTGGCGACGGACAAGTCTCCTTTGTGGTAAATGGACACTGAATTAAATTTTATCATAAGCCCATTTCTAGAGAATATTTTCTACAGGTCATGACAGATGACAAGGCATTGGCCTTAGTAGATGGGGAAGTCCCCCCTTGTTCTTGATAAATTTTCTGAGTTTCCTACTATATATATGTAAATAGTTTTTGCATTTTGTTAATAAGGCAATTCTAGATATTTCTGTAAGTAATTATTTCACCAAGAGTACACAGCTTCAAAGATCTTTCTTAAAAACATTGTTATACTTGAATTTTTTGTATGTTAAAGCATCAAATGAATATTGGCTTACTGTAGTTAGGCATATTTTTGCAAACATTCTCATTTTTTAAGGCATTCTAAAGCAGTTTCTGTTGAAACTCTTCACCACTGTATAAGGAAGTGATACCGTAACTATCAATCCTAGAGGTCTCTCGTACAGTTTTTCCAAGAAAACTAAGTAAGTAAGTCAAGTCTCTTTATCAAAGAGTAACAAGGTGGTCTAATTAGAAGTTAGTCATGGAAACATCATAATAATTACAAAAGAAGAAAGTAAGTTGAGCCTAGAGATACCTTTATGTTCTTTCTCAATGGTACCATCCACTACACACTAAATAGCTTGATTATATCATATCTTTAGATAGGCCATGTCTGCTTAAGTACCCTTTACATCGGGAAAATAACTAATAATATAACATAAAGTCATCCTCTAACATAAATACTATCCAAATTAAAATGAAAAAGAAAGAAAAAGTTGTTTCAGAGCTGTTCCCCCATCTTCTTGCATAAGCAATCTTATACTAAAATCTTAAAGGATGGAGGCCCAGTCTCTAAGGGTTTAAAAGACTTACCCGCTAGTATACTGAATAGGTCTACTAGCAGTGGGTACCAGCCTGTGGTGTGACTAGGTAAACCCATTGGAGTAATGAGCAAGCTTGCTGGCAACGGGGCATTCTACTTAGTGAGGATGATGATCTCACAAAAATAAATAATAAATCTAAATTTGTCCTAATGTACGACATTACTTGCAGACAAAGCTGAGATGGAGTATGTGTGGTTAAGATAAGGTTAATGAATCTCATAAACTTTCCATTGGGAAATGACTCTAAGACTATCTTGAAACTCTCTTGCCTACCTCTTCCTATCTATACATAGGATCTCTTATCCTATAGGTGGGGCCATCTTCTAACTACCTCGTCATACCAAGCTGTGAAATTTTATCTTTACACTTGGCATTCTATAAATCTTCGGCTATTGGGGGATATTGACTAGTTTCCTATACTTTTGATTGTGAGGTGTCACAATACTTAGGTGTGGGGGAGGGGTTCATGAAATGACAAATGATCATTTCCTAGAGAAATAAGTATTTGCAAGATTTTTTGTATTATTTCTATGATACATGTTATTACATTGATAGTCATGTTATTTTTGAAATGCTTAAACTCATGTGTGCTATAAATTATTGAACACATACTTAACAAGCCACTCTTTATCAGTTTAACGTTCATTACAAGATGCATGTTGTAGGTTTGACAATACATTTTATGCTTGCTATAACCCATTTATTGTAGGTTTTTGACATTATATGTCATATGCAAGAAGATTGAGTGAGCATGGAGCATCTTGCCTCTGCTCATTAACTACTGTGAACTATTGTGATTGTCAAAAACACTTCAAAGTTGCAGGCTATCCATTATAAGAGGTGAAAATGCACTTAACACAGAGGTACCATATGAAGTACCGTATGAGGTGTTGGATGCGATGTTGTTTGAAGTGCCGAATGAAATGCCATACACACCAATAACTGTCCTAGATTCCAGGTAACTAGAACTCAATCATTCAATTGAATTGGTTTCAGGCATGGATTAAAGATGCTTCATATGTTTATGATCAAATGTCCAAGTCAACAGACTTGGACATTGATCTAACCACACACTGCTACATTGCCCCAAATCTTGCCATCGAATTCGAATTTCTCACACATGGAAGATCGCGTGCACATGTGGGAAACGTACTCCACCATAAGAGCATCCAAAATCAGGTTGGGCACTCTATTATCTCATTTTCCCTTGCCAATTGATCTCCTCTGTGTTAAGAAATTGCGCCCAACCTCTGTCATCTCGTCCTCTATTCAAAACGCATTCAACCTGTGCTAAATCTATGTCATTGCTTGGCTCAATTTTGCCTTGTTTAGTGAATTCCACCTCTGTCACAATGCCTAGGAGATACGAACCCTCCTCCTATGAAGACTTGTTTTCCATTCCCGAATTTGCACAGTGCAGGGAAGTGTTTTTGCACGCTGGCTGGGGGCCATTTTTGTCTAGCTTGCAGGGCCAGGATGATGGCCTCTCTATGCAATTTTCATTTGGTTTTGATGGTAAGACAACACATGTAGGGTCTCTCACCTTTGAAGTCATATAAGAGTCCATTTCTATTGCAAAAAATCTCCCAAGAATGGGAGATAGATGGTTCAAAAACCATCAATTGTCGTGCTCAAGTTACAACAGGGTGTTTAAGCCTAAATTCGAGAGAATTTCGGGAGCCAAAGGGTATGCTAAGGAGTGGATAAAGGAAGAATTGGTCAATCCCCTCATCGTCATCACAAGGTTAATTACTTTCAAAGCTTGTCATTTTAGATTTCTGGCTCATTTTTTGTTCAACAAACCCTTAAACTTCCCCTTCTATTTTCTCAAAAGATTGGAGAAGATGTCCTCTCAAGTGAGGAAAAATGTGACTAATCCCCACAACAGTCTCTCCCACCATGTCTTGATCAAGCTCCTTGTTCTAGCTGAGTTAGAGAAATAGGGGAAAAATTGGGATGCCTTTATCTACCAATTTGCAAACCCTCACTTGATAGTTAAGACCGGAAAAAAGACACTTAGCCTAAAAACTATATCTCCATCCAAGCCTTGCTCTCCATGAGATCCGAACTCCCTTGCACAAACCCTCTCTTTTCTGGAACAATACCAAAATCTTGTTGATATCCCTACTTCTTCATCAGGTAAAAAGACCAAGAGAAAAGACCAAAAGAAGCCTATTGTTGACCCCCCAATGCCTTCACTCTCTCTTCATCCTACACCTAAAAATATCCAAGAAGTAATGTAGCAAGACTTTCCCATATTTCCTACAAACAAGAGGGGAGCCAATCAATTTGGTAAAGGACCCTTTCAGAAGAGTACCCAGAACACAAGAATCAAACCTTATGTAAAACCTCCACCTGCTTCGGATCCGATCCAAGTATCCTTTGACCTTGAGAGCCCTCATAAGAAACTTAGGTAAGTCTCTACATATGGATTAGAGCCACTAAGGAAAACAAAATCAGAACCTACCTCACCTTACCGATATCCCATCACTTCTACTTCACCCATGCCCAATCTAGATCCTAAAACTGATAGATTGTCCACATCCCTCAAAGGATCTAAGCCTTCCTTAGAGATCACCGATTATGTCCCAATGATAGATCAACTACAAAAATAAAATCATCAGCTTCTCCAACAGTTGGAAGAGAGGAAGACAATAGATGTACACCTTCATCATGACAATGCAGTCCTTCAGGTAAAGGTCAACTCCCTTCAATGATTGGTTGATGAAATGACTAAATCTAACCAAGGACTCAGAGCACAATTAAAGCAATACAAGAGGCACAAGGCTAAGCCTACACAACAAGAAGGGGATACTTTCAAAGCTGATCCTCCTCAGCAAGCCTAGTTCATGATGAGGTACCTGATGTACTACGAAGTTGTCATGATGGACCATGTGGTGGCCATTTCTCTGACAAATGCACAACATATAATGTATTACATTTAGGTTACTATTGTTCTAGAATTTTCAAAGATGTTTCCAAGTATGTGAGAATTTTTGATAGTTTCCAAAGGATAGGAAGGCTTATGTCATATGATGAAATTCCTTTACAAGCCCAAGTTATGATAGAACCCTTTGAAAAATGGGCCCTCGACTTTGTAGGACCAATTTCACTCATGTCCCATAGGAAGAACTATATTTTGGTTTGTACGAACTATGTCACCAAATGGGTAGAGGCAAAATCCCTATTCAGGGCCACAGAGAAGTCTGTTTTCGAATTTATCTATGAAGACATATTTACCTGCTTTGGTGTCCCTCATGAAATTGTTACTGACTAAGGCACTCAATTTACTTCCAAGATGATAAAAGAGCTAACAGATAAATATGGGGTTAAACATTGTAAATATTATCCATACTACCCGCAAGCCAATGGAAAGGTAGAATCCACAAACAGAGTTATGGAATCCATCTTGACCAAGACTGTTTAGTTACATCACCGAGATTGGGCTGATAGGCTCCTAGAGGATTTGTGGGCATACCGGACTACCTGGAGAAATACCATAGGACATACCCCTTATGAGATAGTGTACGGGAAACAAGTACTTTTACCTATATAATTCCAAGTAAGGACCTTCCGTATTGCCGCAGAATTAGGGTTTAACCTAGATGAGGATAAAAAAAAATGACCTATACAACTAAATGAGTTGGATGAAATCAGGAAAGATGGCATCCAATGAACGATATTAGTCCAAAACTAGAGCAGCAAGTCGCATGACAAGTTTATTAAAAAGAAACACTTCCATCCTGGTGATTGGGCTCTATTGTTTGATTCCTGATTCAAAACCTTCAAAGGAAAACTTACCACCCGTTGGTTGGGCCCTTATGAGGTAGACACTGTATATGACAATGGAGCTGTAAAAATCAAAACAATTGACGATGGACAAGTCTCCTTTGTGGTAAATGGACACTGACTTAAATTTTATCATAATCCCATTTCTAGAGAAGATTTTCTACAGGTCATGACAGATGACAAGGCATTGGCCTTAGTAGATGGGGAAGTCCCCCCTTGTTCTTGAATTTTTTTCTAAGTTTCCTACTATATATATGTAAATAGATTTTGCATTTTGTTAATAAGGCAATTCTAGATATTTCTGTAAGTAATTATTTCACCAGGAGTACAAAGTTTCAAAGATCTTTCTTCAAAACATTATTATACTTGAATTTTGTGTATGTTAAAGCATCAAATGAATATTGAATTACTATAGTTAGGAATATTTTTGCAAACATTCTCATTTTTTAAGGCATTCTAAAGCAGTTTCTGTTGAAACTCTTCACCACTGTATAAGGAAGTGAAACCGTAACTATCAATCATAGAGGTCTCTCGTACAGTTTTTCCAAGAAAAATAAGTAAGTAAGTCAAGTGTCTTTATCAAAGAGTAACAAGGTGGTCTAATTTGCAGTTAGTCATTGAAAAATCATAATAATTACAAAATAAGAAAGTAAGTTGAGCCTAGAGATACGTTTATGTTCTTTCTCAATGGTACCATCCACTACACACTAAATAGCTTGATTATGTCATATCTTTAGACAGGCCATGTCTGCTTAAGTACCCCTTACATCGAGACAATCACTAATAATATAACGGAAAGTCATCCTCTAACATAAATACTATCCAAATTCCAATGAAAAAGAAAGAAAAAGTTGTTTCAGAGTTGTTCCCCCATCTTCTTGCATAAGCAATCTTATACTAAAATCTTAAAGTATTGAGGGCCAGTCTCTAAGAGTTTAAAAGGCTTACCCGCCAGTATACTGAATAGGTCTACTAGCAGTGGGTACCAGCCTATGGTATGACTAGGTAAACCCATTGGAGTACTGAACAAGCTTGCTTGCAACAGGGCATTCTACTTAGTGAGGATGATGATCTAACAAAAATAAATAATAAATCTAAATTTGTCCGGATGTACGACATTACTTGCAGACAAAGCTGACATGGAGTATGTGTGGTTAAGCTAAGGTTAATGAATCTCATAAACTTGCAATTGGGAAATGACTCTAAGACTATCTTGAAACTCTCTTTCTTTCTCTTCTTATCTATACATAGGATCTCTTATCCTATAGGTGGGGCCATCTTCTAACTACCTCGTCAGACCAAGCTATGAAATTTTATCTTTACACTTGACATACTATAAATCTTCGGCTATTGGGGGATATTGACTAGTTTCCTATACTTTTGATTGTGAGGTGTCACAATACTTAGGTGTGGGGGAGGGGTTCATGAGATGACAAATGATCATTTCCTAGAGAAATAAGTCTTTGCAAGATTTTTTGTATTATTTCTATGATACAGGTTATTACATTGATAGTCATGTTATTTTTGAAATGCTTAAACTCCTGTGTGCTATAAATTATTGAACACATACTTAACAAACCACTCTTTATCAGTTTATCGTTCATTACAAGATGCATGTTGTAGGTTTGAAAATACATTTTATGCTTGCCATAACCCATTTATTGTAGGTTTTTGACATTATATGTCATATGCAAGAAAATTGAGTGAGCATGGAGCATCTTGCCTCTGCTCATTAACTACTATGAACTACTTTGATTGTCAAAAACACTTCAAAGTTGCAGGCTATCCATTATAAGAGGTGAAAATGCACTTAACACAGAGGTACCAGATGAAGTACCGTATGAGGTGCTGGATGCGATGTTGTTTGAAGTGCCGAATGAAATGCCATACACACCAATAACTGTCCTAGATTCCAGGTAACTAGAACTCAATCATTCAATTGAATTGGTTCCAGGCATTGATTAAAGATGCTTCATATATTTATGTTCAAATGTCCAAGTCAACAGACTTGGACATTGATCTAACCACACACTACTACATTTCCCCAAATCTTGCTATCGAATTCGAATTTCCCACACATGGAAGATCACGTGCACATGTGGGAAACGTACTCCACCATAAGAGCATCCAAAATTATGCTAGGCACTCTATTATCTCATTTTCCCTTGCCAATTGATCTCCTCTGTGTTAAGAAATTGTGCTCAACCTCTGTCATCTCGTCCACTATTCAAAACACATTCGACCTGTGCTAAATCTATGTCATTGCTTGGCTCAATTTCACCTTGTTTGGTGAATTCCACCTCTGTCACAATGCCTAGGAGATACAAACCCTCCTCCTATGCAGACTTGTTTTCCATTCCTGAATTTGCACAGTGCATGGAAGTGTTTTTACACGCTGGCTGGGGGCCATTTTTGTCTAGCTTGCAAGGCCACGATGATGGCCTCTCTATGCAATTTGCATTTGGTTTTGATGGTAAGACAACACATGTAGGGTCTCTCATCTTTGAAGTCATAGAAGAGTCCATTGCTGTTGCAACAAATCTCCCAAGAATGGGAGATAGATGGTTCAAAAACCATCAATTGTCATGCTCAAGTTACAACAGGGTGTTTAAGCCTAAATTTGAGAGAATTTCGGGAGCTAAAGGGTATGCTAAGGAGTGGATAAAGGAAGAATTTGTCAATCCCCTCATTGTCATCACAAGGTTAATTACTTTCAAAGATTGTCATTTTAGATTTCTGGCTCATTTTTTGTTCAACAAACCCTTAAACTTCCCCTTCTATTTTCTCAAAAGATTGGAGAAGATGTCCTCTCAAGTGAGGAAAAATGTGACTAATCCCCACAACAGTCTCTTCCACCATGGCTTGATCAAGTTCCTTGTTCTAGCTGAGTTAGAGAAATAGGGGAAAAATTGGGATGCCTTTATCTACCAATTTGCAAACCCTGACTTGACAGTTAAGACCGGAAAAAAGACACTTAGCCTAAAAAATATATCTTCATCCAAGCCTTGCTCTCCAAGAGATCCGAACTCCCTTGCACAAACCCTCTCTTTTCCGGAAAAATACCAAAATCTTGTTGATATCCCTACTTCTTCATCAGGTAAAAAGACCAAGAGAAAAGACCAAAAGAAGCCTATTGTTGACCCCCCAATGCCTTCACTCTCTCTTCATCCTACACCTAAAAATATCCAAGAAGTAATGTAGCAAGACTTTCCCATCTTTCCTACAAACAAGAGGGGAGCCAATCGATTTGGTAAAGGACCCTTTTGGAAGAGTACCCAGAACACAAGAATCAAACCTTACGTAAAACCTCCACCTGCTTCAGATCTGATCCAAGTATCCTTTGACCTTGAGATCCCTCATAATAAACTTAGGTAAGTCTCTACATATGGATTAGATACACTAAGGAAAACAAAATCAGAACCTAACTCACCTTACCGATCTCCCATCACTCCTACTTCACCCATGCCCAATCTAGATCCTAAAACTGATAGATTGTCCACATCCCTCAAAGGATCTAAGCCTTCCTTAGAGATCACCGATTATGTCCCAACGATAGAGCAACTACAAAAAGAAAATCATCAGCTTCTCCAACAGTTGGAAGAGAGGAAGACAATAGATGTACACTTTCATCATGACAATGCAGTCCTTCAGGTAAAGTTCAACTCCCTTCAATGATTGGTTGATGAAATGACTAAATATAACCACAGACTCAGAGCACAATTAAAGAAACACAAGAGGCACAAGGCTAAGCCTACACAACAAGAAGGAGAGACTTTCAAAGCTGATCCTCCTCAACAAGCCTAGTTTCGAGGGGTAACTTCTTTTTGTTTGCAGTGGGACCTGAAAAATTGTAAGTGTGGGGGTAATGTTGGTATCGAGATATGATCACTTTCATGATGTTATTATACATTTTTTCCACATGTACATATACATTTTTTTTCTTTTAAAGGATCTTTTTGAAGAATTTCATGATAAAATGGTATGATCGCCATAAGGTACATGTAATTCATGTTTAATGATTGAATCAAGTATAATTCATCATGTTTTATCACTCCCAAGAGCTAATTCACGTTTCTTTGGTGTTACAGGGAAAAAACGCACTATGTTTCTAGTTTTGGCACTTGATCCGTTACTTGATCCGACACTCATTCCAACACTCGATCTGGCACTCATTCCAGCACTCTGTATTTCACAGAAATGGAAGGCGATTTGGTGGTTATGGCATTGGCGGCCAGTGTTGGGAGAATCAGGAACATGGGTTTTGTTTGTCCTTATCCCCTACAACTACTGTGCTCCAAACAACTCAATTTCAGTTCTCCAAAGAAGGCGATTATTGGCTCTCTCTGTTTTATCTATTAGGGCATCATTTATTGTATTTTGCCGAAATTAGAAGTGGTTCGACCCTCCTGTGGCTGACCACTTGGTTTGTAAGCTTATAAATACTGATAGGATGGTCATAATATTGTTAAGTAAAGTAGAAGAACCATTGTATTGGAGACAAACTCATTTTTCTCTGTTTTTGAGTTTTTACATTGCCATAATTATGCCAAAACTGCGTTTTTGGTGAATTTGGTCTGTTGAGTTCGTGGTGTGCTCTTAGAGAGTGACCATGACTTGATGGGGGGACCACTAGTAGTCTGGTAACTGTCTTCATGTCTTCTTTTCATTTCCTAATTTAATTGCTCTCTTTTTATTTTTTGTACATGTATATTTTTATTGTGCTAACTAGTTTGTTGTAGCTTAATTGTTTTTCAGGTTAGATGTGGATACATATTAGAATGTATTGATTTTGTAGGCTAGGAAAAGACTTGGAAGTCTCTCTCTCTATTTATACCAACCCCGTGTGCAAATTAGATGTTAAATGATGCTTTCTTTTATAATTTTATAGTCAAGTTTAGAACAGATTTTTAATTAGAACAGAACATAGTTTTAATTTGGGTTTTCTTCTGACAAGGATTGATGGATGGATAGATTTAATTCCAGTTTTTAGTTACATATTTCTTACTTCAGTTGTATATAGATTTCATTTAATTAGTTGTTGTTTAATATAGATTGTTAATTTACTTTTTAATATCACTTTTTAATTTATGTTTTTAATTATTTCTTTATTGCGGTTTGAATGGTTAGAGTAGACATAGCATAGTTTTCTTTTACGCAATTTCCTTTCATAGATTAAAATGAAATTAAATTTCTTAGTTAAATAATGATGATCGCGTTATGTTGTTGATGGCTTATACATGAATATGCATTTTATTTAACATTACTTTTATCATGGCTAAGTTTTCATTGGATTGTTTACTCCACACCTTTCATTTTGCCATCAAGATTAGTGTTGAGCTTATACCATTGGAATTGTCCTTTGTTTTCAAGTGTCATCGAGATATCATCCATCACCACCGAAGGCATTCACACAACCACAAACATTATATCTGAATTGTCATAAGTTAAAAGAATAGTTTTCCTTCTTTCATAGATATAGTTTCCTTCTTTCATAGCTTAGGAAATAGTCTTATTTGTTGTTGTAGGATAGATAGACTTTGCTTTGATAGATTAGATAACAGTTTTCTCAAGAATTAGTTGTTAGTATTTCTTGCTCTCAATAGACTACATTTCCTTTCATGCATTGCATTGAACATTTAAATTTCCTTTCATGCAAGAGAAATAGTTTTGCATTAGGCATTTAGTCCACTTGCCTCTTAGGCTAGATATTTGTTCAGTGAGAAGTTTTGCTTGCAGTAGTTAGTTTCCTTTTCTTACTTGTCTTTTTCTTTCATAGGTTAGTTAGTTTCCTTTGCTTACTTGTCTTTTTCTTTAGTAGGTTAGTTATGTGTCCTTTCTTACTTGTCTATTTGCTTTAATAGGTTAGATAGGTGCTTTTTCTTACTTGCTTATTTATTTTCTTTCATAAGGTAGTTCCTCATTGAATGTAGGTTGGAAATTTAAAGAAGTTTTCTTTTGTCATTTGCTTATTATGCTTAGTAGTTTGCTTTACACAGAGTTTTAATTTGCTTTCTTAGGAACTATCCATCGACCCTTGACCCAAAAGTACTTAGGTTACCTAGTTTCATTTTTCTTAGTAGGGTTTTCTCATTAGGGTTTGCTTGCTTTCAAGAGGAATTAATTCAATGTTTAATTCTATAGAGAAATGGAAAGTATGGATAAGGAAATCTAAAGAAAGTTTTTCCATATTAGAAGCAACACTACTAGCATTCCTTAGATAGTTGCCTTCCTTAGTTAGACTATACTCCTACTAGCCTTCTACCTTTGGCATATATTTTGCTACAACTCTAAGTTTACTTACCCCGGGTTGACAATTTAATTAAGGGTTTTTAAGTGTCTTTTTAGTGCATATAGAAAACCCATCAAGTTCAAGAGGAATTAATTCAATGTTCAATTCTATAGAGAAATGGAAAGTATGGATAAGGAAATCTAAAGAAAGTTTTTCCATCTTTCATAGGGTAGTTCCTCATTGAATGTAGGTTGGCAATTTAAAGAAGTTTGCTTTTGTCATTTTCTTATTATGCTTAGTAGTTTGCTTTTGCTTATTGTTAAACTAGTTTGCTTCACACATATTTTTAATTTGCTTTCTTAGGAACTATCCATCGACCCTTGACCCAAAAGTACTTAGGTTACCTAGTTTCATTTTTCTTAGTAGGGTTTGCTCATTAGATAGTTTTTCTTGAGTATATTAGCCTTAGATAGTTGCCTTCCTTAGTTAGACTATACTCCTACTAGCCTTCTACCTTTGGCATATATTTTGCTACAACTCTAAGTTTACTTACCCCGGGTTGACAATTTAATTAAGGGTTTTTAAGTGTCTTTTTAGTGAATATAGAAAACCCATCAAGTTCAAGAGGAAATAATTCAATGTTCAATTTTATAGACAAATGGAAAGTATGGATAAGGAAATCTAAAGAAAGTTTTTCCATCTTAGAAGCAACACTAAGTATTTTTTAAATCCATGTGATCTCTAAACTTTATTCACAATTCATCAACTGTTGAAAACACTCTATTCAAAATCACTAACTCAAGCAAATCTATAAACTCATAAACTCATAATTGAAAATCCTAATTCAAATTCACTATGTGCAAACTTCTAACTCTTGATCAATGCCAACTAGAAATTACAACTCAAATTCATAACTGAGATTTCATAGTCTAAAATGAACTAATCTATCATTAAAAATCATACTTCAAAATTAACCAAAATGTTGTTAAAAATAATAATTCAAAATATATTTCTATCCTATCATGCTGAAGCAAAATCAATAAACAAAATAGACCTACAGAGAATAATTGAAATGGAAATTAAACCTATCTAATTTAAAACTATCAAATCTTAAAACAACTAATCTATCAAAGCTACAAATAAACCAATCTTAAGCTAATTCCATGTCAAAAGAACCAATCTAAACTAATGCTCTGCCAAAATTATCAGAACTAAAGTAATTAATCAAGACTTTAATAAACCTATCTAAATTAGTATCACGCAGGGTAACTTATAACTAACAATGAACAAGACATAACACTACAATTAACCATAATACTACAGTTAACCAGCTCCTACAACCTGCAAACAACACATAACCATGGACATACTTCTATGATATACACAATTCAATCAAGCAATATGCAATTAAGGAAAATGGATTAGATTAACTGTTTATAATTAACATATACACACAATAATTAAAATTGAGAAATACATGCAATAAAGAGACAATTTCGAATTCTATATAATTAACAATATGAATACAAATATATATTGATATACACAGTCACCTAGACCACCAGTGGGCCCCATAACAGGTTGTGGCTACACTCCAACAGGAAAACGTAGGTGCTAAACCAACCCAATATTGTCATTAAGCATGGAAACAAAGTATGGAACAAAATCAAATATAATGTCTGTATAAAAACAATAAAATTTTGTCTTCAGTTGCACGACAGGTAGTGGTATTTATAGATGATTACAGCTTGAAAGATCGACTACTAGAAGGGTTGACCTCCTCTAAAAATAATAAACTCATTATGAGTTCTAACAACAACATCTTTTAAATTTTTTTTGAGCCACTCGACGATCACTACAACTTCCCAATCCAAGGTATGTCGAGCTTTGTAGTTGGAGGCCATGAGGGGGCACAAAACCCAGATCCCTGATTCGTCCACCAAAGGCCGCCAATGTACCAACTTCCATCTCCAATGCATTCTGAGTGCTAGATCGTGTGTTGGATCAAGTGTTGAATGGAGTGTTAGACGAGGTACTAGATGGAGGATCGGACCATGATTCCTCCCTCTTGCAAGAAAACCATACATTAGATATGCATAAACACCGAAATGAGCTGAATCACAAAACCATTGAAAAAACACCAATTATACATACATGGTGCGAATTCATGGTGAATTGATATATAAACCTTTTTGAATCCTTCAAAATGGATAATATGAAGCATATCATATGTAATATCGCATGCAAAAAGGATGTGGCCATCGAAATAAAATAATCAAAACATGAACCCAACACTTGCAAACAATTTAGACATCAAAACTACAATATATTTTATCTCTACTTATCAATGTTAAGGTTCATATATAAATGTAAATGATTAATTAATTAAGCACAAAAACACAATATTTGGGACAGAAGCAGAACTCTTTTATTCATATGTGAATATTACAAATAGTTACAAGATTCTTTTCGGATGACACTTTGTGAACTTGGTCTGGGCTCCTCTTACTGCTTCTCCAAGTGCATTATTCCTGAAATACCTCTCACAATCAACTGATCTCCTTTGGAAATGGGGAAGGGATTGTATAGGGAGAGGGATGGATGGGGAATGCTGAGGCCAAATCTTAGAAGGGGCTACAAAGCTTGGGAACAGAAGGAAAGGGATTTTGGCAGAGTTTCTCTATTCTAATGCTTGAAAGTGGAATTGGACCCCAAGACCTATTTTTATATGGAAAAAGGATAGTTATTCGATTTGGGGACAAGATACAATGGGTGAATTGGTTGGGAAACCCTCGATAGTCCTTCCGATTTTTTATTCCTTGCAATTTTTTATTTTTTTCAATATTTGGAGGTAAACGCGGGTTGTTTAGTATGCAACTAGCGTATGTATGTGGGTTGTATTGTATGAAGATAGTGTATGTATGTGTGCAGTAGTGCAACAGGGCACGTACTTTTGGACACACCTACCACACTTAGAGGGGAGTTGAATGAGTGTGGGGCTGTTTTTCCCAAAACTTCCCTCTTGCACTAAAACTCATCAATTAGCATTCAACATTTTATTCATTACCCATTGCTGTCATTTATAACCAATTAGATGTGAGCACATATCAACAACATATTTCAGCAATATATCATCAACAAGTCATCATCACAATGAACACAAAGAACACAAGATCTATGTACAATTTTCTTTTTATTACAGACTACAATCCTTAGGATTTATCAACAACAACTGAATAGAGGACAACTCTACAAGAGAACCAACTCTATACGCAAGACTCAGCTTACATTCTCAGCACCAACTGAGATGAGGCAACAATCATCAACAGATATCAATTTTTCAAAAGGTACATGACCTGTCAGTAGTGCATCTCGCGTGTGCATGCGCCTTGGCTCACTACAACCCATGTGTGAACATGGCTAGTGTATAATGCAACAAGTGTATGCTTCTAAGAAACTAGGGTTTTTCTTTTCTTCATATGCTCAGATCTTCTGCAACTTGCAATCACTTTCTCTTCTATCTTCCACTGTCCAAAATGACCCATAGCCAGTCACAACACATCCAAGCTCTCCAATAGCTTTCTCATGCTCCACAACAAATCAATATGAATTCTATCCCAATCATGTATAAATAACTAGTATCCCATAGCAATCATGTCACTACTGAATCACAAGAGTGCTTCTCACTCCATCAACCAAATCAACTAAACTGAGCCACATCATAGAATCCATACCAAGAATGCCCTAATAATTCACAACACATCAAACAATAGTATCCATAAACACAATAATGTAACCATACTAGTGTCTTAGTGATAGATCTAAGGCCATAGAATGCAGATCTAGAACCTGCCTCATCATCCAAGATCTTGGCACCAACTCAAACACAAATCTCCATAATTTAATCCATTCCATGATCCTTGTACACAATTATCCTACATGTACACTCAACCTATACATATCCAAGCCTGTGTGTACGCACACCCTATACATAGACAACCCACGTGGGCATCAGAAAATAGGGTTTTCTGTGAATCCGATAATTTTTCCATCAAGATCTCCGACATGGACGAAAATTTGATGCATCCATGAGATCCTCCTCTCTCTCTCTCTTTCTTAGAATAGATATTCTATCATGCTCAAGAGATCCATACCAATAAGATGCGCTCACAAGAATCTCTCCATCAATACTCCAAAAGATATTACGAAGAAGCTCTCCATTGAACCACAAAAAGGATTCTCACCAAATGTACATTTTACAAGAGATCCTAGCTTCTTATTTATACTTTCATATTCTAGGTCACTTAACCCATTTTTAGGTTACTTAACCCATTTCTAGGTCACTTAACCTATTTTCCTTATTTTAGGGTTAACCACTTTCCATGATTAGAAAGTTCTCCAATACTTTATCATTTAAATATTCCTTCTTGATTTTGTCACTTCATTTTATCATTTAAATAATGATTTCTTCTTTTCAAGAACTTTGACTTATTTGACCTTTTGGGGCTTCAAGACATCATATGGGGGTCCTTCAACTTTGTAGAGCCATAAATCTCAAACCGTGAGGAGTTATGTGACATTCCACATACCACTGAAAATGGCGTGTCAAGCACTATCCATCTAGGATAGTTTCACCAACAAATTCATTTATATTAATCTCATTAATCCACATGCAATCATGGGTCCTCCAACCATTCTTCTAGGATAACTCAATCCGTAAAGCGTCTTCCCATGCGGGCTTTCACCATAAGGGGACCACTTTGGAGTTCATCCATTTTTGCACCTTATCAACCATGATAAGACAATAATGATTCATCTTTGCATCAATTCACCATTGCATCATATATATCAACTATGCATCATGTATCAATGATAACTCATTGATCCATCTTCATCAATGCATCATATCAATGATCCATCTTTATCAATTGGTTTCCACTTGGACATCTATCATTCTCATAAATGCATATTCATTGTTCATCAATCATCAATCAATCAATTACTTGACATCAATCAATGACATCAATCAAACCAAACCATTTACATCAATGACATATGATCCAATAGTCTCCCAAATAATCAAACCATTGGCATCAATGACAACATGATCCAACAATCTCCCCCTCTGGCATTGATGTCAACTCCAATTACCAATTATTGATGTCAACATGTAGACAAGGCATGCTCTTCATCAATGGTCAATGTGACTATATCTCCACATCAATCTCTCCCATAAATAGACATCAATCACATCAATGTGATTATCTCTCCCTCTTTGACATCAATGGCAAAAGGCCATTCTCCTCTTGGGGCTGCTCCCCCTATCTTGTTGCCGCTATATAATGCCTCCCCTTTTGAAAAAGGGATATTAATCTAATGTAATGCTGAAAATACATCGAACATACTCCCCTTGTGATCATCGCTCCCCTTGGAATTATGCCTCTGTGCTCTTTCTTCAAATATAGGTCTCTTTCTAGGTATGTATCTAATAAATATCTCCTCCTAGAATCATGGGAAGAAGAATGACTCCCCCTAAGGGTATTTCTCCCCCTATCTTCTCTGCAAGATGAACAATATGCTACCATATGATGATCCTTGGACCTGTTCATGCATCAAACTTGTGCTATACCATTCATCATGAAACAAAAGATATGTCAACAATGAAATAGAGAATCATGAACACTATATCCACCAAGTGCATCATGTACCAGAATGTGCCCACCATGCACAACACCCATGTACATCAACCATGTACATCAACAATATGCCAAAATATATCATCCATGAAATGTATCCACCATATGCCAACATGTGCATCTACCAATATGCCAACATGCGCATCTACTAATTATGCCAATCATGTGCATCCACCAATATGCCAACCATGTGCATCTACCAACATGCCAAACAATGTATCATATCACTCATGATACGTCTCCATCATGAACCAAGTGCCACAATCATGTATCAAACAAATACAAATGTTGTGAAAATCAAGTAATACCATATATCAGTGTACTACTATGCACCAATACCACAAAACGATGAGTCCCATACATGTATGCCAAGTCTTCCATAAAACATGTGCCAATCAACCAACCATATGTCTCAACATGTAGCCTGATTCATATGAAAAATGCATGCACCATGATATCGACATATGCCTCCAATAATACATCATAAGATATACCAGCCATGTACACCACCATCATCACATAATGATTAATCCCAGCAGATCAACATCAATCCATACTCTTGGGTTAGTGCCATGCACCCAATATTTATTTTATCATACCATTGTGTGATATCACCATGAAAACCTACAACAAACAGTGTCATAACCTACAATAAACAATGTTAGACCCTGGAAGACAGAGTTATACCATAACATCAAACTCCAAGCCATGTGCATTGCCTTTTTCCAAAGGCTTTACGACAGACACACGACCTGCTGCACAACTGAGTGCGTGTTTACGCGACCTATTCAAGGTCAGCACGCATGTACATGTGACTGTCACCACTGTTACCTGCATGTGCCTTAGTAAATGACACTTTTGAACTTCCCTTCAATCTTCATTCTGATCTTGATGCTCTGTATTCTTCACCCACTTCTATAGATGACCCTTCTCTTCAGAACTTGATCTCTAAGTATCCATCTTTTCAAATATGTCTCCCTTTCTTACTTCATTCCTTCTTCTAGCCATTCTATGTGAAGTCCTCATCATGGTCTTTCTTCTTGTGTTCCATCACTCCTGGGATTTGTGACCAAATCCACTACAGCTGTAACATCTCATAGAGTTACAGTGAACAACAATATGTCCTATTTGATCACATATCCAACACCTTGCGGTGTTATAGAATATTCCATTATATCTCCTTTCATAAGATCTACATTCAAAAGCTTTGTGACCATATCCATTACATGAAAAACAATGCCCATGAAAAATACTTTCATACCTTTGCTTTGGTGTCCCAAAAATGGCTTCTTGCTTTGTACTTTTGAAATTTTCTTTTCCTTGTCTAGATGGTTTCTTTTCAATATTATCTTCTTTCTTTGATGGACTTACCTCATGCTTCTTTGAGGTTATTGCTTCAGCATGTGTATCTTCTCCTTTGTATCCAAGACCTGATTTATCACATGATGGTCTTTGACTTTCCAAGATCTCATCCAAAATTCGTGAGCTATTCAAGAATTTGTTTGACTTCTCTACCTTCTTTCTAAGGTCAACA